>OY856410.1:415040705-415640705 GCA_963693085.1 Alisma plantago-aquatica
TCCCACCATTTCTAAAAATAAGAAAAAATATGGCTATCACAAAAGCCTCAGTAACGGAGAAGTTAGGTCTGAAAAACAAAGAAGTAGAATCAATACATCCTCCTATTAAACCCATAAAGGTGTTGGAGGAAGAGATCCCACACAAACTCATTCTCACTACATATATTATGCTTGAATCTTCTACACAAGAAAAAAATGTTGACATCATGCAATAGAACAACTATACCAATTCTGGCCTTCAAACAAATGCAAAACAAATTGATAAGATAGAATCCATACCCAAGGAAGTAAAATCCACCATTTCCTCTAATGAAAATGACCTTAGGAATAATCATATAAATATGTCGATCACTCTCGCTACATATACAAAACCTATAATGATATTTGATAAAAACCAAGAAGATATAACTAATGAAATTACAAATCAACTATAACAATTAAAAACAAATGTTTTAACACAATATAGTTCTTCATAAGATGAAACTAATAATATGATCCCTAATTAGGTTCTACATAACAAGGTAGGGTCATCAAAGAAAAGGGGCCCTATTAACACAAAGCAAAACCAAACATTCAAGGAAGGAAATGAAAATCAACAAGATAGAAAAATTAGTTGTAAACAAAGCGCCTCTACAAATGATGACTTGATAAGAGAGAGAAACAACAAAAGAAATAAATAAGTAGATTCAAATCCATAATAACAAAATACATCTGCACAAACCTTTTAATCATATGATTAAAAGAAGATGGAAAGGAAAAATCACTATAAACATATAGCCTAATTTTACCCTAAATGGATTTGCCCTTTTTGATTCAGGGGCAGACATCAACTACATAAGAGAAGGACATGTTCCAACAAGATATTTTTTGAAAACTACTAACAATGTTAGCTCAGATAGTAATGATCGCCTTCAAATAGAATACAAAATTCTAGAGGAACATATATGTATAAAGAAAGCATGTATGCAAACATATTTCTTTCTTGTTGAAAATATAAATGAAGATATCATAATAGGAATCCCTTTTATAAATAAGATTTTACCTTTAGTTGTTATCCATAAAGGAGTGCATGCTAAAATAAATGGAAAAATAGTAACCTTCACCTTTGAAGAACATCCTAAATATAGTTATTGGCAAAATATTCAATCAACCATCTATTACAAAGAAAATTTTGTTGAAGAACTTACCAATGAAATACATACCAATGAGTTATTTATGAGAATAGAGAATGATATTTCCAAACTAAAATAAAAAAAATCTACAAGATAAAATTGAAAAGAACATTTGTTCTAATCTACCTTCAACATTTTGGCACAGGAAGAAACATGAAGTTACTCTACCCTATATAAAGGACTTTAATGAGGAGAAAATTCCTACTAAAGCCAGACCAATTTAGATGAATCAACGTATCTAGCTCATCCCCATGGAGTTGTGCTGAATTTTATGTAGAAAATGTTGCATAACTAGAACGAGGAGCACCTAGGTTAGTAATAAAATATAAGCCACTAAACAAAGTTCTTCAATGGATAAGATATCCTATACCTAACAAACATGACTTAATCAAAAGAATCCATGGGGAAAGGATATTCTCTAAATTTGATATGAAGTTTGGTTTCAGGAAAATCCAAATAAAGGAAGAAGATAGGTACAAGACTGCCTTCACAATACCTTTTGGACATTTTGAATGGAATGAAATGCCTTTCGGATTAAAAAATGCACCTTCAGAATTCCAAAAATAATAGATGAAATCTTTAACCCTTACACTTAGTTCAACATTGTATACATAGATGATGTACTGATATTTTCAAAAAATTGTGATCAACACTGGAAACAGCTAAACATATTTTATAATATAATAAAACATAACAGCCTAGTGCTACTAGAATAAAAAATAAAACTTTTCCAAACAAGAATCCAATTTCTTGGATATAAAACTAAATATGGAACCATTCATCCTATTCCACAGGTAATTGAATTTGCTAACAAATTCCAAGATGAGATAAAAGAGAACACACACCTACAAAGATTCTTAGGATGCTTAAACTATGTTGCTGACTTCTAAAAAAATGTAGCAATAGACAGAAAGATACTTTCCAACAGACTTAAAAAGAACCCTATTGAATGGACTAAAGAGCACAAAGAGGCAATCAAGAGAATAAAAAAAAAGTAAAAATTATACCTTGTCTAAACATTTTGGATACCGATGCTCCTAAGATTGTCGAGACAGATGCCACTAAAATAAGATATGGAGGAATCCTTATGCAAAAAACTAATAATGAAGTAAAACTTATTATATACACCTCAGAATCATGGAATGATACATGAAAAAGAATTCTCCACAGTAAAAAAAGAAATTTTGGCCCTTGTCTTGGTAATTAAAAAATTCCAAGAAGATCTTTTAAACCTAAAATTCCTCCTAACAGTATATTTTAAATTTTCTAAATTCATCTTAGAAAAAGATGTAAAAAATCTAGCATCAAAATAAATATTTGCTAGATGGCAAGCAATATTAGATATATTTGATTTTGAAATAGAATATATAAAAAGGAAAGAAAATTCCCTTGCTAATTTTTTATGTCAAGAATTTTTACAAGGAAATGGAATCACAAGGTAATAGAAGAAAAACTATCATGGATACATCATCATGATCATCAAATTCAGGTTCATTCTTTATCTCTATAACCTCTCCAATGAGGACATAACATTTTATAAACGAAGGCAAGGAAGCCACTTGTGCATTATATACTCTTCAGTCTCTAGACCATTGCATGATACTTGAAGATGAAGATATCACAAGAGATATATTCATTATTCTCAAAAAATATACACCACAAGGTTATCACTATATACCATCAAGTATGGGTAAAACTCAACTATATTATGAAAAAATCCTTCAAGAAATAGATAGTGCAAAAATACAACACTACTACAAGAGTATGAACTCAAGACAAAGCATATCTTATTCTACCCTGAAGATCAAGAATATAATCGCTATCGAAGAATTGAACGAGGAAGGAAATCCAAATGTTCCTCAAAAATTTCAATCATAGATAAATCCAAAATATTACAACTATTGGAACTATCAACAAGCTTGGGAGAATGTT
The DNA here is from genome assembly GCA_963693085.1 of Alisma plantago-aquatica. Lineage (NCBI taxonomy): Eukaryota > Viridiplantae > Streptophyta > Magnoliopsida > Alismatales > Alismataceae > Alisma > Alisma plantago-aquatica. The sequence goes on from OY856410.1 coordinate 415,043,810, forward strand.
CTCTATGTACATAATGAATAAATGAGGCATTCTTGGTTCATTAGATTCACTTATATAGTAAAAGTCCCAAATTGGTGGACACCTAGAATTTGAGAAAAAATTGGAGCGATCAGATCTATATATCTAGAAAAATTAAGTCTAGCTACCCCATTGGGACAAAATCAAGTTGAAGACAATTTAAGAATTCTCCATTGTTGCTAAATTTATGGAGTCCCTTGGTAAATAAAATGGAATTGGGTTTTAAATGAAAGAAAATTCCCTTGCATTCTAACAAGAAGGGTTGGAGTAAGTTGGTGGAATAAGTACAATCCAGACAATGCAATAAGAGGAATTATACTACCATGTTCACCAAAGAAAAGGTCAAATAAGAATGGGAATTTTGAAAAATTAAAGATGGAATTATCTAAGAGATTAAGAATCCAACACCCTCTTTCCAGTGAAGAGGAATTAAAAATTATATTATTCAATGAGTTAACCAAAGATATAAGGACACAAGAAGGAGTAACAAAAGAAGAAGACGAAGAGTGTATGGACCGAAATGGAGATGATTGTTATGGATTAGTTCCATATCCAAGATAATTCCTTTAAGAAATATTAAACATATTACTTAAGAAGAAAAGACTCCCATATTTGTAGAAAAATGAAGTAATGACCTTGTATCCAAAGAAAGACAAGGAAAGAAGACAAATATCAACTATTCAAAGGAATCTCTACTATTTGAGAAAGAAGACAAAAGACCAACTATTCAAAGGAATCTCTACTATAAAAGTGCTCTTTACTATTTGCAAAGCACTAATAATCATTCCTATTTCAAAATAAAAAGATATATTAACTATTTGATGAAGTGGCCTTTACTATTTACAAAGAAGAAACTAAAGAATCTTTACTATTCCAAAAAGCAGGAAAAGACTAAAGTCTATGACAAAGGAATCTAAACTATTGAAGAGTAATGTAGGAAAATGTGGACACCGAAGCATGATTCAACTTGGTCAGGAGAAGGATCAAGGAAAGGGAGATGGCTCGGGGGTGAGAAGATTAAGGGCGTGGGCATGGGCGTAACCCCAGTTGTCGAGGGGAGAAGGATCAAGCTGTTGTAGAGTTGTCTTCCTCGACTCCTCCAGTTTGCCAACTTGTGGTAACTGGAGATGGAGGCAAGCAAGTCAATCCTAGAAACTCAGGCTCGCCCGGACAGACTCAGCAAAAGGGAAAGGAGATGGCGGAAGCTTCCTCCTCTACCTCCCCACCCCTCCCCCAAAATTAACAATGGGGCAATTCCCTCCTCACGGGTTGCCGACTGGTTGCTGACTAGTAGACAAGACTGGGATGTGAATGGAATCAAAACGATCGATTACATTGAGCCAATTCTTAGAGATGGAGAGAGATGACCTCAATATCCAATTAGGAGTGCTCCGTTCCAGATTGGGGTGAGTACATCTCTATTCGGTTCATAGGAAGGAAGCCCTACCGAGAGCAATTAACGTCGGGTGTCTATAAAGACCTAGCAGCTCAGTCGAGATATTATCGGAGGAGAGGGAGGGGTTCATCATCAAGATGTCATCCCAAACCGAGAGAGATAGAGTGTTGGATGAGGCTCCTTAGTTCATGGATGGGTCACTAATTGTAGCTCATTTGTGGAAGCCTGGTACCCCCCTTCAACCTCTATCTTTCTCACATGTGCTAATCTGTGTCAAAATAAAAAATGCTAGAATTCCATGGACACACATCCATATTGCAAGTGTGGCTAGCACAATTGGGAAGGTAGTGGATTTCGATGACAACTCTATTACTACTGGTTGCCTTGGTGCCACCTTTTCCTATGTCGAGTTGTGCAGTGACTCTACTCTGCCCAGGGCGACGAAGGTGGAAGTGGACTCTGTCATCAAGCAGCTAAAAGTTGAAGTTGTCTCGAAGCCAGTCACATGTTTGAGTTGTAAAAAATTCAGTCACACGACAACCTCCTTCCCGTTGAAGTCCAGGAAATCTCCTCTGGATAATGACCTGCAGGTGAGGTTTGGAAAATAGGGAGGTGTTCATAGAAATGTCTCTACAGGTAATCCTAGCATTGAGGCTCAAGTCACAAAGGACCAAGGGAAGCTGACAGTGGAGCAGCCTGGTGATACCGAAGAGGATGATGGCCTACAGAATGTTATTTCTTAGTAGATCCAAGATGTAGTCCTCAACTGTAATGCCTCAGCTCGTGGTTGTCAACCCAAAGTCCCTCATGTGTTTTCGGAGGAACCAGATATGTTTGGGTCTTCCCCAACTTGTAATTTGGGAAGTCTCGACCTGGAATGGGAGTTGGAGCTCGCTAGAAGCTACTCTGATTCTTGGAAGATCAACAAGATCTGGGAGAGTAGTGGTTTCTTAGTTGAATTTCAACAGATAAAGGAGAAACTCTTCGATGAAGATGATGATTCCAATGAAGACACTTGATCTGGTATAGACTCTGACCATTTGGAAAATGAGTCACTAGAGTTTGAGGAATCATGGTCCAAAAGGAAAAAGAAAGGAGCAAGGAAGAGAAGGGAAGGGGGTTATATTCATCTACTTCCTTACTACACTTTCTTGTTGATTGGTCTCTGGTGTGCATAAGGGATTGACCACTTGGGCTCTAGATGTTGGATTCAAAGGACTTTGTTGTTTCCTATTGGCTGTTTTTTTCCACACAATTTTAGAGAATGGGGATAATGCAAGTGTGTGAATGATTGGTTAGCTGAGGTAATATGATCTAATGGATCTAGTGATTGAAGGTCCCTTTGTTGTATTCTTTTGTCTGCAGGTTGCTCTAGGGTCTAGATGATAGTTAGTGATCTTCTTCCAGTTGTGCTTCTCTTGAGACATATATAAATGCTAAAGTTATTGTTCAGTTGTCCATGTCATCCCACTTTCAGAGGATGAGTCAAATGTCAGTGTTGGCCTGTGTAGTTTAGAAGTCTCTTCGATTATCTTCTATTATCTGTTTGATTTAGCATGTTTGGGCTTATTCCTCCATTATCTAGATAGAAGGCTACTGCAAGTAGCTTAGTCTATAGAATAGTTTTGTTTCTTCTTGGTCTTTTGGGTGTTTTTTCATCTAGGTTGTAATGGGGGCACAAGTTCCTTGTACCCAAAGTTTTTGGCACCAGTTTTTTTAGCAATAGATATTTTTACTGACCAAAAAAAACGTGGACACCACTCCAAAAGGCCTCTTATAAGGCCAAATTTCTATAAATACCCTCCAAGGCAACAAGGGAAGGCAATATAGTTTGATAAATTTTGTCCATACAACACTTGAGCCATGTAATTCCTATATGCCACCTCCTCTAGATATCCTTTCTTCCTTAGTAGTAACTTGTAGTAGGCTACCTCCCTTGTAAACTCTTCTTCTATGTGTTCTTCTTGTGTAACCCCCCTTCTTCCATATATTGTAATCGTCATCCATTAGTAAAGATATAGTACTTTTGTGTGCCTAGTTACTTGCATTTGTGTGCTTGTGCTCCATTGTGTTCTACCATGTTCCACCGTGCTCCTTCGTGCTCTATCGTACCTCTGTTGTGCTCCATGAAACAGTGATTGTAGGCATGGATCCTCACACTACAATATCTTTGTGCTTCCACATGTGCTCTCCTCTCTTTGTAAGTTTTATTTAACTCTTTATAGCTTTATTTATATGTTAGGCCAAGTAAACACATACTACTAGCTTCCTTCTTAGTTTCCTGGTTCCAATCTGGTATGATGATGATGATGATGATGATGATGATGATGATGATGATGATTGATGACTGATGATGATGATGATGATTGATGTTGATGATTGATGATGGTGATGATGATGATTGGTGATAGTAATGATGATGATCACCATCATCATCAATCATAATCATCATCACCACTGTCATGATGATGATTACAAAATGATCATACAGTGATGCCCATCTTTCATTCAGATTGATACTCGGGATGCCTTTCTTTGGAAAAGCTACTGCACAACAATTAGCCATGTTCACAGCTCCTGTGTGTGTGACCCTATAGGCTCCTATTACAATGCTTCCTATGTGTGTGACCCTATAGGCTCTAAATTACATTGATAGTGATGTTCATAATCAAATTATGATTTCACAAGCAATGATTGGTATCCAACAAGACTTCATTGCTACTCAAGTAGTTGGAGAAGTTGGACAACAACTTAACCAGGTATCGTGACCATTGTTATAGTGATTGTATAATCCTTTTGTCTTAGATATCGAGATTGCGTTTGAGGCATGGAAATGTCATCCTCTTAATGTTCAATCTTTTTTCTTGATCTAGGGTCGACTATTGAGATGCACATAAGCTTAATAACATATACTAACTCACATTAGCATGTCCATGCATTTCATAGTATCACTCATAAAATGGACAAGACAGACTCCAATGGGAGGGACACATTCCATCTACATCACTCTTAATAATACACATGTGTCACAATGCACCTAAGAACTACTTGTATAATACACCTTTTTAAGGTCACGTTTAGTAGTGTTAAAGCACAATGAACATCATCCAATCAATGTGCAATGGTATGGTACTTGCTTGGGTAACTCCCTCTATCCCTTCAAAACTATGGGTTTTTATTTGTTTTCATTAGAAGAAGAGTTAGGGCTCAATTGTTGTTTCTTGGACTCAGAACAACCTCCTAAAATGGATGATGGTGAGAAAATAGGATTTAGGGAGTATAGAGTGAGAGAGAAACAATAGAGGTCGTTTTTGGTTGTTGTTTTTAGTTGAAAGAAAGATGGGAGGTATAAGAATGGGTTTGGGTCATCTAATCATGATCTAACAAATCCATAAGACTACAAAATAAAAACTATAGTGTATGATACACTTAAGGTAGATGATAAATCTATGATCTATCTAGCTAGATGACAACTAGGTATAACTATCAAATAACTAGGTCAATAATCAAAATTATTTCTTCCTTTCACCCTAAAATCTTTTGGTTCAACTAGGATTCTCACAATCTACTAAAATTTAATGTATTTTATAATTACATCATAAGGAGTTCAAATATCTAGTCAAATATTAGATTTGGGCTATGAAACCTCAAACTTTACATTATTATTTAGTGAGTAACTACTCATGAATAATTTTTGAAAAGGAGTTACTTTTCCAACATTAAATAGAATCTATAGTAACTTATTAATTACTCATATATTAATGTAGGAAATATGACATATGTGGTAAAAATTTCTATTTAAACTATTACTAGTTATCATTCCATAATTCTAGGTTTTCTATATTTGTTGACTATGATCCCAGCCAATATATGATTATCATAATCATTGGTTACTCTAGGGTCATTGGTTACTCTAGGGTATACAAATATCTTGAAATAATATCAGAAAATAGCATGTAACATGTATTTATGACTTCAACCTAAAGAGTTGAACATATAAAAGACAAATTAGGTCAACTTAGATTTTTACCATGTTAAACATAATGGAAATTTTGGGACAAGATAATTTTAATCAGATTTTTTTCTAATATGAAGTTTTTGGTCAATTACAGTAATTTTCCTACTGTGAAACTCAAATAGGGTTTGACAATTTTAATTTAATCATTTTTTCCATAAATATTGATGTCATTGTGTCTTATTATTTGCCAAAATCTTAAAGTGATCGGATCTTTAGATAACCAAAATGAGTAATTTCTTTTGACGAAAGGATAATATATATTCAAGGGGTTGTTGGGGCATAACCCCTATTGGTTGGACTGGTCTAATCTTAAATTCACACAATGATATATTTGGGATCAATTCTTACAAGTGAAATTTGCATGTATAGCTATATATCTATTTATAATATTTTGTATAGTCCTATTGTGAATCAATCATTAGATTCCATATACACTCCATATATCTTAGGGTTCAAAATATGTTAATATATTTCATTGTTAGGCACAAACTATTTTGACATTGATTATAAGAATCCTTGGTTTGTTACCTTCTATTGTACACCCAATTTGACTTTAGTTAAGAAATATTTGCCACTGTCCTTAAATGTAGGATACAATAGTCACAACTACATAATTTATGATTTGTATTCAATGTTCATTTGATGTCTTTTTGTGTCCTATAAAATCTATTTTGAGATGTCTACAACCTATGATATTTTCATGACAATAATGAAAAAAAGTTAAATGAAATAAAAGAAAATAAGAAAATAATATATGATTAATATTGTAATGATGATCATTTACAAGTATTGTCAATTTCAGTTTGGAACATGTAGTAAACTTATTGGGATCTCAAAGGTATTCAAGAAAACTACTATCTAGAAAGAATGATCCACTCCCTTTGAGACAAACAATCACTTCATGAAAGTATTTTGTATATGTTGTTGCAGCAGATTGTGGGGAACACATTGATGCCAAATATTAACATATTATGTAGTGTTGGAGTTATTACAGTTAAAAGTATCAAAATAATGACGATGAAAACTTAAAAAAGAAGAAATAAAATAACAAAAACAACAAAAAGTATTTTTTGAATCCCAAAGACATCCTATCTGAGGATTAAAATAGGGTTAAATTGTTAAGAAAAAAAATAAACTAACAAATACCTTCAATGCATTCAACCTCCCAACTAACAATGAAAATGAAAAAAATCAAGTAAATGACACACCCATCAACTCGTAGAGATCTAGATAGAGATGGATAGATAGAGAGAGAGATATATCATAGTGAACATGTCCTTCCTATATTGAAAATCATTTCCATGTAGTATTATAAGGCCATAATTTTTGGTCCCCCTTCCATAAGAAGTCATACACCCAATAAATGATGTAATAGATTGTTTTCATGGCCCACCCTTATAATTTACATCATATTAAGTTTTCATATGTCACTATGTATTTACATGATAATGATTATAATTTCATGTCACGACAAGCTATTTTATATACCACCTATTAGTTTAATGAAATTGTTTATGATATGTATTAGACTAAGGTTAGATCTTCAACATGCCACCTTGAATCACAAGAAATTTGTGAATATCTTCTTATTTTCAACCCTTAATCAAATACTAATGTGATAATATTTGATAAAGCATTAATACTAATGTAATCCCCATTAGATCAGATGAATTATGATGAGAAATAGTATCATTAAATATCTTTATATGAAGATATATTCCAAAATTTAAATATTTTTTTAAAGAATAAACCCTTCTTAAGAAGCCAACATGTGGTTTTAGTCGTGATTTCTTGACAACTTGAAACTGTTTGAGCGTGTGTCATTGGATGGGTCAAGTAAAAAAAGGAAATGGATTCGCCACCACGTTTATAAGGGGAAAATGAAAATAATAATAAAACAAGGCTTCAAAAAGTGAGTGGCTAAGGAAAAATATCAATAAAAATATGTAAGGAATGATCTTACAAGTGGGAAGGTGTCCGTACATTGCAAATTATAATACAATCCAATAAGTTTTGATTTGGAGTGCATACGTAAGAATGATGCAAAATAACAAGGGAAAAAACCTACTAAGATAAGTGAGATAGATGAATACTATATCAAGGATCATCACTTTTTCCACTCATAATATCTGACCATATGGGGATCAGGAAAAGGGAAAAGGAGAAAGGCTACAAAATGATAAGTAAATCAACTTGCAAAAGAATAGTAGACATAATAATATCACATTAAATATAGTCAACCTTGATTGCTCATATCATCACAAACTGAGGGGTTGGAAAGGGAAGGGGAGAGAGATCTACATGGTTGTTATACCTAAACTACCTTGCTTTGACACCTTGTAGGGTGGGGATGGATCTTCCATATCTTTTCTATCTAGGATTTATAGGTGGATAAGAATAATGGTTTGTATCTTGTGATAGCCTTTGTGAATGACTTGACAACTAAGATATATGGAAGCATGCCTTTTGGGTAGTTCACTAAAGGTGTCCTCCTAAGTTCTTGATATGTCAACCCTTTTTTCATCATCTCGCTTCCAGACTTTGTAAATTGTGATTGTGGGCTATATTTATATGAGGGTATGGGGTACCTAGAGTTAGGCTTTAGGAGGAAGCTACTCCTAAGACAAAGGAAGTTGAGATATAAAGAGGGTATGGTATATGAAGTTGTCCCACCTTATGCAATATTTGAAACTTTTTCAGAATGTGAATATGGCTTACTCATTCAAAGTGGGAAATGCAGGGCACATTGCTACCATTCACCCCTCCCTTTAGAGTCTTATGAATGGGATTTGAACATGGTCTAGTTACCTTCTTCAAAGTGGGAAAAAATGGAGAGTGAAGTGTGTGCTTGTAATGGATCCTCTGTCAAGAGTCTTCAAATCACAACCATTTGAAATTTGATGGACCTAGTATTGGAGTGAATGGTTTTTCCATGAGCTAAGTGTGCAACATGCCTTCCAAGTCTTGAATAAGTTAGAAATAAACCAACACATGGTGGGGCCCAACCCCAAAATATGAGGTGTGTGCTTGGTAGGTGCCCAACTTTAAGCTAGGATTTGTAGAGGCAACAAGCATAGAGGAAACAATAATTTTTTTCTCGACATATCCTACAAGTAGATCTTATAAAAAACAACATATTTGGAAGGAGGGTGCATGAGGTATACATTGTCACAAAGCAAGTCGAATGACATCCTCCTCACTTGTTGGTGTGCGGTGTTCCTCACGTACATGGATGGTATTCATCGACATCATCCAAAAGTAGTTGCTCAACATTTGTGTCACCATGTATCTCATGTAGATAGAGTGGAACTCCTAATCGTGCTGTATGAGCTGACTATGAAGGAGAAATCTTTGTTTGTGACATGTTAGCTTCACAGTCGCACTCCTTCACTCTCTCTATTGGGGACGATGATAGATAGGGTTTGCATACAAGAGTGTGTCTAAAATCCAACCGTCATGTCCTTATAAAAAGGAGAGGAATGGAAGAAGGCTTTCCTAAAAACTCTAGGAAAAGAATGGTTGCAACTACGTTTGAAGTGGGTTTCTCATTGATTTCCAAATAGGTAATTATAATATTTTGGAATGATGTCATTAATGAATCATATTGATAACTAATTTTTGGTCACCTAACTATTAACTCTAGTAAGTCACTCTCAATTACCTAGTTGACTTATCATATAAGTCAGCAATTTAAATATGATGAATTGGATTAAACCTTTTAACCAATTGACTTAGGTAATTATATTTCAATATTATTCCAAATTATTACCCAAATTTTTTAGCCAATGTTTTCACATAATACATCTCCAATCATGTCCATAATTATACTCCTAACCCAATGCATCCTATGCTTGTGACCCTATTGGATCAAAATTATGTTGATTGTGATGTTCACAATCAAATTATGATTTCACAAGCAATGATTGGTATCTAGCAAGACTTCATTGCTACCCAAGGAATTGAAGAAGTTGGAGGACAACTTATCCAATATTGTGACCAATTTGATCATGATTGTATAATCCCTTTGTCTCAAATATGTAGATTGAATTTGAGGCATGGAATGTCATCCTCTTAATATTGAATCTTCATTGCTTGATCTAGAGTAGACTTTTGAGATACACATTAGCTCAATATCATAAATTGATTCCCATGAGCATGTTTATACATTTCACAGTCTCACTCATAAAGTGGCAAGTCTATCACTCCAATGGGGGGAGCCAAATCCATATACATAATCATCATAATTGTTACAACCCCAACTTTCGGGTTCATTTGGTGAGAAATGTAATTTCTCATATTAAATATATTGGAACAAATAATGAAATAATTTGTTTTGAAATAAATAAGTTTAGTTTACAATAGCCTTGTTGGTTGTTTTTGGGGCTTTCTTGACTATTGGGCCCAATAACAAGGAAAAGACAAAAGGAACTCCATTATTAATAAGAAATGGAGAAAAGAAAAATGTAGAAACCTATAGAAGGGAAAAGAATTTAATCCAAAGGTGGATTTCGTGCCTCTTGTGTATCTTGGGTTCCAAGGAGTCCAAAGTTGCAAAACTAATGCAACAAGAAAAGAAAAGATCTAATTAAATATTTCTTTATTAAGAAAGAAATTGAAAAAATGATAAAATGTGGGAAATAAGTGAAAAGAGGTATAATTGAGTTATCCTTGTTGGATTTTCATATCCAAAGGATTCCTAATATTAAAAGGAATACCAATGAGGAAAATAAAAAGAAAGATAAAGAGAAATCCTCAAAAAGAGATATTTTAATAAGAAATTAACATGATAATGAGAAATAATGAATATAGATGCATCTAGAAGGATAATAGGTATCCTTAAAAAGGAATTTCAAAATAGTAGAGTTTCTTGGGATCCAAGGAGTCCCAATGGAGAAAAAGAAAGAGAAAATACCAATAATAGAAAATAAGAGGATAATGTGATACTTAATTGATAGATTTGTGGTATTATTAAAAAGGAGGTATTTTCTACTAAAAGAAATTATAATTTCATGCCAATGAATTAAAAGCCAAGTGCAAAGAGAAGAAAAGAGGTAATGTTTCGAATTCCTAAATATCCAAAGAATAAAGAATATCAAAAGATAATTAAGAGAGAGAGAACTTGCTTCTTAATGAAGGAATCAAATTCCTATTGCAAAAGGACTTTGTTTCTTAGTGGGCGAGCATCTTAGGGTGTTGATACCCTCCCCTATATAAGGGGTAGCACCCTTGGCCAAGTCCAGAGGATCCCACACTTCATTCTCTTCTTCTTCTTCCTCATTTTCATCCATAAACCCTAACCGAGAAGAGCGGCACGACCAGGGAGCAACGAGGAGCTATGAAGGGTCTGAGATGGAAGCATGATGCCCCATGATGCTGGGGAGAAGCTTGGCCATCATTGCTATGCCCTAACCGGTACGCAGCATCGACAACACAACTGCAAGACCTGTTGTGGGTTGCGAACACGACCCGTGCAAATCGTCTCCCTTAGACGCAGGCTGAGAGCACCCTGAGGTGTGCATAGGTACGGCGAAGGCAATGGAACCCTCCCTAGTGGCCGTCGGGGTCAAAGGAGGAAGGAGGAACCGCGCCTAGGGCTACAAGTCGGCGCAACTAGGGTATCAGGAGGAAGAAGACAACCGCGGGGCTGTTGGACATTTTTGCCCTTTGGCACTGTGCAGGGCCGGCCGCTTAAGTGAGGGCAAAAGGGTAAATTGATTATGTTTTCTAAACAGGTCGCGTGCATGGAAAGAGGTGATGTGTCAACCTCTGATTGGCTCAAGTAAGTTAATTTTACAAAAATCGTATCTCCTTATTCGTAACTCTGATGGTAGAAAATAATATATGAATTTAGCTCAGAAAAATGAGAGGAATTCATAAAAAGAGGTTTTAGAGGCAAATTCCTCTTGAAATTCGAAAAGTAATGGAAGTTATGAACTTTAATGCTTTAATGATTAAGAAACCCTATTTTGAGATGATTAATGTATTTAATAGGGTTTAATGGATTATTAAAGTTGATATTAACCTATTAATTGTAAAAAGGTACATTAAGATCGAAAAGGATGAACTTTGCACGCAATTGGGGTAACTTAGAGTTTCATGCGCATAAATATGCTTTAATGGGCCTTAAAACCCTAATATTAGTAAATGTGACTCTTAATGTCTTTAATTATTCAAATTCATGATTAAAGTGGAGATATGATGGTTCTAAGCTTTTTTGAGTATAAAGATTCTGAATTGTGGGTAAATACCCTTAATATGGAAATTAGGGTTTTCTAATGGTTAAAGGTGGAATTAGTAATAAATAGAGATAAGTTGCTAATCTGGAAGGAAACTAAGATGATAATTGGGCCTAATGATCTTGTCATGAATTAAAATGGATAAAAAGGGTAGTTTTAGTGTAACAGAGGCATAATAGACTTAATTGATGGGTAATTGTGCCTTTAATCTGAGATTAAGGTTAAATGTTGTTAAAGGATAACCTTAATATCTTTTGTGAAGAATAGATGAGATAATTAGGGTTTGAGAATAATTGTATAATATTAGGGTTTAAAATAGTAAAAATGAAGTGAAACCCTAATTGCAATGGAAACCCTAAAAGTGGATTAGAAACCCTAGGAAGCGAGCTACGTTTAATAGATCTTGATGGCATGATTAATAATAGGAAATTGTATGCATATTTCAAGATCTCATAATGTGCTTGCTTGCCTATTTGGATTTCTTTATTGATTGGAATATTCTATCTCAAATCAGCCTGACAGGTATGTGGTTACGCTAATGGATAATCACTTTAGTTTCACAGTGATTCCCAAACGTTTTTTATCAGTTGCCTGAAAATAACTGCTTGGATGACTTTTATTTCATGCAACTATAAAGTGACTATGATTATCACTATAAATATATATATATATATATAAAACTAGCTTAGATCCGGGTCCTCCTCTGTGGCTTTGCAAAGGCTAAAAAGGGTAACCTAGAGGAAGGTCGAGGCTATCATGAGTTAGAAATTGGGCTACCCATGTGTAGTACCATGAGACTCTTAGCACACCATGAGTTAAGGAGTGGGATACCTATGGGTAGTGCAATGTGACTCAACCCTAGAAACTGATTCACCTGTTAGGTAGGATCATGAGGGGTTTAATGGGGATCTACCATAAGGAAGGTAGGATCTAGGTCCACTGCAGGGACAATGCAAAGGATAGGGTATATATGGATCGTGTGGTTATATTTAAAATGTATGGTTGTTTTTTAAACTGTAATTTACTGCAATATGTTGTTATGGTTAATTGCATGGTTATTGTTTCCCCCACATACCGGCTTTATGCTGACCGATGTTTTGTTTGTGGGCATTTTAGGTACAAGTGAAAAGAACAAATAGTAAAGTGGCATAGGTGGTATTGAATAAGAATTAAAGTACAAAGGAGGATTAGTTAGAATAGACTCCAGATGTGGATAGAAATAGATAACCAAGTCTTTGAAAAAGGTATGCAAAGTTTAATTTTATTACAACCTTTCAGTTTAGTTGGTAGAATTTGATAATTATGATTGATTATTTGTCGAACCTTTGATCCTATTAATTGGGATAACAGATCTGACCTCTTGGTCTCCCTTAAATGGGGGTGACTGGGAGGCGGGGTCGTTACATTTGATATTAAAGCATAGGTTCCTCATTTAATCGTTAATTATTATTAAATTTTACAAATTCCATAGAATCGAGGGAGTTATTAGAGGATTTTCCGAAAGACAAATGTGTCTAGAAAAGGATCAGATCTGGGGGCTAGCAAGATTATCCTCCGCACTGCTAGTCGGAATAGGAGGACTCCCGGATTAGTGTGACTTCCTGGACAAAGTCTCATGATTTGACTCCAAATAAGATACCTTTAGGACTCTCTCATCTTGTTCATCCCTTCTCAACACAAATGCTATTAAGGACCTTAAGGATTAGGGTTTTCTCTCTTTTCCTCACCCTCTTATGGTATGGGTAAGGTTGATAAGGTCTAAGGAATCCTCCACCAAATTAATGAAAAGCATGTAATTAAGATGTCATGGACATAAGATTAATAGATTAAGCGTAAAACTAAAGAATAGATACATGCTTAGGTCATATGACATGAGTTTTCATTGCCCTCAGGAGAGATCTGAGGCTAAACCTTCTTGTCAGGAGGATGAGTAGAGAGAGTTGGTCATGGAGGCAGAGATCTCCATTAAAAGTAGAGAGTTGGCACATCCTCTAAGGATGATGTTAACCCTAACCCTAAGTGGTGGTTAGAGAGAGAGATGGCATGATGAGTTAGATGTTATGATAGACCGGGTGTGTGGACATGCTGAGCCATGTGAGGTTGGATGACCTAGTTCCTTTGGTGACCCAACCTTGGGAAGGGTCGTGCATGTTAGAGAGAAGGATAGCTCCTTTAATGATGAGGTTAGAGAAGAACCTATAGAAATCCTATGGGCTTATATGAGCATGGCAAAGTAGGCACCCAGAATACGTCAGTAGTGCAAGCAGTAGGTTGACACCCTGGCCAGGATAGTCCATGAGATAAGCATAAGGAGCTATGGATAACTTTGAGCAAACATAAGCTTGAACATAGGCTTCACCATGTAGGGGTATGCTTGTAAGTGTGACCCACCTTCATGGATAGAGGACCTCGGGTAGTAAGGTTGTTTGTAGGGTTAGCTCTAGGGAGAGAGAGCAGGACCCATGCAAGAAGGTCGGAAACCTAGACTCCGAGATATGAGGAAAAGTGGGGAGTTGAGGATGATGCGACCTAAGTGGATGATAGTGGTTTCCTCATGCTTGATCCCTAGAGGCTAATGATATCTTGGTTTCCATTAGAGGAAACAAAGCCTAGAGAGAGGATGAGGCTTCTAGTACCTATGTGCCTATGGTATTGGTGTTTACCTTCTGAGATAGGAAGAAAAGTGTGACAACCTCAATTTTTCTCTCTCCTTTATTATACCATTCCTCTCTCTATTGGTGACTCACATCACTCAGTATGAGTTCAATTTCATGACTTGTCTTATTGATGACCCATTGGGATCACTATATGCATGATTTTCACAATGTGTGACATCAATCAACACTTTGAGCTTAGTATTGAGCTTAGTATTGAGCTTAGTTTTATCATTTATTACATCATCCTCTTGAATCCATTTTTAACCCCATTAATATGATCATACTGCTCTCATTTGTATACTATGTTGTAGACGATTGAATTACGAATCCAGAGGAACAAAAAGCACATCGATTGGACCTTCGGAGTCCAAGTTATGACACCTTGATATTCTGCTATTTATAATTTGTTTTAGCTCTTTTATATGCCCTTTTCTCTATTGGGCCAGCCACATATGCCCAATACAACACTGTATCCCATCTTCTTGTTCCCTCCCCTTCCGCTTTTATATGCCCTTTTTCCGGTATTTCAAAACCAGGTGGTTGGGCAACATATACTTCTTCTTGAATGATGCCATTTAGAAATGCACTTTTTACATCCATTTGGTAGAGTTTGATGTTTTTATGTGCAGCAATAGCTAGTAACATTCTAATAGGTTCAAGTCTAGCTACCGGTGCATACGTTTCATCAAAATCTATTCCTTCTTGTTGATTATATCCTTGTGCTACTAACCGAGCTTTATTCCTTATTACTTCTCCTGACTCATTTAGCTTGTTCCTAAAAACCCATTTAGTTCCTATTATGGTTTTATCTTGTGGTTTAGGAACTAAATCCCATACATCATTTTTAGTGAATTGATTCAATTCTTCTTGCATGGCTATTATCCAATAGTCATCTTTAAGAGCTTCAGATATCTTTTTAGGTTCAATGATAGAAACAAAAGCCATGTTTGCAACATCTCTAAAGGAAGAACGAGTTTTGACTTTATCATTAGGATCTCCAATAATTAATTCTTGAGGATGATCTTTAATAAGTCTAGGTGCAGGTTGTGGTTCAGCTTGGTGATTATTTGTAGCACCTTTCTCACTATTGTTTGGTATGTTTAACTTTTCGAATTGATTAGTGAGATCTATGATTTCTAGATTTTCAGATTTGGATTCTTCATGAAAAGAAACATGAATAGATTCCTCAACTTTTCTAGATATAGTGTTATATACTCTAAAAGCTTTGCTAGAAGTGGAATATCCCAAAAAGAATGCTTTGTGTGATTTTGAGTCAAACTTATCTCTATCATCTTTGGTATTTAAGATATAGCATGTGGAGCCAAAGGTATGAAAATAGTCAACTCTAGGTTTCTTAGAATGTATTAGTTCATATGGAGTTTTCTTTAAATGAGAGTGAACAGTTACTCTATTTAGCACATAGCATGCAGTGTTTACAGCTTCAGCCCAAAAGGTTTTGGGTGTGTTATGTTCAAGCATCATAGTTCTAGCCATTTCTTGCAGTGATCGATTTTTCCTTTCAACTATACCATTTTGTTGTGGGGTGCGTGGAGCAGAAAAATTATGAGTGTACCCTTGAGATGTACAAAACTCTTCAAATGTATGGTTTTCAAATTCTCCACCATGATCACTTCTAATGGTACATATTTTGCTTTGTAATAGATTTTCAATTTTGGAACAAAATTGTATACAAACATGAATAGTATCATCTTTAGTTGCAATAAAGTGTACCCATGTGTATCTACTATAATCATCAACAATAACAAAACAATATCTTTTACCACCAATAGATTGTGTCCTCATGGGTCCAAATAAATCCATATGAATTAATTCTAAGGACCTACTGGTGCTAAGTACATGTTTTGGTTTAAAAGAGGTTTTGATTTGCTTTCCCATTGTGCATGGTTCACAATTTTCAACTTGATCAAAGGATAAAGTAGGCAATCCACGAACAAGATCATATTTCACTAACTTTTTGATAACATGTGAACTAGCATGTCCTAGCTTTTTATGCCATACTTGTAAGGTGTTTTCATTTGCAAGCAAGCATTTTCCCACTACTGATTTCATAGAGTTAGGTTTAAGAATATAAAGATTTCCAACTCTATTTCCTTCATAAACAACATTTGTAGTGTTTTCTATCAATAACTTGCAGCAAGTTTTGTTAAATAACACATCATAACCACTATCACATAATTGACTAACACTTATCAAATTATGGTGCAAACCATCAACGAGTAGAACATTCTTTATTTCGAGGTTTGTACCAACATTACCTATTCCAACGATTTTGCCCTTACCATTGTCTCCAAAGGTGACTGTTCCACTTTTCTTTTCTTCAAAGGTTTGGAATGCATCCTTGTTTCCGGTCATATGTTTGGAACATCCACTATCAACCACCCATTCCTGCATTAAAATGTAGATTTTGGTACCCATGTGATGGTCCGATATGGTTAGAATCATTTAAGTACAGATTTGTATAAAAGTTATGAATCAGAAGTCCAGTCGGTCGACAATTGTTCGACCGACATATGCCTCGGTCGACAAATTGTCGATCGAGAAGACTACTGTATTTCAAACTGGAAAACACAGAAATGTAGCTCGGTTGACCAATTTTCGACCGAAATAATTGCTGTAAATTTTGATATGTTACAGACATTTGGTCGGTCGACAATTCTTCGACCGATTAATGGTT
This sequence comes from Alisma plantago-aquatica, assembly GCA_963693085.1. Lineage (NCBI taxonomy): Eukaryota > Viridiplantae > Streptophyta > Magnoliopsida > Alismatales > Alismataceae > Alisma > Alisma plantago-aquatica. The sequence continues at coordinate 415,060,830 of OY856410.1, forward strand.
CGGTCGACAATACTTCGACTGACAAAGTTTCTGTTTCAGTACAATAATGCAAAAAATTAACAATAAGCATGAAATCTTTTGTTTAGTTGAGATAAGACAATATAAATAGCAAGATGGAGCTTTTTGGTCATATCTCAACTAAATTCTATTTGATTCTACTAAGTTTGAGGTTTTGGGACCCAAACTAACTCGGAATCCTTAGTTTTATAAGGGCATGAAAAGGAATCGTGTCCAAGGCGTAAACAAAAATGGCAAGTAATAGAACCAACTTCATTTCTCTTTCTAGCCGTTGTGTTCTTGGGTACAAACATAGTTTAAGTTCTTTTGGGTTGATTTTTCTTTGGAGTATATCCCAAACCTTTTCTTCCGTTGAAAACATTACCAATGCTTAGGATGTTATCAAGTACATCTTTTCTTCTTAACTCATAAATTTCTCTCTGCAGCTGAGCAATACCATTCGTTTTCTTGTGTAAATCTTTTCTTGCTTGATCTAATTCAGATAGCAATGAATCTTTTTCTTTTATAACATTATCATAGTCTAGATGGTTACACAAAATAGGTTGAGTCTGAAAATCTTTTAGTTTAGATAACAAGTCAGTCTTTTCTTTAGAAAGAAGATCAACATTTGTTTCTAAAGTGAGTAACTTTCTAGTGCAATCATCCAAGGATGTTTTTAAAGACAAATTTTCAAGATCGATGTTATTCTTGTCAGAAGAAAGAGTATCTAATTTAGCACTTAGCTCATCATTTGATTTGATAACCTTTTTTAGTTTCTTCTTGATATCAACATACTTATCATGAATTTCTTGTAGACTAGTAACTAACTCTTCTTTAGAAAGATCAAGTAGGCTTACCTCTTCATCATCTTCTCTTGCCATTAGACAATCCACCGTTTCTTCTCCGCTTTCACTACTTGACTCATCCCATGCAGCTTTATAGGCTTTTTTTCCCTTCTTCTTGTGTGAGCTTTTCTTTCCTTTCTTTGCTTTAGGACATTCATTTTTGAAATGCCCTTTCTTCCCACATTCAAAGCACCTAGGAGGGGTAGAAGAAGAGCTGGAAATTTTGTTAGATTTAAATCTTCTGTATTTCTTACCATTTACTATCAAGGCTTCTTCTCCCTCTTCTTCACTTGACTCCTCACTTTCTTGTGTGACAGCCTTTGTAGCTTTTAGAGCCACATCCTTCTTCTTTCCTTGCTGAAGTTCACGTGCTCTTCTTTCTTCCTCTTCTAGGGTTGCTTCATGAGCTTCTAAGTTGCCAATAAGTTGCTCCATTTTCAGTCGAGTGAGGTCGTTTGCTTCTTCGATGGCTGTCACCTTTGGCTTGTATTTTGGAGGAAGTGAACGAAGGATCTTTGATACCTGATCTTCTTCAAGGATAGGTTTTCCTAGAGCACTTAAACCATTAACAATAGTAGAAAATTTTGCAAACATTTCACTAATAGATTCATCAGGATCCATACGAAAGTGTTCAAACTTTTGTTTAAACATGCTAATTTTGGAATTTTTGACTTGGACTGTTCCTTCATAGGTTATGGATAATCTATGCCAAATATCATAGGCTGTGTCACAATTAGATATTCTATTAAATTCTCCTACCGATATAGAACAATATAAAATGCTTACAACTTTTGCATACATTTGAGCTAGCTTTACCGTATTTGCATCCCATTCTGCAAATTGAATTTGAGGGAGCTCATATGGAGTTGACACCATTCTCCATAGGTCCCAATTGATGCCTTGGAAGTAGAACTGCATCCTTCTCTTCCAATATTGGTAGTTTGTTCCATCGAACGTTGGAGGCCTAGCAACAAGTGTCCCTTCGAGGTTGAGGTTGTTGAGTACTCCATCACCCATTTCTTTAAGACTTTGTTAGGGTTCCTTGAAGCCCGCTCTGATACCAATTGAAAAACACTAGAGGGGGGGTGAATAGAGTTTTTGAATTATTTTAACAATTTATTGAATTCAAACAACCACAATTGAGATAGGAAGAAAGAGACAGGTGTTTAGAGTGGTTCCAACTATAGCAAATACTATAGTTGTCAGTCCACTACCCGGTTGCTTACCCAACCGGGATTTGAAAGTATTTATTTTATTACCTCTCGAGGATTTATACAAAATACAATACTTTCCTTTACACCCTTTGAACAGCCTTCACTTGAAGTAGGTGCACCAACTTTGAGATAGCCTTCTATGAAGTAACTCCAAGCTCCCCCTTGAAGTAGCCTTCCTCTCTAGAAGTAATCTCCCGTTGCACCAGCCTTCTGAAGTAGCTTAAAGTCTCCTTCTTCGCCAAGAAGATCTTCACCCTCTCCAATCCGCAGCCTCCAACCTAGGAGTAGCAAGGAGAGTACAAACAATAATAGGGAACAAGAAAGAAAAAGGAAATTACAACTTATCCTTTATAGCTCAAGGCTTGATTTGCCTAGATCAAGCGTATAGATCTCCTAACCAAGTGTGTGGACTTGTGATTGCAGTGGATAGGAGATACTAGCCTATAGGACACGAATTATGAGCTAAAGAAGGAAGTAGCCAATGTTCACAAAGCTCAATTTTCTCAACAACAGATTGCTCAAGTGTGCTCAAGTATTTCTCAAGTGTAACAAGTGTAAAACAAGTGAATTTGAGTGTCCTATGGCTTGTCCTATTTATAGGAATGGCCTAAGGATGCTTAAGGACGTTCTAGACAACTTCTAGGGGTTTCTAAGTGCTTAACTAGCTGTTAGGTACAAAGTTGTTGCTTTAATAACGAATAATTAATTAATTTTGCAGTTGCTGTCAGAGACAATCTCGGTCGAGGAATGGTCGACTGAGACACCTATTCGGTCGAACTTTTGTCGACCGACAGGCACTCTGGAACAAGTGATTTGCAACGTCTTTCTCCAACTGCCAACTAACTTGTTTGTTGTGTCTAACGGCTACTTTGGATCTTTCTCGGTCGAGGAGTTTGTCGACCGAGAGTGTCTCGGTCGAGGAGTTTGTCGACCGAGATTGATCCTGTTTCAATGTTTCAATTTAGGCACTAATTATATGTATGAGTGTGCTAATGTGATCTTATTTGAATGGGATGACTTGTCTAACTGTAGTGTTTAGCTAGGGAAAATCTAACACTTGATTTACATACAATTCTAAGTACTTGTACATTATATTTTTGTACAAGTTTTTACAACAGTGATTACATTGCATGAAAATATAAATATGTAAGCTTGTGGATTTTCCCTTGTTGCTTTGTCATCCTGCACACTCAAGTAGCTCGTTAGATTAATAAGAATGAAATGTTTGTCATAATCAAAACAAAGGGATTTATAGATGTCCATTTAGCCAACAATCTCCCCCTTTTTGAAGATGACAAACATTTCCTAAAAATAAAGGAAATATAAACCATATGAGTTTCATACCTTTAAATTACCTTTTGTAGCTTTTCCTCTTGTTTATAAAATGTGTGCTTATTATTCCCCTTGAATTATGGAACATGAAATCCAATTCACTAGGGAATATAACAACTTTTAATGTAAAGCCAAGAGTTTATTTATAAAACTCATTGATTGAGTATTAAAGTTTTAGTTTTATATTTATTTCTCCCCTTTTGTCATTTCAAAAAGATATCCGTTTAGAAATAAAAACTCCCCCTTAATTAGATGTCCCATCAAAGCTAATGAAAAAGATGTCCATTTAGAAGCCAAAATATCATGATGTAATTAAGAGTTTTTGTTTAAGTAGCACAAATATCAAAGAAAACATCTTCCAAAGGAGTGATAAGTAATTTCTTCCTAATTTTGTTAAATTGATCTAGTGGAAGCGGTTTTGTAAAAATATCAGCCAATTGATCTTCCGTATCAACATGATGAAGGGAAACATGATTCTTGGAGATGTGATCCCTTAAAAAATGATGACGGATTTCAATATGTTTAGCTCGGCTGTGTAAAATAGGATTGTGTGCTAAGTTTATAGTGCTTGTGTTGTCACAAAAAATAGGCGTAGATGAAAAAGTAAAACCATAATCATTTAATACTTGTTGCATATAAAGCACTTGAGCACAACAAGACCCGGCTGCCATATATTCAGCTTCAGTTGTAGATAGGGCAATCGTATTTTGTTTCTTGCTAAACCAAGATACTAAAGCTCTCCCTAATAAGAAATAGCCACCACTAGTACTCTTGCGATCAAGTCGACAACCAGCGTAATCTGCATCAGTATAAGCTTTAAAATCCAAGGATTGTCCTTTTGGATACCATAAACCAAAGCAAGTAGTGTCGGCTAGGTAACGAAGAATTCGTTTAACTGCTAGAAAATGAGAGTGCATAGGTTGTGATTGAAATCGAGCACAAAGACCAACGGGAAACATAATGTCCGGTCTAGAAGCAGTTAAGTAAAGCAAACTACCAATCATGGCTCTATATAAGGAATCATCAATAGGTTCCCCATTTTCATCCTTATCAATTTTAATAGAAGTAGCCATAGGAGTAGTAGCATGTTTGCACTGATCCATCCCAAAACGTGTTAAGAGTTCTTTAGTATATTTTTCTTGGCTTATGAATATTCCGGCAGGTGTTTGCTTAATTTGAAAACCAAGAAAGAAGGTTAGTTCACCCATGAGGCTCATTTCAAATTTTTTTTGCATAATATCACTAAATTGTGTGCACAATGAATCATTAGAAGCTCCAAAAATAATATCATCAACATATATTTGCACAACAAGGAAATCAGATGTATATGTTTTGAAAAATAAAGTAGAATCTGAATTTCCAATAGAAAAACCATTATCAAAAAGATATGTCTTGAGCCTTTCATACCAATTTCTAGGTGCTTGTTTTAAACCATAAAGTGCTTTCTTAAGTTTATAACCATAGTCACCTTTTTCCGGTATTTCAAAACCAGGTGGTTGGGCAACATATACTTCTTCTTGAATGATGCCATTTAGAAATGCACTTTTTACATCCATTTAGTAGAGTTTGATGTTTTTATGTGCAGCAATAGCTAGTAACATTCTAATAGGTTCAAGTCTAGCTACCGGTGCATACGTTTCATCAAAATCTATTCCTTCTTGTTGATTATATCCTTGTGCTACTAACCGAGCTTTATTCCTTATTACTTCTCCTGACTCATTTAGCTTGTTCCTAAAAACCCATTTAGTTCCTATTATGGTTTTATCTTGTGGTTTAGGAACTAAATCCCATACATCATTTTTAGTGAATTGATTCAATTCTTCTTGCATGGCTATTATCCAATAGTCATCTTTAAGAGCTTCAGATATCTTTTTAGGTTCAATGATAGAAACAAAAGCCATGTTTGCAACATCTCTAAAGGAAGAACGAGTTTTGACTTTATCATTAGGATCTCCAATAATTAATTCTTGAGGATGATCTTTAATAAGTCTAGGTGCAGGTTGTGGTTCAGCTTGGTGATTATTTGTAGCACCTTTCTCACTATCGTTTGGTATGTTTAACTTTTCGAATTGATTAGTGAGATCTATGATTTCTAGATTTTCAGATTTGGATTCTTCATGAAAAGAAACATGAATAGATTCCTCAACTTTTCTAGATATAGTGTTATATACTCTAAAAGCTTTGCTAGAAGTGGAATATCCCAAAAAGAATGCTTTGTGTGATTTTGAGTCAAACTTATCTCTATCATCTTTGGTATTTAAGATATAGCATGTGGAGCCAAAGGTATGAAAATAGTCAACTCTAGGTTTCTTAGAATGTATTAGTTCATATGGAGTTTTCTTTAAATGAGAGTGAACAGTTACTCTATTTAGCACATAGCATGCAGTGTTTACAGCTTCAGCCCAAAAGGTTTTGGGTGTGTTATGTTCAAGCATCATAGTTCTAGCCATTTCTTGCAGTGATCGATTTTTCCTTTCAACTATACCATTTTGTTGTGGGGTGCGTGGAGCAGAAAAATTATGAGTGTACCCTTGAGATGTACAAAACTCTTCAAATGTATGGTTTTCAAATTCTCCACCATGATCACTTCTAATGGTACATATTTTGCTTTGTAATAGATTTTCAATTTTGGAACAAAATTGTATACAAACATGAATAGTATCATCTTTAGTTGCAATAAAGTGTACCCATGTGTATCTACTATAATCATCAACAATAACAAAATAATATCTTTTACCACCAATAGATTGTGTCCTCATGGGTCCAAATAAATCCATATGAATTAATTCTAAGGACCTACTGGTGCTAAGTACATGTTTTGGTTTAAAAGAGGTTTTGATTTGCTTTCCCATTATGCATGGTTCACAGTTTTCAACTTGATCAAAGGATAAAGTAGGCAATCCACGAACAAGATCATATTTCACTAACTTTTTGATAACATGTGAACTAGCATGTCCTAGCTTTTTATGCCATACTTGTAAGGTGTTTTCATTTGCAAGCAAGCATTTTCCCACTACTGATTTCATAGAGTTAGGTTTAAGAATATAAAGATTTCCAACTCTATTTCCTTCTTAAACAACATTTGTAGTGTTTTCTATCAATAACTTGCAGCAAGTTTTGTTAAATAACACATCATAACCACTATCACATAATTGACTAACACTTATCAAATTATGGTGCAAACCATCAACGAGTAGAACATTCTTTATTTCGAGGTTTGTACCAACATTACCTATTCCAACGATTTTGCCCTTACCATTGTCTCCAAAGGTGACTGTTCCACTTTTCTTTTCTTCAAAGGTTTGGAATGCATCCTTGTTTCCGGTCATATGTTTGGAACATCCACTGTCAACCACCCATTCCTGCATTAAAATGTAGATTTTGGTACCCATGTGATGGTCCGATATGGTTAGAATCATTTAAGTACAGATTTGTATAAAAGTTCTGAATCAGAAGTCCAGTTGGTCGACAATTGTTTGACCGACATATGTCTCGGTCGACAAATTGTCGATCGAGAAGACTACTGTATTTCAAACTGGAAAACACAGAAATGTAGCTCGGTTGACCAATTTTCGACCGAAATAATTGCAGTAAATTTTGATATGTTACAGACATTCGGTCGGTCGACAATTCTTCGACCGATTAATGGTTCGGTCGACAATACTTCGACCGACAAAGTTTCTGTTTCAGTACAATAATGCAGAAAATTAACAATAAGCATGAAATCTTTTGTTTAGTTGAGATAAGACAATATAAATAGCAAGATGGAGCTTTTTGGTCATATCTCAACTAAATTCTATTTGATTCTACTAAGTTTGAGGTTTTGGGACCCAAACTAACTCGGAATCCTTAGTTTTATAAGGGCATGAAAAGGAATAGTGTCCAAGGCGTAAACAAAAATGGCAAGTAATAGAACCAACTTCATTTCTCTTTCTAGTCGTTGTGTTCTTGGGTACAAACATAGTTTGAGTTCTTTTGGGTTGATTTTTCTTTGGAGTATATCCCAAACCTTTTCTTTCGTTGAAAACATTACCAATGCTTAGGATGTTATCAAGTATATCTTTTCTTCTTAACTCATAAATTTCTCTCTGCAGCTGAGCAATACCATTCGTTTTCTTGTGTAAATCTTTTCTTGCTTGATCTAATTCAGATAGCAATGAATCTTTTTCTTTTATAACATTATAATAGTCTAGATGGTTACACAAAATAGGTTGAGTCTGAAAATCTTTTAGTTTAGATAACAAGTCAGTCTTTTCTTTAGAAAGAAGATCAACATTTGTTTCTAAAGTGAGTAACTTTCTAGTGCAATCATCCAAGGATGTTTTTAAAGACAAATTTTCAAGATCGATGTTATTCTTGTCAGAAGAAAGAGTATCTAATTTAGCACTTAGCTCATCATTTGATTTGATAACCTTTTTTAGTTTCTTCTTGATATCAACATACTTATCATGAATTTCTTGTAGACTAGTAACTAACTCTTCTTTAGAAAGATCAAGTAGGCTTACCTCTTCATCATCTTCTCTTGCCATTAGACAATCCACCGTTTCTTCTCCGCTTTCACTACTTGACTCATCCCATGCAGCTTTATAGGCTTTTTCTCCCTTCTTCTTATGTGAGCTTTTCTTTCCTTTCTTTGCTTTAGGACATTCATTTTTGAAATGCCCTTTCTTACCACATTCAAAGCACCTAGGAGGGGTAGAAGAAGAGCTGGAAATTTTGTTAGATTTAAATCTTCTGTATTTCTTACCATTTACTATCAAGGCTTCTTCTCCCTCTTCTTCACTTGACTCCTCACTTTCTTGTGTGACAGCCTTTGTAGCTTTTAGAGCCACATCCTTCTTCTTTCCTTGCTGAAGTTCACGTGCTCTTCTTTCTTCCTCTTCTAGGGTTGCTTCATGAGCTTCTAAGTTGCCAATAAGTTGCTCCATTTTCAGTCGAGTGAGGTCGTTTGCTTCTTCGATGGCTGTCACCTTTGGCTTGTATTTTGGAGGAAGTGAACGAAGGATCTTTGATACCTGATCTTCTTCAAGGATAGGTTTTCCTAGAGCACTTAAACCATTAACAATAGTAGAAAATTTTGCAAACATTTCACTAATAGATTCATCAGGATCCATACGAAAGTGTTCAAACTTTTGTTTAAACATGCTAATTTTGGAATTTTTGACTTGGACTGTTCCTTCATAGGTTATGGATAATCTATGCCAAATATCATAGGCTGTGTCACAATTAGATATTCTATTAAATTCTCCTACCGATATAGAACAATATAAAATGCTTACAGCTTTTGCATTCATTTGAGTTAGCTTTACCGTATTTGCATCCCATTCTGCAAATTGAATTTGAGGGAGCTCATATGGAGTTGACACCATTCTCCATAGGTCCCAATTGATGCCTTGGAAGTAGAATTGCATCCTTCTCTTCCAATATTGGTATTTTGTTCCATCGAACGCTGGAGGCCTAGCAACAAGTGTCCCTTCGAGGTTGAGGTTGTTGAGTACTCCATCACCCATTTCTTCAAGACTTTGTTAGGGTTCCTTGAAGCCCGCTCTAATACCAATTGAAAAACACTAGAGGGGGGGGTGAATAGAGTTTTTGAATTATTTTAACAATTTATTGAATTCAAACAACCACAATTGAGATAGGAAGAAAGAGACAGGTGTTTAGAGTGGTTCCAACTATAGCAAATACTATAGTTGTCAGTCCACTACCCGGTTGCTTACCCAACCGGGATTTGAAAGTATTTATTTTATTACCTCTCGAGGATTTATACAAAATACAATACTTTCCTTTACACCCTTTGAACAGCCTTCACTTGAAGTAGGTGCACCAACTTTGAGATAGCCTTCTATGAAGTAACTCCAAACTCCCCTTGAAGTAGCCTTCCTCTCTAGAAGTAATCTCCCGTGGCACCAGCCTTCTGAAGTAGCTTAAAGTCTCCTTCTTCGCCAAGAAGATCTTCACCCTCTCCAATCCGCAGCCTCCAACCTAGGAGTAGCAAGGAGAGTACAAACAATAATAGGGAACAAGAAAGAAAAAGGAAATTACAACTTATCCTTTATAGCTCAAGGCTTGATTTGCCTAGATCAAGCGTATAGATCTCCTAACCAAGTGTGTGGACTTGTGATTGCAGTGGATAGGAGATACTAGCCTATAGGACACGAATTATGAGCTAAAGAAGGAAGTAGCCAATGTTCACAAAGCTCAATTTTCTCAACAACAGATTGCTCAAGTGTGCTCAAGTATTTCTCAAGTGTAACAAGTGTAAAACAAGTGAATTTGAGTGTCCTATGGCTTGTCCTATTTATAGGAATGGCCTAAGGATGCTTAAGGACGTTCTAGACAACTTCTAGGGGTTTCTAAGTGCTTAACTAGCCGTTAGGTACAAAGTTGTTGCTTTAATAACGACTAATTAATTAATTTTGCAGTTGCTGTCAGAGACAATCTCGGTCGAGGAATGGTCGACTGAGACACCTATTCGGTCGAACTTTTGTCGACCGACAGGCACTCTGGAACAAGTGATTTGCAACGTCTTTCTCCAACTGCCAACTAACTTGTTTGTTGTGTCTAACGGCTACTTTGGATCTTTCTCGGTCGAGGAGTTTGTCGACCGAGAGTGTCTCAGTCGAGGAGTTTGTCGACCGAGATTGATCCTGTTTCAATGTTTCAATTTAGGCACTAATTATATGTATGAGTGTGCTAATGTGATCTTATTTGAATGGGATGACTTGTCTAACTGTAGTGTTTAGCTAGGGAAAATCTAACACTTGATTTACATACAATTCTAAGTACTTGTACATTATATTTTTGTACAAGTTTTTACAACAGTGATTACATTGCATGAAAATATAAATATGTAAGCTTGTGGATTTTCCCTTGTTGCTTTGTCATCCTGCACACTCAAGTAGCTCGTTAGATTAATAAGAATGAAATGTTTGTCATAATCAAAACAAAGGGATTTATAGATGTCCATTTAGCCAACAATCTCCCCCTTTTTGAAGATGACAAACATTTCCTAAAAATAAAGGAAATATAAACCATATGAGTTTCATACCTTTAAATTACCTTTTGTAGCTTTTCCTCTTGTTTATAAAATGTGTGCTTATTATTCCCCTTGAATTATGGAACATGAAATCCAATTCACTAGGGAATATAACAACTTTTAATGTAAAGCCAAGAGTTTATTTATAAAACTCATTGATTGAGTATTAAAGTTTTAGTTTTATATTTATTTCTCCCCTTTTGTCATTTCAAAAAGATATCCGTTTAGAAATAAAAACTCCCCCTTAATTAGATGTCCCATCAAAGCTAATGAAAAAGATGTCCATTTAGAAGCCAAAATATCATGATGTAATTAAGAGTTTTTGTTTAAGTAGCACAAATATCAAAGAAAACATCTTCCAAAGGAGTGATAAGTAATTTCTTCCTAATTTTGTTAAATTGATCTAGTGGAAGCGGTTTTGTAAAAATATCAGCCAATTGATCTTCCGTATCAACATGATGAAGGGAAACATGATTCTTGGAGATGTGATCCCTTAAAAAATGATGACGGATTTCAATATGTTTAGCTCGGCTGTGTAAAATAGGATTGTGTGCTAAGTTTATAGCGCTTGTGTTGTCACAAAAAATAGGCGTAGATGAAAAAGTAAAACCATAATCATTTAATACTTGTTGCATATAAAGCACTTGAGCACAACAAGACCCGGCTGCCATATATTCAGCTTCAGTTGTAGATAGGGCAATCGTATTTTGTTTCTTGCTAAACCAAGATACTAAAGCTCTCCCTAATAAGAAATAGCCACCACTAGTACTCTTGCGATCAAGTCGACAACCAGCGTAATCTGCATCAGTATAAGCTTTAAAATCCAAGGATTGTCCTTTTGGATACCATAAACCAAAGCAAGTAGTGTCGGCTAGGTAACGAAGAATTCGTTTAACTGCTAGAAAATGAGAGTGCATAGGTTGTGATTGAAATCGAGCACAAAGACCAGCGGGAAACATAATGTCCGGTCTAGAAGCAGTTAAGTAAAGCAAACTACCAATCATGGCTCTATATAAGGAATCATCAATAGGTTCCCCATTTTCATCCTTATCAATTTTAATAGAAGTAGCCATAGGAGTAGTAGCATGTTTGCACTGATCCATCCCAAAACGTGTTAAGAGTTCTTTAGTATATTTTTCTTGGCTTATGAATATTCCGGCAGGTGTTTGCTTAATTTGAAAACCAAGAAAGAAGGTTAGTTCACCCATGAGGCTCATTTCAAATTTTTTTTGCATAATATCACTAAATTGTGTGCACAATGAATCATTAGAAGCTCCAAAAATAATATCATCAACATATATTTGCACAACAAGGAAATCAGATGTATATGTTTTGAAAAATAAAGTAGAATCTGAATTTCCAATAGAAAAACCATTATCAAAAAGATATGTCTTGAGCCTTTCATACCAATTTCTAGGTGCTTGTTTTAAACCATAAAGTGCTTTCTTAAGTTTATAACCATAGTCACCTTTTTCCGGTATTTCAAAACCAGGTGGTTGGGCAACATATACTTCTTCTTGAATGATGCCATTTAGAAATGCACTTTTTACATCCATTTAGTAGAGTTTGATGTTTTTATGTGCAGCAATAGCTAGTAACATTCTAATAGGTTCAAGTCTAGCTACCGGTGCATACGTTTCATCAAAATCTATTCCTTCTTGTTGATTATATCCTTGTGCTACTAACCGAGCTTTATTCCTTATTACTTCTCCTGACTCATTTAGCTTGTTCCTAAAAACCCATTTAGTTCCTATTATGGTTTTATCTTGTGGTTTAGGAACTAAATCCCATACATCATTTTTAGTGAATTGATTCAATTCTTCTTGCATGGCTATTATCCAATAGTCATCTTTAAGAGCTTCAGATATCTTTTTAGGTTCAATGATAGAAACAAAAGCCATGTTTGCAACATCTCTAAAGGAAGAACGAGTTTTGACTTTATCATTAGGATCTCCAATAATTAATTCTTGAGGATGATCTTTAATAAGTCTAGGTGCAGGTTGTGGTTCAGCTTGGTGATTATTTGTAGCACCTTTCTCACTATCGTTTGGTATGTTTAACTTTTCGAATTGATTAGTGAGATCTATGATTTCTAGATTTTCAGATTTGGATTCTTCATGAAAAGAAACATGAATAGATTCCTCAACTTTTCTAGATATAGTGTTATATACTCTAAAAGCTTTGCTAGAAGTGGAATATCCCAAAAAGAATGCTTTGTGTGATTTTGAGTCAAACTTATCTCTATCATCTTTGGTATTTAAGATATAGCATGTGGAGCCAAAGGTATGAAAATAGTCAACTCTAGGTTTCTTAGAATGTATTAGTTCATATGGAGTTTTCTTTAAATGAGAGTGAACAGTTACTCTATTTAGCACATAGCATGCAGTGTTTACAGCTTCAGCCCAAAAGGTTTTGGGTGTGTTATGTTCAAGCATCATAGTTCTAGCCATTTCTTGCAGTGATCGATTTTTCCTTTCAACTATACCATTTTGTTGTGGGGTGCGTGGAGCAGAAAAATTATGAGTGTACCCTTGAGATGTACAAAACTCTTCAAATGTATGGTTTTCAAATTCTCCACCATGATCACTTCTAATGGTACATATTTTGCTTTGTAATAGATTTTCAATTTTGGAACAAAATTGTATACAAACATGAATAGTATCATCTTTAGTTGCAATAAAGTGTACCCATGTGTATCTACTATAATCATCAACAATAACAAAATAATATCTTTTACCACCAATAGATTGTGTCCTCATGGGTCCAAATAAATCCATATGAATTAATTCTAAGGACCTACTGGTGCTAAGTACATGTTTTGGTTTAAAAGAGGTTTTGATTTGCTTTCCCATTGTGCATGGTTCACAGTTTTCAACTTGATCAAAGGATAAAGTAGGCAATCCACGAACAAGATCATATTTCACTAACTTTTTGATAACATGTGAACTAGCATGTCCTAGCTTTTTATGCCATACTTGTAAGGTGTTTTCATTTGCAAGCAAGCATTTTCCCACTACTGATTTCATAGAGTTAGGTTTAAGAATATAAAGATTTCCAACTCTATTTCCTTCTTAAACAACATTTGTAGTGTTTTCTATCAATAACTTGCAGCAAGTTTTGTTAAATAACACATCATAACCACTATCACATAATTGACTAACACTTATCAAATTATGGTGCAAACCATCAACGAGTAGAACATTCTTTATTTCGAGGTTTGTACCAACATTACCTATTCCAACGATTTTGCCCTTACCATTGTCTCCAAAGGTGACTGTTCCACTTTTCTTTTCTTCAAAGGTTTGGAATGCATCCTTGTTTCCGGTCATATGTTTGGAACATCCACTGTCAACCACCCATTCCTGCATTAAAATGTAGATTTTGGTACCCATGTGATGGTCCGATATGGTTAGAATCATTTAAGTACAGATTTGTATAAAAGTTCTGAATCAGAAGTCCAGTCGGTCGACAATTGTTTGACCGACATATGTCTCGGTCGACAAATTGTCGATCGAGAAGACTACTGTATTTCAAACTGGAAAACACAGAAATGTAGCTCGGTTGACCAATTTTCGACCGAAATAATTGCAGTAAATTTTGATATGTTACAGACATCCGGTCGGTCGACAATTCTTCGACCGATTAATGGTTCGGTCGACAATACTTCGACCGACAAAGTTTCTGTTTCAGTACAATAATGCAGAAAATTAACAATAAGCATGAAATCTTTTGTTTAGTTGAGATAAGACAATATAAATAGCAAGATGGAGCTTTTTGGTCATATCTCAACTAAATTCTATTTGATTCTACTAAGTTTGAGGTTTTGGGACCCAAACTAACTCGGAATCCTTAGTTTTATAAGGGCATGAAAAGGAATAGTGTCCAAGGCGTAAACAAAAATGGCAAGTAATAGAACCAACTTCATTTCTCTTTCTAGTCGTTGTGTTCTTGGGTACAAACATAGTTTGAGTTCTTTTGGGTTGATTTTTCTTTGGAGTATATCCCAAACCTTTTCTTTCGTTGAAAACATTACCAATGCTTAGGATGTTATCAAGTACATCTTTTCTTCTTAACTCATAAATTTCTCTCTGCAGCTGAGCAATACCATTCGTTTTCTTGTGTAAATCTTTTCTTGCTTGATCTAATTCAGATAGCAATGAATCTTTTTCTTTTATAACATTATAATAGTCTAGATGGTTACACAAAATAGGTTGAGTCTGAAAATCTTTTAGTTTAGATAACAAGTCAGTCTTTTCTTTAGAAAGAAGATCAACATTTGTTTCTAAAGTGAGTAACTTTCTAGTGCAATCATCCAAGGATGTTTTTAAAGACAAATTTTCAAGATCGATGTTATTCTTGTCAGAAGAAAGAGTATCTAATTTAGCACTTAGCTCATCATTTGATTTGATAACCTTTTTTAGTTTCTTCTTGATATCAACATACTTATCATGAATTTCTTGTAGACTAGTAACTAACTCTTCTTTAGAAAGATCAAGTAGGCTTACCTCTTCATCATCTTCTCTTGCCATTAGACAATCCACCGTTTCTTCTCCGCTTTCACTACTTGACTCATCCCATGCAGCTTTATAGGATTTTTCTCCCTTCTTCTTATGTGAGCTTTTCTTTCCTTTCTTTGCTTTAGGACATTCATTTTTGAAATGCCCTTTCTTACCACATTCAAAGCACCTAGGAGGGGTAGAAGAAGAGCTGGAAATTTTGTTAGATTTAAATCTTCTGTATTTCTTACCATTTACTATCAAGGCTTCTTCTCCCTCTTCTTCACTTGACTCCTCACTTTCTTGTGTGACAGCCTTTGTAGCTTTTAGAGCCACATCCTTCTTCTTTCCTTGCTGAAGTTCACGTGCTCTTCTTTCTTCCTCTTCTAGGGTTGCTTCATGAGCTTCTAAGTTGCCAATAAGTTGCTCCATTTTCAGTCGAGTGAGGTCGTTTGCTTCTTCGATGGCTGTCACCTTTGGCTTGTATTTTGGAGGAAGTGAACGAAGGATCTTTGATACCTGATCTTCTTCAAGGATAGGTTTTCCTAGAGCACTTAAACCATTAACAATAGTAGAAAATTTTGCAAACATTTCACTAATAGATTCATCAGGATCCATACGAAAGTGTTCAAACTTTTGTTTAAACATGCTAATTTTGGAATTTTTGACTTGGACTGTTCCTTCATAGGTTATGGATAATCTATGCCAAATATCATAGGCTGTGTCACAATTAGATACTCTATTAAATTCTCCTACCGATATAGAACAATATAAAATGCTTACAGCTTTTGCATTCATTTGAGCTAGCTTTACCGTATTTGCATCCCATTCTGCAAATTGAATTTGAGGGAGCTCATATGGAGTTGACACCATTCTCCATAGGTCCCAATTGATGCCTTGGAAGTAGAATTGCATCCTTCTCTTCCAATATTGGTATTTTGTTCCATCGAACGCTGGAGGCCTAGCAACAAGTGTCCCTTCGAGGTTGAGGTTGTTGAGTACTCCATCACCCATTTCTTCAAGACTTTGTTAGGGTTCCTTGAAGCCCGCTCTGATACCAATTGAAAAACACTAGAGGGGGGGGGTGAATAGAGTTTTTGAATTATTTTAACAATTTATTGAATTCAAACAACCACAATTGAGATAGGAAGAAAGAGACAGGTGTTTAGAGTGGTTCCAACTATAGCAAATACTATAGTTGTCAGTCCACTACCCGGTTGCTTACCCAACCGGGATTTGAAAGTATTTATTTTATTACCTCTCGAGGATTTATACAAAATTCAATACTTTCCTTTACACCCTTTGAACAACCTTCACTTGAAGTAGGTGCACCAACTTTGAGATAGCCTTCTATGAAGTAACTCCAAACTCCCCTTGAAGTAGCCTTCCTCTCTAGAAGTAATCTCCCGTGGCACCAGCCTTCTGAAGTAGCTTAAAGTCTCCTTCTTCACCAAGAAGATCTTCACCCTCTCCAATCCGCAGCCTCCAACCTAGGAGTAGCAAGGAGAGTACAAACAATAATAGGGAACAAGAAAGAAAAAGGAAATTACAACTTATCCTTTATAGCTCAAGGCTTGATTTGCCTAGATCAAGCGTATAGATCTCCTAACCAAGTGTGTGGACTTGTGATTGCAGTGGATAGGAGATACTAGCCTATAGGACACGAATTATGAGCTAAAGAAGGAAGTAGCCAATGTTCACAAAGCTCAATTTTCTCAACAACAGATTGCTCAAGTGTGCTCAAGTATTTCTCAAGTGTAACAAGTGTAAAACAAGTGAATTTGAGTGTCCTATGGCTTGTCCTATTTATAGGAATGGCCTAAGGATGCTTAAGGACGTTCTAGACAACTTCTAGGGGTTTCTAAGTGCTTAACTAGCCGTTAGGTACAAAGTTGTTGCTTTAATAACGACTAATTAATTAATTTTGCAGTTGCTGTCAGAGACAATCTCGGTCGAGGAATGGTCGACTGAGACACCTATTCGGTCGAACTTTTGTCGACCGACAGGCACTCTGGAACAAGTGATTTGCAACGTCTTTCTCCAACTGCCAACTAACTTGTTTGTTGTGTCTAACGGCTACTTTGGATCTTTCTCGGTCGAGGAGTTTGTCGACCGAGAGTGTCTCGGTCGAGGAGTTTGTCGACCGAGATTGATCCTGTTTCAATTTAGGCACTAATTATATGTATGAGTGTGCTAATGTGATCTTATTTGAATGGGATGACTTGTCTAACTGTAGTGTTTAGCTAGGGAAAATCTAACACTTGATTTACATACAATTCTAAGTACTTGTACATTATATTTTTGTACAAGTTTTTACAACAGTGATTACATTGCATGAAAATATAAATATGTAAGCTTGTGGATTTTCCCTTGTTGCTTTGTCATCCTGCACACTCAAGTAGCTCGTTAGATTAATAAGAATGAAATGTTTGTCATAATCAAAACAAAGGGATTTATAGATGTCCATTTAGCCAACAATCTCCCCCTTTTTGAAGATGACAAACATTTCCTAAAAATAAAGGAAATATAAACCATATGAGTTTCATACCTTTAAATTACCTTTTGTAGCTTTTCCTCTTGTTTATAAAATGTGTGCTTATTATTCCCCTTGAATTATGGAACATGAAATCCAATTCACTAGGGAATATAACAACTTTTAATGTAAAGCCAAGAGTTTATTTATAAAACTCATTGATTGAGTATTAAAGTTTTAGTTTTATATTTATTTCTCCCCTTTTGTCATTTCAAAAAGATATCCGTTTAGAAATAAAAACTCCCCCTTAATTAGATGTCCCATCAAAGCTAATGAAAAAGATGTCCATTTAGAAGCTAAAATATCATGATGTAATTAAGAGTTTTTGTTTAAGTAGCACAAATATCAAAGAAAACATCTTCCAAAGGAGTGATAAGTAATTTCTTCCTAATTTTGTTAAATTGATCTAGTGGAAGCGGTTTTGTAAAAATATCAGCCAATTGATCTTCCGTATCAACATGATGAAGGGAAACATGATTCTTGGAGATGTGATCCCTTAAAAAATGATGACGGATTTCAATATGTTTAGCTCGGCTGTGTAAAATAGGATTGTGTGCTAAGTTTATAGCGCTTGTGTTGTCACAAAAAATAGGCGTAGATGAAAAAGTAAAACCATAATCATTTAATACTTGTTGCATATAAAGCACTTGAGCACAACAAGACCCGGCTGCCATATATTCAGCTTCAGTTGTAGATAGGGCAATCGTATTTTGTTTCTTGCTAAACCAAGATACTAAAGCTCTCCCTAATAAGAAATAGCCACCACTAGTACTCTTGCGATCAAGTCGACAACCAGCGTAATCTGCATCAGTATAAGCTTTAAAATCCAAGGATTGTCCTTTTGGATACCATAAACCAAAGCAAGTAGTGTCGGCTAGGTAACGAAGAATTCGTTTAACTGCTAGAAAATGAGAGTGCATAGGTTGTGATTGAAATCGAGCACAAAGACCAACGGGAAACATAATGTCCGGTCTAGAAGCAGTTAAGTAAAGCAAACTACCAATCATGGCTCTATATAAGGAATCATCAATAGGTTCCCCATTTTCATCCTTATCAATTTTAATAGAAGTAGCCATAGGAGTAGTAGCATGTTTGCACTGATCCATCCCAAAACGTGTTAAGAGTTCTTTAGTATATTTTTCTTGGCTTATGAATATTCCGGCAGGTGTTTGCTTAATTTGAAAACCAAGAAAGAAGGTTAGTTCACCCATGAGGCTCATTTCAAATTTTTTTTGCATAATATCACTAAATTGTGTGCACAATGAATCATTAGAAGCTCCAAAAATAATATCATCAACATATATTTGCACAACAAGGAAATCAGATGTATATGTTTTGAAAAATAAAGTAGAATCTGAATTTCCAATAGAAAAACCATTATCAAAAAGATATGTCTTGAGCCTTTCATACCAATTTCTAGGTGCTTGTTTTAAACCATAAAGTGCTTTCTTAAGTTTATAACCATAGTCACCTTTTTCCGGTATTTCAAAACCAGGTGGTTGGGCAACATATACTTCTTCTTGAATGATGCCATTTAGAAATGCACTTTTTACATCCATTTAGTAGAGTTTGATGTTTTTATGTGCAGCAATAGCTAGTAACATTCTAATAGGTTCAAGTCTAGCTACCGGTGCATACGTTTCATCAAAATCTATTCCTTCTTGTTGATTATATCCTTGTGCTACTAACCGAGCTTTATTCCTTATTACTTCTCCTGACTCATTTAGCTTGTTCCTAAAAACCCATTTAGTTCCTATTATGGTTTTATCTTGTGGTTTAGGAACTAAATCCCATACATCATTTTTAGTGAATTGATTCAATTCTTCTTGCATGGCTATTATCCAATAGTCATCTTTAAGAGCTTCAGATATCTTTTTAGGTTCAATGATAGAAACAAAAGCCATGTTTGCAACATCTCTAAAGGAAGAACGAGTTTTGACTTTATCATTAGGATCTCCAATAATTAATTCTTGAGGATGATCTTTAATAAGTCTAGGTGCAGGTTGTGGTTCAGCTTGGTGATTATTTGTAGCACCTTTCTCACTATCGTTTGGTATGTTTAACTTTTCGAATTGATTAGTGAGATCTATGATTTCTAGATTTTCAGATTTGGATTCTTCATGAAAAGAAACATGAATAGATTCCTCAACTTTTCTAGATATAGTGTTATATACTCTAAAAGCTTTGCTAGAAGTGGAATATCCCAAAAAGAATGCTTTGTGTGATTTTGAGTCAAACTTATCTCTATCATCTTTGGTATTTAAGATATAGCATGTGGAGCCAAAGGTATGAAAATAGTCAACTCTAGGTTTCTTAGAATGTATTAGTTCATATGGAGTTTTCTTTAAATGAGAGTGAACAGTTACTCTATTTAGCACATAGCATGCAGTGTTTACAGCTTCAGCCCAAAAGGTTTTGGGTGTGTTATGTTCAAGCATCATAGTTCTAGCCATTTCTTGCAGTGATCGATTTTTCCTTTCAACTATACCATTTTGTTGTGGGGTGCGTGGAGCAGAAAAATTATGAGTGTACCCTTGAGATGTACAAAACTCTTCAAATGTATGGTTTTCAAATTCTCCACCATGATCACTTCTAATGGTACATATTTTGCTTTGTAATAGATTTTCAATTTTGGAACAAAATTGTATACAAACATGAATAGTATCATCTTTAGTTGCAATAAAGTGTACCCATGTGTATCTACTATAATCATCAACAATAACAAAATAATATCTTTTACCACCAATAGATTGTGTCCTCATGGGTCCAAATAAATCCATATGAATTAATTCTAAGGACCTACTGGTGCTAAGTACATGTTTTGGTTTAAAAGAGGTTTTGATTTGCTTTCCCATTGTGCATGGTTCACAGTTTTCAACTTGATCAAAGGATAAAGTAGGCAATCCACGAACAAGATCATATTTCACTAACTTTTTGATAACATGTGAACTAGCATGTCCTAGCTTTTTATGCCATACTTGTAAGGTGTTTTCATTTGCAAGCAAGCATTTTCCCACTACTGATTTCATAGAGTTAGGTTTAAGAATATAAAGATTTCCAACTCTATTTCCTTCTTAAACAACATTTGTAGTGTTTTCTATCAATAACTTGCAGCAAGTTTTGTTAAATAACACATCATAACCACTATCACATAATTGACTAACACTTATCAAATTATGGTGCAAACCATCAACGAGTAGAACATTCTTTATTTCGAGGTTTGTACCAACATTACCTATTCCAACGATTTTGCCCTTACCATTGTCTCCAAAGGTGACTGTTCCACTTTTCTTTTCTTCAAAGGTTTGGAATGCATCCTTGTTTCCGGTCATATGTTTGGAACATCCACTGTCAACCACCCATTCCTGCATTAAAATGTAGATTTTGGTACCCATGTGATGGTCCGATATGGTTAGAATCATTTAAGTACAGATTTGTATAAAAGTTCTGAATCAGAAGTCCAGTCGGTCGACAATTGTTTGACCGACATATGTCTCGGTCGACAAATTGTCGATCGAGAAGACTACTGTATTTCAAACTGGAAAACACAGAAATGTAGCTCGGTTGACCAATTTTCGACCGAAATAATTGCAGTAAATTTTGATATGTTACAGACATTCGGTCGGTCGACAATTCTTCGACCGATTAATGGTTCGGTCGACAATACTTCGACCGACAAAGTTTCTGTTTCAGTACAATAATGCAGAAAATTAACAATAAGCATGAAATCTTTTGTTTAGTTGAGATAAGACAATATAAATAGCAAGATGGAGCTTTTTGGTCATATCTCAACTAAATTCTATTTGATTCTACTAAGTTTGAGGTTTTGGGACCCAAACTAACTCGGAATCCTTAGTTTTATAAGGGCATGAAAAGGAATAGTGTCCAAGGCGTAAACAAAAATGGCAAGTAATAGAACCAACTTCATTTCTCTTTCTAGTCGTTGTGTTCTTGGGTACAAACATAGTTTGAGTTCTTTTGGGTTGATTTTTCTTTGGAGTATATCCCAAACCTTTTCTTTCGTTGAAAACATTACCAATGCTTAGGATGTTATCAAGTATATCTTTTCTTCTTAACTCATAAATTTCTCTCTGCAGCTGAGCAATACCATTCGTTTTCTTGTGTAAATCTTTTCTTGCTTGATCTAATTCAGATAGCAATGAATCTTTTTCTTTTATAACATTATAATAGTCTAGATGGTTACACAAAATAGGTTGAGTCTGAAAATCTTTTAGTTTAGATAACAAGTCAGTCTTTTCTTTAGAAAGAAGATCAACATTTGTTTCTAAAGTGAGTAACTTTCTAGTGCAATCATCCAAGGATGTTTTTAAAGACAAATTTTCAAGATCGATGTTATTCTTGTCAGAAGAAAGAGTATCTAATTTAGCACTTAGCTCATCATTTGATTTGATAACCTTTTTTAGTTTCTTCTTGATATCAACATACTTATCATGAATTTCTTGTAGACTAGTAACTAACTCTTCTTTAGAAAGATCAAGTAGGCTTACCTCTTCATCATCTTCTCTTGCCATTAGACAATCCACCGTTTCTTCTCCGCTTTCACTACTTGACTCATCCCATGCAGCTTTATAGGCTTTTTCTCCCTTCTTCTTATGTGAGCTTTTCTTTCCTTTCTTTGCTTTAGGACATTCATTTTTGAAATGCCCTTTCTTACCACATTCAAAGCACCTAGGAGGGGTAGAAGAAGAGCTGGAAATTTTGTTAGATTTAAATCTTCTGTATTTCTTACCATTTACTATCAAGGCTTCTTCTCCCTCTTCTTCACTTGACTCCTCACTTTCTTGTGTGACAGCCTTTGTAGCTTTTAGAGCCACATCCTTCTTCTTTCCTTGCTGAAGTTCACGTGCTCTTCTTTCTTCCTCTTCTAGGGTTGCTTCATGAGCTTCTAAGTTGCCAATAAGTTGCTCCATTTTCAGTCGAGTGAGGTCGTTTGCTTCTTCGATGGCTGTCACCTTTGGCTTGTATTTTGGAGGAAGTGAACGAAGGATCTTTGATACCTGATCTTCTTCAAGGATAGGTTTTCCTAGAGCACTTAAACCATTAACAATAGTAGAAAATTTTGCAAACATTTCACTAATAGATTCATCAGGATCCATACGAAAGTGTTCAAACTTTTGTTTAAACATGCTAATTTTGGAATTTTTGACTTGGACTGTTCCTTCATAGGTTATGGATAATCTATGCCAAATATCATAGGCTGTGTCACAATTAGATATTCTATTAAATTCTCCTACCGATATAGAACAATATAAAATGCTTACAGCTTTTGCATTCATTTGAGCTAGCTTTACCGTATTTGCATCCCATTCTGCAAATTGAATTTGAGGGAGCTCATATGGAGTTGACACCATTCTCCATAGGTCCCAATTGATGCCTTGGAAGTAGAATTGCATCCTTCTCTTCCAATATTGGTATTTTGTTCCATCGAACGCTGGAGGCCTAGCAACAAGTGTCCCTTCGAGGTTGAGGTTGTTGAGTACTCCATCACCCATTTCTTCAAGACTTTGTTAGGGTTCCTTGAAGCCCGCTCTGATACCAATTGAAAAACACTAGAGGGGGGGGTGAATAGAGTTTTTGAATTATTTTAACAATTTATTGAATTCAAACAACCACAATTGAGATAGGAAGAAAGAGACAGGTGTTTAGAGTGGTTCCAACTATAGCAAATACTATAGTTGTCAGTCCACTACCCGGTTGCTTACCCAACCGGGATTTGAAAGTATTTATTTTATTACCTCTCGAGGATTTATACAAAATACAATACTTTCCTTTACACCCTTTGAACAGCCTTCACTTGAAGTAGGTGCACCAACTTTGAGATAGCCTTCTATGAAGTAACTCCAAACTCCCCTTGAAGTAGCCTTCCTCTCTAGAAGTAATCTCCCGTGGCACCAGCCTTCTGAAGTAGCTTAAAGTCTCCTTCTTCGCCAAGAAGATCTTCACCCTCTCCAATCCGCAGCCTCCAACCTAGGAGTAGCAAGGAGAGTACAAACAATAATAGGGAACAAGAAAGAAAAAGGAAATTACAACTTATCCTTTATAGCTCAAGGCTTGATTTGCCTAGATCAAGCGTATAGATCTCCTAACCAAGTGTGTGGACTTGTGATTGCAGTGGATAGGAGATACTAGCCTATAGGACACGAATTATGAGCTAAAGAAGGAAGTAGCCAATGTTCACAAAGCTCAATTTTCTCAACAACAGATTGCTCAAGTGTGCTCAAGTATTTCTCAAGTGTAACAAGTGTAAAACAAGTGAATTTGAGTGTCCTATGGCTTGTCCTATTTATAGGAATGGCCTAAGGATGCTTAAGGACGTTCTAGACAACTTCTAGGGGTTTCTAAGTGCTTAACTAGCCGTTAGGTACAAAGTTGTTGCTTTAATAACGACTAATTAATTAATTTTGCAGTTGCTGTCAGAGACAATCTCGGTCGAGGAATGGTCGACTGAGACACCTATTCGGTCGAACTTTTGTCGACCGACAGGCACTCTGGAACAAGTGATTTGCAACGTCTTTCTCCAACTGCCAACTAACTTGTTTGTTGTGTCTAACGGCTACTTTGGATCTTTCTCGGTCGAGGAGTTTGTCGACCGAGAGTGTCTCGGTCGAGGAGTTTGTCGACCGAGATTGATCCTGTTTCAATTTAGGCACTAATTATATGTATGAGTGTGCTAATGTGATCTTATTTGAATGGGATGACTTGTCTAACTGTAGTGTTTAGCTAGGGAAAATCTAACACTTGATTTACATACAATTCTAAGTACTTGTACATTATATTTTTGTACAAGTTTTTACAACAGTGATTACATTGCATGAAAATATAAATATGTAAGCTTGTGGATTTTCCCTTGTTGCTTTGTCATCCTGCACACTCAAGTAGCTCGTTAGATTAATAAGAATGAAATGTTTGTCATAATCAAAACAAAGGGATTTATAGATGTCCATTTAGCCAACAATCTCCCCCTTTTTGAAGATGACAAACATTTCCTAAAAATAAAGGAAATATAAACCATATGAGTTTCATACCTTTAAATTACCTTTTGTAGCTTTTCCTCTTGTTTATAAAATGTGTGCTTATTATTCCCCTTGAATTATGGAACATGAAATCCAATTCACTAGGGAATATAACAACTTTTAATGTAAAGCCAAGAGTTTATTTATAAAACTCATTGATTGAGTATTAAAGTTTTAGTTTTATATTTATTTCTCCCCTTTTGTCATTTCAAAAAGATATCCGTTTAGAAATAAAAACTCCCCCTTAATTAGATGTCCCATCAAAGCTAATGAAAAAGATGTCCATTTAGAAGCTAAAATATCATGATGTAATTAAGAGTTTTTGTTTAAGTAGCACAAATATCAAAGAAAACATCTTCCAAAGGAGTGATAAGTAATTTCTTCCTAATTTTGTTAAATTGATCTAGTGGAAGCGGTTTTGTAAAAATATCAGCCAATTGATCTTCCGTATCAACATGATGAAGGGAAACATGATTCTTGGAGATGTGATCCCTTAAAAAATGATGACGGATTTCAATATGTTTAGCTCGGCTGTGTAAAATAGGATTGTGTGCTAAGTTTATAGCGCTTGTGTTGTCACAAAAAATAGGCGTAGATGAAAAAGTAAAACCATAATCATTTAATACTTGTTGCATATAAAGCACTTGAGCACAACAAGACCCGGCTGCCATATATTCAGCTTCAGTTGTAGATAGGGCAATCGTATTTTGTTTCTTGCTAAACCAAGATACTAAAGCTCTCCCTAATAAGAAATAGCCACCACTAGTACTCTTGCGATCAAGTCGACAACCAGCGTAATCTGCATCAGTATAAGCTTTAAAATCCAAGGATTGTCCTTTTGGATACCATAAACCAAAGCAAGTAGTGTCGGCTAGGTAACGAAGAATTCGTTTAACTGCTAGAAAATGAGAGTGCATAGGTTGTGATTGAAATCGAGCACAAAGACCAACGGGAAACATAATGTCCGGTCTAGAAGCAGTTAAGTAAAGCAAACTACCAATCATGGCTCTATATAAGGAATCATCAATAGGTTCCCCATTTTCATCCTTATCAATTTTAATAGAAGTAGCCATAGGAGTAGTAGCATGTTTGCACTGATCCATCCCAAAACGTGTTAAGAGTTCTTTAGTATATTTTTCTTGGCTTATGAATATTCCGGCAGGTGTTTGCTTAATTTGAAAACCAAGAAAGAAGGTTAGTTCACCCATGAGGCTCATTTCAAATTTTTTTTGCATAATATCACTAAATTGTGTGCACAATGAATCATTAGAAGCTCCAAAAATAATATCATCAACATATATTTGCACAACAAGGAAATCAGATGTATATGTTTTGAAAAATAAAGTAGAATCTGAATTTCCAATAGAAAAACCATTATCAAAAAGATATGTCTTGAGCCTTTCATACCAATTTCTAGGTGCTTGTTTTAAACCATAAAGTGCTTTCTTAAGTTTATAACCATAGTCACCTTTTTCCGGTATTTCAAAACCAGGTGGTTGGGCAACATATACTTCTTCTTGAATGATGCCATTTAGAAATGCACTTTTTACATCCATTTAGTAGAGTTTGATGTTTTTATGTGCAGCAATAGCTAGTAACATTCTAATAGGTTCAAGTCTAGCTACCGGTGCATACGTTTCATCAAAATCTATTCCTTCTTGTTGATTATATCCTTGTGCTACTAACCGAGCTTTATTCCTTATTACTTCTCCTGACTCATTTAGCTTGTTCCTAAAAACCCATTTAGTTCCTATTATGGTTTTATCTTGTGGTTTAGGAACTAAATCCCATACATCATTTTTAGTGAATTGATTCAATTCTTCTTGCATGGCTATTATCCAATAGTCATCTTTAAGAGCTTCAGATATCTTTTTAGGTTCAATGATAGAAACAAAAGCCATGTTTGCAACATCTCTAAAGGAAGAACGAGTTTTGACTTTATCATTAGGATCTCCAATAATTAATTCTTGAGGATGATCTTTAATAAGTCTAGGTGCAGGTTGTGGTTCAGCTTGGTGATTATTTGTAGCACCTTTCTCACTATCGTTTGGTATGTTTAACTTTTCGAATTGATTAGTGAGATCTATGATTTCTAGATTTTCAGATTTGGATTCTTCATGAAAAGAAACATGAATAGATTCCTCAACTTTTCTAGATATAGTGTTATATACTCTAAAAGCTTTGCTAGAAGTGGAATATCCCAAAAAGAATGCTTTGTGTGATTTTGAGTCAAACTTATCTCTATCATCTTTGGTATTTAAGATATAGCATGTGGAGCCAAAGGTATGAAAATAGTCAACTCTAGGTTTCTTAGAATGTATTAGTTCATATGGAGTTTTCTTTAAATGAGAGTGAACAGTTACTCTATTTAGCACATAGCATGCAGTGTTTACAGCTTCAGCCCAAAAGGTTTTGGGTGTGTTATGTTCAAGCATCATAGTTCTAGCCATTTCTTGCAGTGATCGATTTTTCCTTTCAACTATACCATTTTGTTGTGGGGTGCGTGGAGCAGAAAAATTATGAGTGTACCCTTGAGATGTACAAAACTCTTCAAATGTATGGTTTTCAAATTCTCCACCATGATCACTTCTAATGGTACATATTTTGCTTTGTAATAGATTTTCAATTTTGGAACAAAATTGTATACAAACATGAATAGTATCATCTTTAGTTGCAATAAAGTGTACCCATGTGTATCTACTATAATCATCAACAATAACAAAATAATATCTTTTACCACCAATAGATTGTGTCCTCATGGGTCCAAATAAATCCATATGAATTAATTCTAAGGACCTACTGGTGCTAAGTACATGTTTTGGTTTAAAAGAGGTTTTGATTTGCTTTCCCATTGTGCATGGTTCACAGTTTTCAACTTGATCAAAGGATAAAGTAGGCAATCCACGAACAAGATCATATTTCACTAACTTTTTGATAACATGTGAACTAGCATGTCCTAGCTTTTTATGCCATACTTGTAAGGTGTTTTCATTTGCAAGCAAGCATTTTCCCACTACTGATTTCATAGAGTTAGGTTTAAGAATATAAAGATTTCCAACTCTATTTCCTTCTTAAACAACATTTGTAGTGTTTTCTATCAATAACTTGCAGCAAGTTTTGTTAAATAACACATCATAACCACTATCACATAATTGACTAACACTTATCAAATTATGGTGCAAACCATCAACGAGTAGAACATTCTTTATTTCGAGGTTTGTACCAACATTACCTATTCCAACGATTTTGCCCTTACCATTGTCTCCAAAGGTGACTGTTCCACTTTTCTTTTCTTCAAAGGTTTGGAATGCATCCTTGTTTCCAGTCATATGTTTGGAACATCCACTGTCAACCACCCATTCCTGCATTAAAATGTAGATTTTGGTACCCATGTGATGGTCCGATATTGTTAGAATCATTTAAGTACAGATTTGTATAAAAGTTCTGAATCAGAAGTCCAGTCGGTCGACAATTGTTTGACCGACATATGTCTCGGTCGACAAATTGTCGATCGAGAAGACTACTGTATTTCAAACTGGAAAACACAGAAATGTAGCTCGGTTGACCAATTTTCGACCGAAATAATTGCAGTAAATTTTGATATGTTACAGACATTCGGTCGGTCGACAATTCTTCGACCGATTAATGGTTCGGTCGACAATACTTCGACCGACAAAGTTTCTGTTTCAGTACAATAATGCAGAAAATTAACAATAAGCATGAAATCTTTTGTTTAGTTGAGATAAGACAATATAAATAGCAAGATGGAGCTTTTTGGTCATATCTCAACTAAATTCTATTTGATTCTACTAAGTTTGAGGTTTTGGGACCCAAACTAACTCGGAATCCTTAGTTTTATAAGGGCATGAAAAGGAATAGTGTCCAAGGCGTAAACAAAAATGGCAAGTAATAGAACCAACTTCATTTCTCTTTCTAGTCGTTGTGTTCTTGGGTACAAACATAGTTTGAGTTCTTTTGGGTTGATTTTTCTTTGGAGTATATCCCAAACCTTTTCTTTCGTTGAAAACATTACCAATGCTTAGGATGTTATCAAGTATATCTTTTCTTCTTAACTCATAAATTTCTCTCTGCAGCTGAGCAATACCATTCGTTTTCTTGTGTAAATCTTTTCTTGCTTGATCTAATTCAGATAGCAATGAATCTTTTTCTTTTATAACATTATAATAGTCTAGATGGTTACACAAAATAGGTTGAGTCTGAAAATCTTTTAGTTTAGATAACAAGTCAGTCTTTTCTTTAGAAAGAAGATCAACATTTGTTTCTAAAGTGAGTAACTTTCTAGTGCAATCATCCAAGGATGTTTTTAAAGACAAATTTTCAAGATCGATGTTATTCTTGTCAGAAGAAAGAGTATCTAATTTAGCACTTAGCTCATCATTTGATTTGATAACCTTTTTTAGTTTCTTCTTGATATCAACATACTTATCATGAATTTCTTGTAGACTAGTAACTAACTCTTCTTTAGAAAGATCAAGTAGGCTTACCTCTTCATCATCTTCTCTTGCCATTAGACAATCCACCGTTTCTTCTCCGCTTTCACTACTTGACTCATCCCATGCAGCTTTATAGGCTTTTTCTCCCTTCTTCTTATGTGAGCTTTTCTTTCCTTTCTTTGCTTTAGGACATTCATTTTTGAAATGCCCTTTCTTACCACATTCAAAGCACCTAGGAGGGGTAGAAGAAGATCTGGAAATTTTGTTAGATTTAAATCTTCTGTATTTCTTACCATTTACTATCAAGGCTTCTTCTCCCTCTTCTTCACTTGACTCCTCACTTTCTTGTGTGACAACCTTTGTAGCTTTTAGAGCCACATCCTTCTTCTTTCCTTGCTGAAGTTCACGTGCTCTTCTTTCTTCCTCTTCTAGGGTTGCTTCATGAGCTTCTAAGTTGCCAATAAGTTGCTCCATTTTCAGTCGAGTGAGGTCGTTTGCTTCTTCGATGGCTGTCACCTTTGGCTTGTATTTTGGAGGAAGTGAACGAAGGATCTTTGATACCTGATCTTCTTCAAGGATAGGTTTTCCTAGAGCACTTAAACCATTAACAATAGTAGAAAATTTTGCAAACATTTCACTAATAGATTCATCAGGATCCATACGAAAGTGTTCAAACTTTTGTTTAAACATGCTAATTTTGGAATTTTTGACTTGGACTGTTCCTTCATAGGTTATGGATAATCTATGCCAAATATCATAGGCTGTGTCACAATTAGATATTCTATTAAATTCTCCTACCGATATAGAACAATATAAAATGCTTACAGCTTTTGCATTCATTTGAGCTAGCTTTACCGTATTTGCATCCCATTCTGCAAATTGAATTTGAGGGAGCTCATATGGAGTTGACACCATTCTCCATAGGTCCCAATTGATGCCTTGGAAGTAGAATTGCATCCTTCTCTTCCAATATTGGTATTTTGTTCCATCGAACGCTGGAGGCCTAGCAACAAGTGTCCCTTCGAGGTTGAGGTTGTTGAGTACTCCATCACCCATTTCTTCAAGACTTTGTTAGGGTTCCTTGAAGCCCGCTCTGATACCAATTGAAAAACACTAGAGGGGGGGGTGAATAGAGTTTTTGAATTATTTTAACAATTTATTGAATTCAAACAACCACAATTGAGATAGGAAGAAAGAGACAGGTGTTTAGAGTGGTTCCAACTATAGCAAATACTATAGTTGTCAGTCCACTACCCGGTTGCTTACCCAACCGGGATTTGAAAGTATTTATTTTATTACCTCTCGAGGATTTATACAAAATACAATACTTTCCTTTACACCCTTTGAACAGCCTTCACTTGAAGTAGGTGCACCAACTTTGAGATAGCCTTCTATGAAGTAACTCCAAACTCCCCTTGAAGTAGCCTTCCTCTCTAGAAGTAATCTCCCGTGGCACCAGCCTTCTGAAGTAGCTTAAAGTCTCCTTCTTCGCCAAGAAGATCTTCACCCTCTCCAATCCGCAGCCTCCAACCTAGGAGTAGCAAGGAGAGTACAAACAATAATAGGGAACAAGAAAGAAAAAGGAAATTACAACTTATCCTTTATAGCTCAAGGCTTGATTTGCCTAGATCAAGCGTATAGATCTCCTAACCAAGTGTGTGGACTTGTGATTGCAGTGGATAGGAGATACTAGCCTATAGGACACGAATTATGAGCTAAAGAAGGAAGTAGCCAATGTTCACAAAGCTCAATTTTCTCAACAACAGATTGCTCAAGTGTGCTCAAGTATTTCTCAAGTGTAACAAGTGTAAAACAAGTGAATTTGAGTGTCCTATGGCTTGTCCTATTTATAGGAATGGCCTAAGGATGCTTAAGGACGTTCTAGACAACTTCTAGGGGTTTCTAAGTGCTTAACTAGCCGTTAGGTACAAAGTTGTTGCTTTAATAACGACTAATTAATTAATTTTGCAGTTGCTGTCAGAGACAATCTCGGTCGAGGAATGGTCGACTGAGACACCTATTCGGTCGAACTTTTGTCGACCGACAGGCACTCTGGAACAAGTGATTTGCAACGTCTTTCTCCAACTGCCAACTAACTTGTTTGTTGTGTCTAACGGCTACTTTGGATCTTTCTCGGTCGAGGAGTTTGTCGACCGAGAGTGTCTCGGTCGAGGAGTTTGTCGACCGAGATTGATCCTGTTTCAATGTTTCAATTTAGGCACTAATTATATGTATGAGTGTGCTAATGTGATCTTATTTGAATGGGATGACTTGTCTAACTGTAGTGTTTAGCTAGGGAAAATCTAACACTTGATTTACATACAATTCTAAGTACTTGTACATTATATTTTTGTACAAGTTTTTACAACAGTGATTACATTGCATGAAAATATAAATATGTAAGCTTGTGGATTTTCCCTTGTTGCTTTGTCATCCTGCACACTCAAGTAGCTCGTTAGATTAATAAGAATGAAATGTTTGTCATAATCAAAACAAAGGGATTTATAGATGTCCATTTAGCCAACAATCTCCCCCTTTTTGAAGATGACAAACATTTCCTAAAAATAAAGGAAATATAAACCATATGAGTTTCATACCTTTAAATTACCTTTTGTAGCTTTTCCTCTTGTTTATAAAATGTGTGCTTATTATTCCCCTTGAATTATGGAACATGAAATCCAATTCACTAGGGAATATAACAACTTTTAATGTAAAGCCAAGAGTTTATTTATAAAACTCATTGATTGAGTATTAAAGTTTTAGTTTTATATTTATTTCTCCCCTTTTGTCATTTCAAAAAGATATCCATTTAGAAATAAAAACTCCCCCTTAATTAGATGTCCCATCAAAGCTAATGAAAAAGATGTCCATTTAGAAGCCAAAATATCATGATGTAATTAAGAGTTTTTGTTTAAGTAGCACAAATATCAAAGAAAACATCTTCCAAAGGAGTGATAAGTAATTTCTTCCTAATTTTGTTAAATTGATCTAGTGGAAGCGGTTTTGTAAAAATATCAGCCAATTGATCTTCCGTATCAACATGATGAAGGGAAACATGATTCTTGGAGATGTGATCCCTTAAAAAATGATGACGGATTTCAATATGTTTAGCTCGGCTGTGTAAAATAGGATTGTGTGCTAAGTTTATAGTGCTTGTGTTGTCACAAAAAATAGGCGTAGATGAAAAAGTAAAACCATAATCATTTAATACTTGTTGCATATAAAGCACTTGAGCACAACAAGACCCGGCTGCCATATATTCAGCTTCAGTTGTAGATAGGGCAATCGTATTTTGTTTCTTGCTAAACCAAGATACTAAAGCTCTCCCTAATAAGAAATAGCCACCACTAGTACTCTTGCGATCAAGTCGACAACCAGCGTAATCTGCATCAGTATAAGCTTTAAAATCCAAGGATTGTCCTTTTGGATACCATAAACCAAAGCAAGTAGTGTCGGCTAGGTAACGAAGAATTCGTTTAACTGCTAGAAAATGAGAGTGCATAGGTTGTGATTGAAATCGAGCACAAAGACCAACGGGAAACATAATGTCCGGTCTAGAAGCAGTTAAGTAAAGCAAACTACCAATCATGGCTCGATATAAGGAATCATCAATAGGTTCCCCATTTTCATCCTTATCAATTTTAATAGAAGTAGCCATAGGAGTAGTAGCATGTTTGCACTGATCCATCCCAAAACGTGTTAAGAGTTCTTTAGTATATTTTTCTTGGCTTATGAATATTCCGGCAGGTGTTTGCTTAATTTGAAAACCAAGAAAGAAGGTTAGTTCACCCATGAGGCTCATTTCAAATTTTTTTTGCATAATATCACTAAATTGTGTGCACAATGAATCATTAGAAGCTCCAAAAATAATATCATCAACATATATTTGCACAACAAGGAAATCAGATGTATATGTTTTGCAAAATAAAGTAGAATCTGAATTTCCAATAGAAAAACCATTATCAAAAAGATATGTCTTGAGCCTTTCATACCAATTTCTAGGTGCTTGTTTTAAACCATAAAGTGCTTTCTTAAGTTTATAACCATAGTCACCTTTTTCCGGTATTTCAAAACCAGGTGGTTGGGCAACATATACTTCTTCTTGAATGATGCCATTTAGAAATGCACTTTTTACATCCATTTAGTAGAGTTTGATGTTTTTATGTGCAGCAATAGCTAGTAACATTCTAATAGGTTCAAGTCTAGCTACTGGTGCATACGTTTCATCAAAATCTATTCCTTCTTGTTGATTATATCCTTGTGCTACTAACCGAGCTTTATTCCTTATTACTTCTCCTGACTCATTTAGCTTGTTCCTAAAAACCCATTTAGTTCCTATTATGGTTTTATCTTGTGGTTTAGGAACTAAATCCCATACATCATTTTTAGTGAATTGATTCAATTCTTCTTGCATGGCTATTATCCAATAGTCATCTTTAAGAGCTTCAGATATCTTTTTAGGTTCAATGATAGAAACAAAAGCCATGTTTGCAACATCTCTAAAGGAAGAACGAGTTTTGACTTTATCATTAGGATCTCCAATAATTAATTCTTGAGGATGATCTTTAATAAGTCTAGGTGCAGGTTGTGGTTCAGCTTGGTGATTATTTGTAGCACCTTTCTCACTATCGTTTGGTATGTTTAACTTTTCGAATTGATTAGTGAGATCTATGATTTCTAGATTTTCAGATTTGGATTCTTCATGAAAAGAAACATGAATAGATTCCTCAACTTTTCTAGATATAGTGTTATATACTCTAAAAGCTTTGCTAGAAGTGGAATATCCCAAAAAGAATGCTTTGTGTGATTTTGAGTCAAACTTATCTCTATCATCTTTGGTATTTAAGATATAGCATGTGGAGCCAAAGGTATGAAAATAGTCAACTCTAGGTTTCTTAGAATGTATTAGTTCATATGGAGTTTTCTTTAAATGAGAGTGAACAGTTACTCTATTTAGCACATAGCATGCAGTGTTTACAGCTTCAGCCCAAAAGGTTTTGGGTGTGTTATGTTCAAGCATCATAGTTCTAGCCATTTCTTGCAGTGATCGATTTTTCCTTTCAACTATACCATTTTGTTGTGGGGTGCGTGGAGCAGAAAAATTATGAGTGTACCCTTGAGATGTACAAAACTCTTCAAATGTATGGTTTTCAAATTCTCCACCATGATCACTTCTAATGGTACATATTTTGCTTTGTAATAGATTTTCAATTTTGGAACAAAATTGTATACAAACATGAATAGTATCATCTTTAGTTGCAATAAAGTGTACCCATGTGTATCTACTATAATCATCAACAATAACAAAATAATATCTTTTACCACCAATAGATTGTGTCCTCATGGGTCCAAATAAATCCATATGAATTAATTCTAAGGACCTACTGGTGCTAAGTACATGTTTTGGTTTAAAAGAGGTTTTGATTTGCTTTCCCATTGTGCATGGTTCACAGTTTTCAACTTGATCAAAGGATAAAGTAGGCAATCCACGAACAAGATCATATTTCACTAACTTTTTGATAACATGTGAACTAGCATGTCCTAGCTTTTTATGCCATACTTGTAAGGTGTTTTCATTTGCAAGCAAGCATTTTCCCACTACTGATTTCATAGAGTTAGGTTTAAGAATATAAAGATTTCCAACTCTATTTCCTTCTTAAACAACATTTGTAGTGTTTTCTATCAATAACTTGCAGCAAGTTTTGTTAAATAACACATCATAACCACTATCACATAATTGACTAACACTTATCAAATTATGGTGCAAACCATCAACGAGTAGAACATTCTTTATTTCGAGGTTTGTACCAACATTACCTATTCCAACGATTTTGCCCTTACCATTGTCTCCAAAGGTGACTGTTCCACTTTTCTTTTCTTCAAAGGTTTGGAATGCATCCTTGTTTCCAGTCATATGTTTGGAACATCCACTGTCAACCACCCATTCCTGCATTAAAATGTAGATTTTGGTACCCATGTGATGGTCCGATATTGTTAGAATCATTTAAGTACAGATTTGTATAAAAGTTCTGAATCAGAAGTCCAGTCGGTCGACAATTGTTTGACCGACATATGTCTCGGTCGACAAATTGTCGATCGAGAAGACTACTGTATTTCAAACTGGAAAACACAGAAATGTAGCTCGGTTGACCAATTTTCGACCGAAATAATTGCAGTAAATTTTGATATGTTACAGACATTCGGTCGGTCGACAATTCTTCGACCGATTAATGGTTCGGTCGACAATACTTCGACCGACAAAGTTTCTGTTTCAGTACAATAATGCAGAAAATTAACAATAAGCATGAAATCTTTTGTTTAGTTGAGATAAGACAATATAAATAGCAAGATGGAGCTTTTTGGTCATATCTCAACTAAATTCTATTTGATTCTACTAAGTTTGAGGTTTTGGGACCCAAACTAACTCGGAATCCTTAGTTTTATAAGGGCATGAAAAGGAATAGTGTCCAAGGCGTAAACAAAAATGGCAAGTAATAGAACCAACTTCATTTCTCTTTCTAGTCGTTGTGTTCTTGGGTACAAACATAGTTTGAGTTCTTTTGGGTTGATTTTTCTTTGGAGTATATCCCAAACCTTTTCTTTCGTTGAAAACATTACCAATGCTTAGGATGTTATCAAGTATATCTTTTCTTCTTAACTCATAAATTTCTCTCTGCAGCTGAGCAATACCATTCGTTTTCTTGTGTAAATCTTTTCTTGCTTGATCTAATTCAGATAGCAATGAATCTTTTTCTTTTATAACATTATAATAGTCTAGATGGTTACACAAAATAGGTTGAGTCTGAAAATCTTTTAGTTTAGATAACAAGTCAGTCTTTTCTTTAGAAAGAAGATCAACATTTGTTTCTAAAGTGAGTAACTTTCTAGTGCAATCATCCAAGGATGTTTTTAAAGACAAATTTTCAAGATCGATGTTATTCTTGTCAGAAGAAAGAGTATCTAATTTAGCACTTAGCTCATCATTTGATTTGATAACCTTTTTTAGTTTCTTCTTGATATCAACATACTTATCATGAATTTCTTGTAGACTAGTAACTAACTCTTCTTTAGAAAGATCAAGTAGGCTTACCTCTTCATCATCTTCTCTTGCCATTAGACAATCCACCGTTTCTTCTCCGCTTTCACTACTTGACTCATCCCATGCAGCTTTATAGGCTTTTTCTCCCTTCTTCTTATGTGAGCTTTTCTTTCCTTTCTTTGCTTTAGGACATTCATTTTTGAAATGCCCTTTCTTACCACATTCAAAGCACCTAGGAGGGGTAGAAGAAGATCTGGAAATTTTGTTAGATTTAAATCTTCTGTATTTCTTACCATTTACTATCAAGGCTTCTTCTCCCTCTTCTTCACTTGACTCCTCACTTTCTTGTGTGACAACCTTTGTAGCTTTTAGAGCCACATCCTTCTTCTTTCCTTGCTGAAGTTCACGTGCTCTTCTTTCTTCCTCTTCTAGGGTTGCTTCATGAGCTTCTAAGTTGCCAATAAGTTGCTCCATTTTCAGTCGAGTGAGGTCGTTTGCTTCTTCGATGGCTGTCACCTTTGGCTTGTATTTTGGAGGAAGTGAACGAAGGATCTTTGATACCTGATCTTCTTCAAGGATAGGTTT
Source organism: Alisma plantago-aquatica (assembly GCA_963693085.1). Taxonomy (NCBI): domain Eukaryota; kingdom Viridiplantae; phylum Streptophyta; class Magnoliopsida; order Alismatales; family Alismataceae; genus Alisma; species Alisma plantago-aquatica. The sequence goes on from OY856410.1 coordinate 415,097,398, forward strand.
TCCTAGAGCACTTAAACCATTAACAATAGTAGAAAATTTTGCAAACATTTCACTAATAGATTCATCAGGATCCATACGAAAGTGTTCAAACTTTTGTTTAAACATGCTAATTTTGGAATTTTTGACTTGGACTGTTCCTTCATAGGTTATGGATAATCTATGCCAAATATCATAGGCTGTGTCACAATTAGATATTCTATTAAATTCTCCTACCGATATAGAACAATATAAAATGCTTACAGCTTTTGCATTCATTTGAGCTAGCTTTACCGTATTTGCATCCCATTCTGCAAATTGAATTTGAGGGAGCTCATATGGAGTTGACACCATTCTCCATAGGTCCCAATTGATGCCTTGGAAGTAGAATTGCATCCTTCTCTTCCAATATTGGTATTTTGTTCCATCGAACGCTGGAGGCCTAGCAACAAGTGTCCCTTCGAGGTTGAGGTTGTTGAGTACTCCATCACCCATTTCTTCAAGACTTTGTTAGGGTTCCTTGAAGCCCGCTCTGATACCAATTGAAAAACACTAGAGGGGGGGGTGAATAGAGTTTTTGAATTATTTTAACAATTTATTGAATTCAAACAACCACAATTGAGATAGGAAGAAAGAGACAGGTGTTTAGAGTGGTTCCAACTATAGCAAATACTATAGTTGTCAGTCCACTACCCGGTTGCTTACCCAACCGGGATTTGAAAGTATTTATTTTATTACCTCTCGAGGATTTATACAAAATACAATACTTTCCTTTACACCCTTTGAACAGCCTTCACTTGAAGTAGGTGCACCAACTTTGAGATAGCCTTCTATGAAGTAACTCCAAACTCCCCTTGAAGTAGCCTTCCTCTCTAGAAGTAATCTCCCGTGGCACCAGCCTTCTGAAGTAGCTTAAAGTCTCCTTCTTCGCCAAGAAGATCTTCACCCTCTCCAATCCGCAGCCTCCAACCTAGGAGTAGCAAGGAGAGTACAAACAATAATAGGGAACAAGAAAGAAAAAGGAAATTACAACTTATCCTTTATAGCTCAAGGCTTGATTTGCCTAGATCAAGCGTATAGATCTCCTAACCAAGTGTGTGGACTTGTGATTGTAGTGGATAGGAGATACTAGCCTATAGGACACGAATTATGAGCTAAAGAAGGAAGTAGCCAATGTTCACAAAGCTCAATTTGCTCAACAACAGATTGCTCAAGTGTGCTCAAGTATTTCTCAAGTGTAACAAGTGTAAAACAAGTGAATTTGAGTGTCCTATGGCTTGTCCTATTTATAGGAATGGCCTAAGGATGCTTAAGGATGTTCTAGACAACTTCTAGGGGTTTCTAAGTGCTTAACTAGCCGTTAGGTACAAAGTTGTTGCTTTAACAACGGCTAATTAATTAATTCTGCAGTTGCTGTCAGAGACAATCTCGGTCGAGGAATGGTCGACCGAGACACCTATTCGGTCGAACTTTTGTCGACCGACAGGCACTCTGGAACAAGTGATTTGCAACGTCTTTCTCCAACTGCCAACTAACTTGTCTGTTGTGGCTAACGGCTACTTTGGATCTTTCTCGGTCGAGGAGTTTGTCGACCGAGAGTGTCTCGGTCGAGGAGTTTGTCGACCGAGATTGATCATGTTTCAATGTTTCAATTTAGGCACTAATTATATGTATGAGTGTGCTAATGTGATCTTATTTGAATGGGATGACTTGTCTAACTGTAGTGTTTAGCTAGGGAAAATCTAACACATGATTTACATACAATTCTAAGTACTTGTACATTATATTTTTGTACAAGTTTTTACAACAGTGATTACATTGCATGAAAATATAAATATGTAAGCTTGTGGATTTTCCCTTGTTGCTTTGTCATCCTGCACACTCAAGTAGCTCGTTAGATTAATAAGAATGAAATTTTTGTCATAATCAAAACAAAGGGATTTATAGATGTCCATTTAGCCAACAATGAGGGCCCTAATTGACCCATTGTTCATGAATGACCTCCATTGCACATTTGTGCCTACTTTGGACTATAATGTTGACCTTTGCCTAGATTGCTAATCTTGCTAATGCACATACACCTACTTTGGAATATGTTTCTTATGACCTAATGTTTCTGATCTAAACCATGTTTGATGATGGGTCCTACTACCTTGATGATCTTTGACCTTGATTACTCTATTGTGAGTCGTTTGACCCTAGAATACATATAAATGCCTTAAACCTTGTTATGACTATAGAAAGTGCAAGGAACATCATAATGATATGAAACTTGAACCACACTCCTATGATGACCTCTAAATCAATACAATATCATATAATGAACCAATAATGTGTCGTCCCCGGATTTTTTAAAACTTAATCTGATGTGTGATGTCCAAATTGAAACCCTCACCTCAGCGAGAAACCCAATTTAAACATCCCACACTAGGCTAAGAAGAAGAAAATCAGAGGAAGTCAGAAGGAAACAATCAGTAGCACATGTACATGAACAATAATAAAACCATACACACATGTTCACCATTCAACATATAATTACAACATGAATTTTTACAACATTTGATATTACATATTGAACAACAAACTATAACATATACATGTACTACAACTAAACTAAAGGATCTTAAGACAACAGGTCCACCTGTACATCAGCTCGCCACACAACTCTCAACTATCTTGGGATCTTCAAGAGAAAAACCACAACCTAAACAAAAGATTACATGCGGTACACGTCAACACAATATTTCATGAATATTGTACTGAGTACGCCTACGTGTCTTTTATTTACCTCTCATCATATCTTGGCAATAAGATAAAACTAATACTTGGCAGTAACAGAAGAATATAAGAAAAGCATATACTTGAATAAAGATATTCATTAACAAAAGATAACACAGATTTTAAACTTATTTCCATCATATATCTCGTGCATCTGCTCCTAGGGCTTTGATGTCTTTAGGCCTTGTCATATAAATTGTACATCTGCCCCTAGGGCTTTGATGTCACATCTGCCCCTAGGGATTTGATGTTTATCAATGCACTGTACTACCGAAGAGTTTAGTGCTATCATATGATGGATCACATATCTTATATTTCATGTGTTCATAGCCATAAGTATGGAAAATCAGGCAAGATATCATACAAGAATAATCACTTCATCCAATACCATATGCCAAGTATTCTACTACACATATAACACAAGCATATTGTATAATAAGCCAAGTAAGAGGTAATAGCGTACCTTCCAAAGAGACATCCTAATCACCACATATCCTCATGTCATCTATAACTTTATTAAACCTGATTAAGACAAGATCACATACGATCATCAGGTTCTCATCATCTTACATCTCATCTTAACCCTAATCGTATCCATTAGGGTTTATCTTAGTTCATTAGGATGTGTACATCATTACTACTTGTATTCTAGTCTTAGAATTATCTTACTGATCTCATATTCCAGATTATAGGATGCATAATCTGAATATCAGGTTCCATATCATTATTTATGCATATCAAACCTATGTTACATGTATAATACAAATTAGGGTGTCATCCCATGTATTAAGGGTCATCTTCATGTAGCATGAATTTTGTGTACACAACTGATCTCATATCTACATATTATCTTCCAGTTATATATATAAGGGTTTTCTGTAAATCTCATCATTTATTGAGCATGTGTGCATTTATTGCATATTAATTAGGATTATTAGTCCTAATTAGCCATATGGAGTAAAATATATGATTTCGTGTATCAACATCATTATTACTGACATCAAATGGATTACAGATATGATTTGTCACTTACTGGTATTTTATCATAATTTTAGGCCAACGTTTGGTATTTATTATCCATGAAACAAGTATTATACATCTTGCATATTATCACTGATATTAATGCATCAAAAGCCTGATATTATGATTTCATATTATTCTACACATTAATCTGAGAATTTCGGTACCTTATTTGTAATTTTCTGATAAACGGGCTAGTTTCTATGAATTTTGGAAGATCTGCATATTAACTGAAGATTTACCTTTTTCGACGAATCGGAGGCCGCCATGTGTCCATATTGGGGGTGCGGCTCCTTGCTCCTGCTTGCTGGTGGACCGGTCAGTTTTATTGACTTGGACCCGGTTCGGTCCCTTCCATTCTGCTTCCTCATTCTTCTGCTCAACGCAACGTCGACGCAAGGCTGCTCTCCGGCCAAAGATCGGCTACGAGGTTTCCTCCTTCAGATCTGGCTCCCGCCTACAACTCTCCTCTTCCTCACGTGATTCCTCACAATCCCAGCCTGCTGCCCGTGAGCGTGGGCTTGTTTCTGCCCAACGTCGCCGCCATCTGGGACTTTGCTACTGCGTGAGGCAGACGCACCTCCGGTGAGAAAACAACAGATCCTAGGCACTCCTTATTAGCTTCGAAATCTCTGAAACATTTCGTATGGCCTCCCTACACGGTGCCGACCTTCAGGCTTACTATTGGCAGCTCCTTCTCACAGGCTCGAGGAGGCCGCCGCCGCGAGGATGATCTCCGGCGTGAGATCCTGCACCGTATGCTCCTCCATCTCTTCTCCTACTGCCACACAGGGCCGCACCGCTGGTTCAGCTCCTCGTCTGCTTGGAAGTCCGACTGTGCCTCCACGACGCCACCACTGTAGGCTCACCGCCGGCCTAGCACCTCCCTCCAGTCCATGCCGCCACCAGGATGCTCCCGACAAGCAACTAACAGAGCCAAGGTGCTCCTCTTTGCGGACGCCAGCACTGGCGCTCATCTGCTCTTAAGCGCCGCCGATCTACTCTCAAGCGCTGCCGATCTTCTCTCGAGCACTGCTGTTCTCCAGGCTTGGAGTTGGACTACCAGACCATGACGAGGAGTCCATGCGTCCTTGGTCTTCTCGTCAGTTCTGTTGGCAACCATTTGCGAGAAGGTATCATAAGACGTTAAAAGATGGGCCGAGGACAACTTACTCTATCAACATCACGTCTCGTGCATGGCGTGGGATCGTGGGTCTCTGTTAGTTCCACCAGCCCCACGATTAGACATCTCGGAGATGTGGGAGCTTGCTATTCTAATACAATATATAACTGTTACGAGGACGGCCATCTTCTTAGCCATCCGATGGATTCAAGATCTTAGAAAAGAGTCTCGCTAGGCCAAACCATGGCTCCTCAAACCTATGGTTTCAGCTTCTACCAAACTGGTTACCAACAATAGGACTGAAGCATATATTAATCATAAACTTTGTTCCAAAACACGCAGTGACACACATTATTTCATGATATTTACACCTGAATAACTTCTTCTAAGAGCATCCAAATACCACCAAATTTTAGTCATAGCTTCCTTACCTCTCAAGCTACCTTCTACTCAAAATTTGGTGCCAAAACTCAATGGTTATACCATCCAATTAAATTCCTCAAGAAGGCATAAAAAGAGAGATCTTAATCATTATATAAATCTCAATCAACATTCCAACTTTACTAAAATACTTGGAACTCTCATTATAACTCAAGATATGGATTCTAGTATGTTATTGGAGATTTATGGATTTCGAAAATCCACTCCATCACATCCTACACTCCTTAAAAGATATTTCATCCTCGAAATTAAGCCAAAATCAAGTCCATCACATCATATACATCTAAAAAGAACTTTCGTCCTCGAAAGTAAGGCATAATCATACTTCCAGGGAAAACCTTATCTTACTGTCATCCACATGTAGGCATCATCCTATGTACAACATAGTCAAAAGCTCCAGAATTATATTCCAGCTATTAGGATGTTTTCCAAACATCTAAGGTGATACAAGGGTGAACCACTCATCATATATCATGGTTTAAGATCTTAGGTTACATCATGACGTATCTCATATGTTAGGGTTGCATCTTTATCTTTAGACATGCATTAATATTCAACATCATATTACCGTGTTCCCAAGGAGTTAACTCAAGTTAACCCATACATCAAGGTGTCATCAACATTTTATTGAGACAAAAGTTAGAACATATTCAACATTAACATATGTCTTTTAGGAGGGAGTTAACTAAAGTTAAACCACTTTATCCATCTGAATCATATCAAGGTGTCATAATCATTATTTTGTGCTAGCTGTCAAACTATATTGTTCATCTTTATTAGGCACTAACATTAATACCTCATGTAACATGTTTCCTTCATATGATCTTATTTCATTACTCATAATAAATTGCAACATTTATTAATGATTTCATCACAAGATTAACCAACCATATCACTTTAGCACCATTATTCATGTGTATGGTTATCTATTTATTCATTGCCATCTATTAACCATCTCTAGGTTTCCATCTTATCATGTCTATATACCACGTCTCGATATTAAATCAGATCTTTATATTTATTATATCATGGTTGTGCTAAACAAACTTATGTCAGTGACTTGTTAAACATATATCACAACTTCGTCTAGCCCAATTGAGGTTCTCCTAACTCGTATCATGAGGGTACTGTCATGCTCAAACTCCTTGAGCTAACTCAACTCTATGAGTATCTCATAAACAAAAACTTTATCTTCCCTCTTTCATCTAGGGTTACCAGGTCTACCTCATTGGCACTAGTGATAGCTTTACAAGCTCTAGCCATATAAGCACAAACCAAGCATGCTACAACATTCTATTCATCGGTATTCTACCCATGAAACATGCTTACCCAAAACTCTCTTATATGAACCACGAGATTCCTATGTGGGGAACCACCAACCCGAGCATGAGGCTTCACAGAAACTAACATAGCTACCTCCTCCAGGGTCTTGGGCTCTCTCCCTCACCCAGATGGTAGGTACTCATATTGATATTCACATATGTATACATAACTAGCCTCTCTCTGACTCTAGGGTTTGGCACTCCCAAGGACATATAGGGCTCAACAAACTGTAGGAATCATGCATAAAGAGACTCAACTCAATCACTCAGGAGTAGTCTAGTTTAGGACAAATCACATATCTCATAATTCTCATATCTTGGAGTTTAGGTTCTCTAACTTTCTCCCAATGGGTCTCACTCTCTCTGGAGTTAACCCCGAAACTGGTCCTAACACTAGAGGTCCTCCTTCGTAAAAGAGATTGAGGCTCATGCTGACTCACAACCTTGTCTTAGCTTAACATATCTTATCTCATAAAAGCCTATTTACTTGCATCATCAAAACTTATCTCAAATCCTCAAAACTGAACTTACGTCCTTAAATACAAACATAGATCATCATCAACCATCTTATATCATCTATATAAGACTTACATCATAACATCAAAACTTATTTCATCTATTCCATCTATCATATATTCTAACAAGGCTCTAGACATCTAATCTAGAACTACTCTCTCTTCTAGACTGATGTCATTCACTTTCATTTAGGTTGCATGACCACCTCCTACTCGTACTTGTGTGGGGGACACATTTTTGTAATACATATACATATTATAATATTATATAGTTTTTCTCCGATAAAACAAGCGTCAGAGAAAACTATCAAGGTTCGATCCGATTGGAATCCAAAACCAAAACCAGAAACGAGTGTCCCACACATAGTAGAGAGTCCAGTGTCATGAAAACTAGTGAAAAGGGTGAGAACAAGGGGTAGACTAGTGTAGCTACTCTAGACAACGTGCACAATATGTCTAGGGTTTCTCTTCCCTTGATGCACGTCATTTCCAAATAGTGCAACGTCCCATACCGCTGCACTACATGGAAAGGACGACATCTAAGGACTTGCTACTCAACAAGCACTAGTCTAGACCTAGTTCTCCGACATCTAGGTGCTAACCTAGAGGCTAGGTCAGGTCTAGTTTCTAAAAGATGACTAATGTAACCCTAAAAGATTATTAAGGTTCAAGGTTCTTTAGTTTTGAGTTGCATAATGAGCAAATGTCAGGCTTTGCTATTGTTCATGCTCTGATACCACTTGTGACATCCCCGGATTTTTTAAAACTTAATCTGATGTGTGATGTCCAAATTGAAACCCTCACCTCAGTGAGAAACCCAATTTAAACATCCCACACTAGGCTAAGAAGAAGAAAATCAGAGGAAGTCAGAAGGAAACAATCAGTAGCACATGTACATGAACAATAATAAAACCATACACACATGTTCACCATCAAACATATAATTACAACATGAATTGTTACAACATTTGATATTACATATTGAACAACAAACTATAACATATACATGTACTACAACTAAACTACAGGATCTTAAGACAACAGGTCCACCTGTACATCAGCTCGCCACACAACTCTCAACTATCCTGGGATCTTCAAGAGAAAAACCACAACCTAAACAAAAGATTACATGCGGTACACGTCAGCACAATATTTCATGAATATTGTACTGAGTACGCCAACGTGTCTTTTATTTACCTCTCATCATATCTTGGCAATAAGATAAAACTAATACTTGGCAGTAACAGAAGAATATAAGAAAAGCATATACTTGAACAAAGATATTCATTAACAAAAGAGAACACATATTTTAAACTTATTTCCATCATATATCTCGTGCATCTGCCCCTAGGGCTTTGATGTCTTTAGGCCTTGTCATATAAATTGTACATCTGCCCCTAGGGCTTTGATGCCACATCTGCCCCTAGGGCTTTGATGTTTATCAATGCACTGTACTACCGAAGAGTTTAGTGCTATCATATGATGTATCACATATCTTATATTTCATGTGTTCATAGCCATAAGTATGGAAAATCAGGCAAGATATCATACAAGAATAATCACTTCATCCAATACCATATGCCAAGTATTCTACTACACATATAACACAAGCATATTGTATAATAAGACAAGTAAGATGTAATAGCGTACCTTCCAAAGAGACATCCTAATCACCACATATCCTCATGTCATCTATAACTTTATTAAACCTGATTAAGACAAGATCGCATACGATCATCAGGTTCTCATCATCTTACATCTCATCTTAACCCTAATCATATCCATTAGGGTTTATCTTAGTTCATTAGGATGTGTACATCATTACTACTTGTATTCTAGTCTTAGAATTATCTTACTGATCTCATATTCTAGATTATAGGATACATAATCTGAATATCAGGTTCCATATCATTATTTATGCATATCAAACCTATGTTACATGTATTATACAAATTAGGGTGACATCCCATGTATTAAGGGTCATCTTCATGTAGCATGAATTTTGTGTACACAACTGATCTCATATCTACATATTATCTTCCAGTTATATATATAAGGGTTTTCTGTAAATCTCATCATTTATTGAGCATGTGTGCATTTATTGCATATTAATTAGGATTATTAGTCCTAATTAGCCATATGGAGTAAAATACATGATTTCGTGTATCAACATCATGATTACTGACATCAAATGGATTACAGATATGATTTGTCACTTACTGGTATTTTCTCATAATTTTAGGCCAACGTTTGGTATTTATTATCCATGAAACAAGTATTATACATCTTGCATATTATCACTAATATTAATGCATCAAAAGCCTGATATTATGATTTCATATTATTCTACACATTAATCTGAGAATTTCGGTACCTTATTTGTAATTTTCTGATAAACGAGCTAGTTTCTATGAATTTTGGAAGATCTGCATATTAACTGAAGATTTACCTTTTTCGACGAATCGGAGGCCGCCATGTGTCCATATTGGGGGTGCGGCTCCTTACTCCTGCTTGCTGGTGGACCGGTCAGTTTTATTGACTTGGACCCGGTTCGGTCCCTTCCATTCTGCTTCCTCATTCTTTTGCTCAACGCAGCGCCGACGCAAGGCTGCTCTCCGGCCAAAGATCGGCTACGAGGTTTCCTCCTTCAGATCTGGCTCCCGCCTACAACTCTCCTCTTCCTCACACGATTCCTCACAATCCCAGCCTGCTGCCCGCGAGCGTGGGCTTGTTTCTGCCCAACGCCGCCGCCATCTGGGACTTTGCTCCTGCATGAGGCAGACGCACCTCCGGCGAGAAAACAACAGATCCTAGGCACTCCTTATTAGCTTCTAAAGCTCCGAAACATTTCGTATGGCCTCCCTACACGGCGCCGACCTTCAGGCTTACTATTGGCAGCTCCTCCTCGCAGGCTCGAGGAGGCCGCCGCCGCCACGAGGATGATCTCCGGCGTGAGATCCTGCACCATATGCTCCTCCATCTCTTCTCCTACTGCCACACAGGGCCGTACCGCTGGTTCACCTCCTCATCTGTTTGGAAGTCCGACTGTGCCTCCACGACGCCACCACCGTAGGCTCGCCGCCGGCCTAGCACCTCCCTCCAGTCCATGCCGCCTCCAGGCTGCTCCCGACGAGCAACTAATAGAGCCAAGGTGCTCCTCTTTGTGGACGCAAGCACTGGCGCTCATCTGCTCTTAAGCGCCACCGATCTACTCTCAAGCACTGTCGATCTTCTCTCGAGCGCTGTCGTTCTCCAGGCTTGGAGTTGGACTACCAGACCACGACGAGGAGTCCCTGCGTCCTTGGTCTTCTCGTCAGTTCTGTTGGCAACCATTTGCGAGCAGGTATCATAATACGTTAAAAGATGGTCCGAGGACAACTTACTCTATCAACATCACGTCTCGTGCATGGCGTGGGATCGTGGGTCTCTGTTAGTTCCACCAGCCCCACGATCGGACATCTCGGAGATGTGGGAGCTTGCTATTCTAATACAATATATAACTGTTACGAGGACGGCCATCTTCTTAGCCATCCGATGGATTCAAGATCTTAGAAAAGAGTCTCGCTAGGCCAAACCATGGCTCCTCAAACCTATGGTTTTAGCTTCTACCAAACTGGTCACCAACAATAGGACTGAAGCATATATTAATCCTAAACTTTGTTCCAAAACACGCAGTGACACACATTATTTCATGATATTTACACCTGAATAACTTCTTCTAAGAGCATCCAAATGCCACCAAATTTTAGTCATAGCTTCCTTACCTCTCAAGCTACCTTCTACTCAAAATTTGGTGCCAAAACGCAATGGTTATACCATCCAATTAAATTCCTCAAGAAGGCATAAAAAGAGAGATCTTAATCATTATATAAATCTCAATCAACATTCCAACTTTACTAAAATACTTGGAACTCTCATTATAACTCAAGATATGGATTCTAGTATGTTATTGGATATTTATGGATTTCAAAAATCCACTCCATCACAAATAAGCAAATTGGAAACCACCTTGGCCAAAACCCTAAAATGCATCTAATTAGGGTTAATGATGAGAATCTAATGCATATATGTAATCTTGTTGTTAATCAGGTTTGGCATGTGGCTAGATGGTGAAAGATATGTTAGGTTATGAATCTCTGAATCAGGTATGGGCCTTATCTAGTTATATGACTACCGCTTTATTGCTTGAAAAGACATATAATATATGCTTGTTTGTCTATTTTCTCAAATATTGCCATGTAGTATTGCTATGTCATACTCGATGTTTGCTTTGTCTGTTTTATAACTTGAACACACACATATATATATATATGGAACTCCATTATAATATTGTTGATAAAGGGCTCTTGGTTACGACCTTGAGGTCCCTCTTGTATAAAAGGGTTAGCTAAGCTTGAGCACCCTTACAGACCCTTCCGACGGGAAGTTGGTCAAAGGCCTTTAACATGTTTGATATTGTTGGTATAATGGAGTGAAATGACATAAAATATGATTTTGCATTGGTTAAACAATTAACATGTTTATTCTTGTTCATTTAGTCTTGAAATCTTTTCAAAATTATGCAAAGCTTATATATATGTGTATCTTTTGGCCCCATACTCAACACCTCGTGTGTTGACCCATTCCTCATATGTTGTTTTTAGGTTCAGAGATGGCTAGAAGGTTGATGGGCTTGGTGAGCTATGCTAGGTGTACTTGTTGTAAGATCCAGATATAGTATACATGAGCAGACTTGTACAAAGTGACTCTTGAATATGTAATTCAAATCGTGTAATATAATGATGTTGCTTAATATATATCTTGTTGATTGTTGAGTTTATGTTGGTGCTTGTATCTTGTTACTTGTTCATGTGTGCTAAGCTTTACGCTTCCGCATTTCTCCTTTGGTATACGTTTGTTTCATGGGACTGGGTTTCCGGTTCTGTGACAAAGAGTTCCTTAGACATGGAGAGGTTTAGTAACAGGTTGTGAGGCCTTGTACCTTCTTGCTTGTCCTGGAGGAGGACTCAACTCTGAAGTGTTTCTCGAGTAGAAGGATGATAGGAAGTGCATGTCATGCCTTATACATGCTTGATACGTGGTTAAGAGGTTGAGCATGCATTTGAACACCTAAAAGTGAACCTAGGGTTCCTAGGCCTAAGAGGGGAAGTGGTGTACCTGATGCTCATGACAAGGTTTGAGTTTCTATAGATTCGAGCATGGTACTCCTCATGTTTAGAGGAAAGGGAAACCCCTTAAGTTTAAGGTATGTTTGATGAATCCCTCACAGCTAAGTGGATGACATGGGAAGGTATGATCATGATTCAGTGTTGAGGGAAGAGAACAAGTGTGACCTAGCATGGTTTAGTAGGTGGTCTTCTTGTGTCTTAGTAGCTTTCCAGGGTTAAGCATGCCCAGGTGGATGAAAACCCTAGACATAAGGACGTTTGTGACCAAGATGTAGTTTCCTCCCATCTTGGGAGAGGGACCCTCTTGTAGAGGGTATACTGGTTTTGTTGGTTTAAGGTAACCTAAAGAGGTCTCATAGGATCTTGATAAGCTAAGTGAAAAGTACATGGTATGAGAATGAACCTGTAGACCCATAGATAACCATCTCTACGTGCATGTGGATTTGTTACCATGGAGGTAATCAGTATGGGGCCTGACCAAGGTAGGTAGGTTGCCATGACCCCTATGAAAGGATGAAAGTCAGCCCATGAATGCAGAGAGAGAGATGATGAAGGCTTGGGTAATGTTCTAAGTTGGACATGTACTATACTAGAATCCTAAGTCTATCCCAGAGCCAGGTAGGGATAAGACCAATGGAAGTAGGAGTTGCCTAATTACCTAGTTGCACATGAACATAGGGTCGGGAGGTAACAACTATCATTGTCTAAGGGCTATGGGTTAGGAGATTGATCACCTTCATGAACTCATGGGACCCAAAGGCTATATGAGTAGGGCACTCTCTGGATGCATAAGGGAAGAGGGATGAACCCAAAAGTGTCGACAACCTATAGGCCTAGAGGAGATGACCAAGGAATGTGTCTGGACCCACATAGGTTCGAAACCAGTTTTCCAAGGAAGTAACTTTGATATCGAAATGTTTGTGATGTAGAGACATATGTGGCACGTTTCAACTTAGATTTAAATGTAACGCTCAGGCCCTCGTCCCATAGCTCTCGCAGAGTTTCTGGTATGATGATTGGCCCCACAAACCACCACTAGCCTTAACTGCGCACTTTGTCCACACTGAATCGCAAGCCAGGATCAACTTCCCGACTGGTCACCCATCCTAGTACTACTCCAAGCTGAGCACACTTAACTATGGAGTTCTTTAGTGATGGGCTCCCGATAAAGGAGGTGCACCTTGGTGATATGGGTAGTCCAATCAATCCTTTTAAGATCATGTTATCTGAGGCCTCAAATCTTGGGATGTTATAATCTCCCCCACTTAGACTCTTGACGTCCTCGTCAAGGCTCAACTATAAGGCCTCATAATCTCTTCCCCATTTCAGTGCAGACCAACAATGGCCACTGGACACCCATCTCCCGATCATGAAATACCAGCACAAGGGTGGCTACGTCAACCATGGACAGCCCTTTCCTACATGCATGGACCACACGAATCAAGACTAGCATGCCATACCCATGTGGGCCCCACCTACTGGAGGGGAATTGGCAATGATACCATTTGTAATGCTCGGGCCCTCCGCCCATGGCTCTAGTAGAGTTTTAGGAATGTAGACTGGCCCCACAAACCGCCACTAGCCTTAACTGCGCATTTTGTCCACACTGATGCGCAAGCCAGGATCAACTTCCCAACTGTTCACCCATCCTAGTACTACTCAAAGCTGAGCACGCTTAACTATGGAGTTCTTTAGTGATGGGCTCCCGGAAAAGGAGGTGCACCTTGGTGATATGGGTAGTCCAATTATTCCTTTTAAGATCATGTTATCTGAGGCCTCAAATCCTGGGATGTTACAATAAAGGTGTACTAGCAAGGTGGGATGTAACTTCTCTACTCTTGGAACAGGAAGAACTCTGTATTTGGACTGCAGCCAAATGCTCATTTCCTCTTGTTATGGGAGTGGGAGATAGGACAGTACGCATGTCATACACCAAGAATAAAGATGATGTGAGTTGGAACGTTGCTAAGAGGTATGAGGATAGAGATGATAACATACCCTGGTGGAGTGAACGATACATGGATGGTTTACAAACACTAAGAGAAATAAGGTAGTCATCTTATAAAGATGTTTTTAGCAGGAGCTATGTGGAATTTGCAAGTTATACAAGGTTGAGTTTGAAAACTAAGAGGACGAGTTCAAAGTTTTCTTGATGAAGATAGGCTTAGAGTTTGAGATGAGATGATAAGTTGAATACATGGAGGTGTATGTCTTCAAAATTACCTATTACCTAAGGATGTGAAGTAGTAATGGATGCCCAAGTTGAGATATAGCTGCCTAGTTTGGCTAGAGGCTAGAAGAGGTTGTTAGGCTAACCCTAAGTTTGGAAGGGAGATAAGTTTGGTTAACACTCAAATGTAACGAGATATGTTGATCGAGTTAGTAGTTGTTTGGTTAGCTGGCCTAGGCCTTGATGCAATGAAAGGATGGAGGTAGAACCTCAAATACACTTCTTTGGGAAAGAAGGTGATGAAACCCAACTAAAGTGGTTTAGTGTTTCCGAACAATCAATCTTGAGGAATCATGACATACATGAGATCATGATTTTAAGATCACCATACACCGTGGTACTTCAAAGATAGTAAGTGACAGTAACACTTTGGATGATTAAGATGAAGTTGCATTTGGCATGTGGTCATGCAAGCTGGAGGTGAAGGACGAACACCAGTAACCCAGTGCATTGATGTAGAGGATAAAGAGTCCCCGAGAGGGAATGGGAGTGGATCCCTATGGATGTTGTGGTAAGTCTCCCCTAGACTAAGGGAAGGTCAAAATGCAATATGGGTTATGGTAGATCACCTTACCTAGATGACACGAGAAAGAAAAGAGTATTGTCAAGGGACAGATCTGGTTGAACTACATATGAAAGAGAGATAGTTCAACTACACCATGATGTGAGTTCAAAAGCTCTTGAGTTTGACCTAAAGGTTCACTTCCATAAGGAGGAAGAACTCGATGTTAGTTTATGACCCCTAACTAATGGTTAGTACGATCCAGACTAGAGGGTCTGATGAGAGCATGTGTGCTCGTTCAGGGTGATATCTAGAAACAATTCTTATCTTTCGTAAGATGTGATGATAACCACTATAGCTAGTGTCGGGATGTAAAGGGGCTCTGTAAGGGAGGTGGTGTCGGTCACCATGATGTTGGTGAAGGGACCTCGTGAAGGCCTGAAAAGGACCACAGTGAGTGCAGATGAAGTCTCTTTGATCGTATGATGGCTGAAAGGAGCCCAGGGACAACATGAGTCGTAAGCTGATGCAAAGTAGACTAACATACAGTTCACTGTGGGGGGAATATGTGATATGAAAATCCGACCCCTCTAAGTTATAGCTAAGAGAGCTGAGTCCCCGATGCATGGGTTCTCTTTGAGATGGTTTGGTGGAGAAGGGTAAGTTTTCCCTTACCCCTCAGGATAATGTGATGTGTGATGAGTTCCATGTGTCCAAATTTAGAGCACTATGTGAGGTACCCGGGCCATGTGTTGACCAATGAACATAGTGAGCCCCAAGGGAGGCTGACATGACCTGAGTCACCTGTGAGGTTTATAGATGCCAAGGTGAAGGAAACTCAGAGAAAAGAATATGTGATGATAAAGGTTCTTTGGAAGCGCCATGGATAATGTAAATCCACATAGGGGCCAATGATGGACATGGAAAGGTCTTATCCTGAATTGTTTGTTTGCTTGATGGAATGTTGAGGACAAAATTCCTATAAGAGGGGAAGAATGTTACAACCCCAACTTTTGGGTTCATTTGGTGAGTAATGTAATTTCTCATATTAAAGATATTGGAACAAATAATAACATAATTTGTTTTGGAATAAATGAGTTTCATTTACAATAGCCTTGTTGGTTGTTTTCTGGGCTTTATTGGCTATTGGGCTCAATAACGAGGAAAAGACAAAAGGAACTCCATTATTAATAATAAATGGAGAAAAGAAAAATGTAGAAACCTCTAGAAGGAAAAAGAATTTAATCCAAAGGTGGATTTCATGCATCTTGGGTTCCAAGGAGTATAAAGTTGCAAAAATAATGCAACCAGAAAAGAAAAGATCAATTAAATATTTCTTTATTAAGAAAGAAATTAAAAACAATGATAAAATGTGGGAAATAAGTGAAAAGAGGTATAATTGAGTTATCCTTGGTGGATTTTCGTATCCAAAGGATTCCTAATATTAAAAGGAATACCAATGAAGAAAATAAAAAGAAAGATAAAGAGAAATCCTCAAAATGAGATATTTTAATAAGAAATAAACATGATAATGAGAAATAATGAATATAGATTCATCTAGAAGGATAATAAGTATCCTTAAAAAGGAATTTCAAAATAGTAGAGTTTCTTGGGATCCAAGGAGTCCCAATGGAGAAAAAGAAAGAGAAAATACCAATAATAGAAAATAAGAGGATAATGTGATACTTAATTGATGGACTTGTGGTATTATTAAAAAGGAGGTATTTTCTACTAAAAAAATTATAATTTTGTGCCAATGAGTTAAAAGCCAAGTGCAAAGAGAAGAGAAGAGGTAATTTTTCGAATTCCTAAATATCCAAAGAATAAAGAATATCAAACGATAATTAAGAGAGAGAGAACTTGCTTCTTAGTGAAGGAATTAGATTCCTATTGCAAAAGGACTTTGTTTCTTTGTGGGTGAGCATCTTAGGGCATTGATACCCTCCCCTATATAAGGGGTAGCACCCTTGGCCAAGTCCAGAGGATCCCACACTTCATTCTTTTCTTCTTCTTCCTTGTTTTCATCCATAAACCCTAACCGAGAAGAGAAGCATGACCAGGGAGCAATGAGGAGCTATGAAGGGTCTGAGATGGAAGCATGATGCCCCACGATGCTGGGGAGAAGCGTGACCGTCATTGCTATGCCCTAACTAGTATGCAGCAGTGGCATCATGGCTGCAAGACCTTCTGTGGGTCACGGACACGGCCAGCGCAAATCAGCTCCCTTGGATGCAGGCTGAGAGCACCCTGAGGTGCGCGGAGGTATGGCAGAGGCAATGACACCCTCCCTGGTGGCCATCGGGGTCAGAGGAGGGAGGAGGAACCGTGCCCAGGGCTGCAGGTCGGCACAACTAGGGTATCAGGATGAAGAAGACGTCTGTGGGGCTGTTGGCCATTTTTGCCCCTCCCCTCGGTGCTGTGCAGGGTCGGCCGCTTAAGTGAGGGAAAAAGGGTAAATCGATTATGTTTTCTAAATAGGCCGCGTGCATGGAAAGAGGTTACATGTCAGCCTCTGATTGGCTCAAGTAAGTTAATTTTACAAAAATCATATCTCCTTATTCATAACTCTGATGGTAGAAAATAATATATGCATTTTGCTTAGAAAAATGTGAGGAATTCATTAAAAATGGTTTTAGAGGCTAATTCCTCTAGAAATTCGAAAAGTAATGGAAGTTATCAACTTTAATGCTTTAATGATTAAGAAACCCTATTTTGATATGATTAATGTATTTAGTAGGGTTTAATGGATGATTAAAGTTGATATAACCTATTAATTGTAAAAAGGTACATTAAGATCGAAAAGGATGAACTTTGCAAGTAATTGGGGTAATTTAGAGTTTCATGCGCATAAATATGCTTTAATGGTCCTTGAAACCCTAATATTAGTAAATGTGACTCTTAATGGCTTTAATTATTCAAATTCATGATTAAAGTGGAGATATGATGGTTATAATCTTTTTTTAGTATAAAGATTCCTAATTGTTGGTAAATACCCTTAATATGGAAATTAGGGTTTTCTAATGGTTAAAGGTGGAATTAGTAATAAATAGAGATAAGTTGCTAATCTGGAAGGAACCTAAGATGATAATTGGGCCTAATGATCTTGTCATGAATTAAAAAGGATAAAAAGGGTAGTTTTAGTGTAAGAGAGGCATAATGGACTTAATTGATGACTAATTGTGCCTTTAATCTGAGATTAAGGTTAACTGTTATTAAAGGATAACCTTAATATCTTTTGTGAAGAATAGATGAGATAATTAGGGTTTGAGAATAATTGTATAAAATTAGGGTTTAAAATAGTAAAAATGAAGTGAAAGCCTAATTGCATTGGAAACCCTAAAAGTGGATTTCACATCCTCAACCTGAATTCACATTTTATTGAGTCGTGCACTCTTAAGACATTATTATATTAATTTGGTATCACATATTCAAAGATACATAATAAAAATACGTGTTTTTATTAATAATCAAATGAAGTACAAGATGCCACATTATAGTCATCATATGACTAGCTCTCTGGGCATACATACCAATACTTGACTTCTATCCCCACATGGGTTTTAGTATGGTTGTTGTGTCATATGATCATAAACATCATGGTCAATCACATAGGGGTGCATATTTTGGGTACATGTCTTGTGTTAGAGACGAAGAGATCATACTGGACAACTAGGTCATGAAATTATCTTAGGTTAGGGCCTTAATGACAATATCCAAGCAAGGTAGTCCACAGAAGATCATCCATAAATTGGACACCTATTTTGATTGGCAAACTTCCCACTTGTGATAAGTTTATTCTCTGAACTTGAGTGGATGACCTATAATCATGAAACATCTATTTCAATTGTTGAAAGAAAGGTTGACTAGTGCACCTGTGTTGGTTCTACCTGAATAGGGAAAAGGATACGTTGTTTTCTGTGATGCTTCTAAGAATGGTCTAGGATGTGTGTTGATGTAAAATGATCATGTTGTTTATTTTGCTTCCCGACAGCTCAAGAAGCATGAGGAGAATTATCCAACACATGACTTGGGGTTAGCTGTTGTTGTTTACACGTTGAAGATCTGGAGACATTATCTTTATGGAGAAACATGTCAAATTTTCACAGACCATAAAAACTTTAAATACATTTTCTCACAACATGAGTTGAACATGAGACAACATCGCTATATGGAATTAATCAAGGAATACAATTGTACAATTGATTATCATCTAGGGAAAGCCAATATAGTAGCAGATGCACTCAATAGAAAATCCTCATTTCCACCCACAGATAAAGCACAATTGAATTCTTTACTGTGTCGTAAATGGGACATGTTTTTCTCTTTGAGTTAAATGAATGTGTGGTTAGAAGTATCTTTGTTAGCTGGATTGTTAGCTGAGATTCATGTGAAACCTACTTTCAAAAGAACATATTAAAGAGGCACAACAAGTTGATATTGTGATTCAGCAGATCAGATAAGAGTTGGGCAGTGCAAAATGGGCCAGTTTCCATGAGTCAGAAGACGGGGTAGTCTGTTACCATGGTAGGATCGTAGTACCTGATTCCAGTGACTTAAGAAAGTTATTTATGGAAGAAGCTCACTCATCCATGTATGCAATGCATCCAGTGAGCACTAAAATGTATCATAACCTAAAAGAAATGTATTGGTGGCCTGGTTTGAAGAAAGATGTAGCTGAGTTTGTTATGGAGTGTCCGGTCTGTCAGTAGGTTAAAGAAGAACACCGGAAACCTATAGGGGCATTGCAACCCCTACCTATACCTTAGTGGAAATGGGATCATGTAAGAATGGACTTTGTGGTTGGTCTACCCAGAACAGCCAAAAGTCATGACCTTAGTGGAAATGGGATCATGTAAGAATGGACTTTGTGGTTGGTCTACCCAGAACAGCCAAAAGTCATGGTTCCATTTGGGTGATAGTTGATAGGTTGACTAAGATAGCACATTTTCTTTCTATTAAAACAACCTATACTACTAAGAAACTAGCACAGATCTACATAGATGAGATAGTTCAGTTGCACGAAGTTCCAGCCATGATTGTGTCTGATAGAGGTCCCCAGTTTACAAGTCATTTTTGGGAACTACTACATAAAGCCTTAGGTACGTAGTTAAAGTTTAGTACATCTTTTCACCCTCATATAGATGGACAATCTGAAAGGACTATACAGACCTTGTAAGACTTGCTTAGAGCATGTGTTCTTCAGTTTGTAGGAAGTTGGGACTTACATTTCAGCTTAATAGAGTTTGCCTACAATAATAGTTATCAGGATAGTATTGATATGGCACCATATGAAGCATTATATGGTAGACATTGTAGATCTCTGTTATGCTGGTTTGAGATAGGAGAATATCAACTTCTAGGTCCTGAGTTAGTGCAACAAACAACTAAAAAGATTAAAGTAATAAAACAATAGTTGAAGGCTGCACAGGATAGACAAAAGTTGTATGCTGATAAATGTCGTAGACCTTTAGAATTCCAAGTTGGAGACAGAGTGTATCTCAAGGTTTCTCCTTGGAAAGGTGTTCTCAGATTTGGGAAGATGGGTAAGTTAGCTCCTAGATTTATGGGACCTTACCCAGTAACAACACGGATTGGAAAGGTAGCTTATAGGTTGGAATTTCCACCTGAGCTACATAGACTACATCTAGTATTCCATATATCTATGCTGAGAAAGTGTCACCATGATACAAAGTTGGTGTTGCAACCTATAGAGGTAGAATTAAATGAAGATATATTTTACGTGGAAGGTCCTCTGATGATTCTAGATAGAAGAGTCAAGAAGTTGAAGAATAAAGACATTGTTCTTGTGAAAGTTTCATGGCATCACTGTGGCGTTGAAGAAGCCACATGGGAGTTAGATGAAGAGATGAGGAGGAAGTACCCTTCGATTTTCTCTTGATATTTTGGGGACTAAATCCTTTTTAGGGGTTGCTAATTGTAACATCCCTGACCTGGGTTGTCAGGACCCACTCTTTTGATCAGCATAAATACCAACCAATAGAGATAATCCCAAACCTAAACCTAGATTATGAAATAAAACAATGAATTCTCGACAAAGGTGATTAAACAATATATGAAAAAGATAGATAAATTTTTCCTTTTTCTTTCTTCACAAACTCATAAATCAATGACACATCAAGGACATCACATTCAGATATCACAAAACATATTCAACTCCATTAAATCTAGAATCAAATCTTGTTCTCATATGCGGTTCAGTTTACATCAGATGCATGTACATTGATAAATAAACTTAATCTACATCCCATCCCAAGAAAGAGAGAGTACAGGGACATTCTAATCTATCAAGATTATACTATTTATATCTTCTTTATCACGACCTCTCCGCTGGATAGCATTATACCTAAAAACATTTGAAACAACCTCATGAGACTCATATAGTGCCCCAGTGAGTGGATACCTCCCACTCAAGCTAGGTACATGCATCAGCATCAGAATAAATATAAAATTTAAAAGAAACATGCAGATATTGAAAAGTATAGCAAATAGTTCTATCATGAGTCAAATATATCTTGCAATGGTAATCTAATCCAACAGATAAGGCAATCACTTAAATCAATTATAACTTTGAAACATCTTTTAAAGCATGTCAATGAACAAATCAACAGATACTTCTTAGTTCATATTAAGAGCCCTACTGCATGTGAAATAAGATAAGTTCTAAGAATTTTTGAATCAATACATAACAATAACATTACCCTTATGACACTCCACCAGCTGGACATGAACAAATCAGCAAATACTTCTAGTTTAGACTAAGAATCTTACTACATGAGTAATAAGTCAAGTTCTAAGCATTTTGAACCAATACATAACAATAACATTATCTTTGTGACACTCCACCAGTCGGACCAGGAACACATCCTGTAGTCCTGAAGATGAAGTACACATAAAACATTTTGACCAAAAAATACTATCAAATAGCAAGCAATCCAACTCATATTCAGAATGGATATAAATCCCATCATTTATAACTTGTCAGCATGACATATCATAATATGAAATAGAAATGATCCATATCAACATGATTACTTTCCTCAATAAGAAGCATAATCAACAATAACAAATCATCAAGTAGCAGTACAAAGAATGTAACAACCATTCAAATCATGTTCTACACGGCTTATCATCTTTCATTCATTTGCCCTGAAACTACTTGGCTTGTACCTCACCAAATAGAAGTTGTCAGGCCTGATTCTCGTGTCAACGACTCACCGTCACTATCTTAGGGTTTAGCCAGCCACCCTAAGATATCAAAAATGGACCCTGGCCACCTTAGGGTTGCCTAAAGAGGCTCACGTCCTCATCTCGGTTACACATGATAGGAACCAACAAAACAGTATATCAGATATCACAATATTTCACATTTCGCATATTTCATTTCATCAGAGTCTATTCCATCTAGGCATAGACTTTCACAGCAAGGATTTAGGGCCATAGCCACTCCAGATGACTCACTCCTCAATCCTGGTGGTCTAACCTTTAAGGTCTCGATCCACACTCCAGAAACCCTTCTCATAATTCATCGATTACTACAAAGAGATAAGTTTTGTTTCCCCAGTATGGTCCTCGGGGGAAACTCACAGTGTTTAGGGCACCTAACTAGATGTTCCATCATTTTACTTGTTATTAATCTCTTTTACTCATCTTACAAGAATTCAATACATCATATATCATATATGTGTATTCTCATGTAACTATAATAACATGAAACAGATCAAGTTTATCAATAAGGGCAATGATCAAAGCAAGAAGCATAATAAGTCTATAGATTGCAACACATATAATTATTTCTATCTTCTACATCAACTCATAGCAATCATCAATAGTGGGCCTTCAGAACAAGACATAATCTTATTGTCCATCATTTACCCCATCAGGGTTTTATCATCATCAGTGGGCTTTCAGCACTAGACATAATCTCATTATGCAAAATTTACCCTTATCAGGGTTTCTCAATGTAAGGAGTGCATATTAAATTCCATTTCAACATATTCCTCATCAATTCATTGTATACCACAGTTCTTAACAAATATTAGTAGAGGCATTAGAACTAGCAATAGTAAAAGCATATAGACATCATGTATCATTCCTCATACTCAGAATAGATTTATCATACAACATATGCTTGTTCCATCTAATCTCAATAGATGTAAATAAATTTCATGCATATACATG
This sequence comes from Alisma plantago-aquatica, assembly GCA_963693085.1. Lineage (NCBI taxonomy): Eukaryota > Viridiplantae > Streptophyta > Magnoliopsida > Alismatales > Alismataceae > Alisma > Alisma plantago-aquatica. Next base: position 415,120,672 of record OY856410.1, read on the forward strand.
CATAACAGACTTAGTCCTCTTCTTCTTTTATTTCACATTCTTCATATGGGGTTACTAGTCAACACATGTTGATTATCATTTGAATTCCATCAAAATAGTTCATTCTCATAATACAAGTATTCTATCAAACAATCACAATAGAAGAATACATTCTTGTAAGTCAATTCAAATACTTGAGTTTCATAATTTAGTTGAATTCAACTACAGTTATGTACATCTCTTAATCACCCATTTGTGATTTTCATTCATCAGCATCATCAAACTCATCATTTTAGGGTAAGAGTTATATTCTTAGAATCATCTACTAATTCCTATATTTTTCCATCATTTTAAACTCAGTAGTCTCAACTTCTTTCATTTCATGTTCATTATATCATCTGGACCAATCTTTCTTGATTCACTTTACATACAATGCTTCTCTTCTACATACCATTTATCAAAGTAAAATTCTTAGTATTTTCATTTAATTTGGGTTAATCCACATGTAATTAAAATAAAAGATAAAATACTTCAGCATACTATCTTCATTAGTTTCATCTTTATCTTACAATCACCATTAATAACATCTTGTTCATATTGTCTCTTATATTCAGATAAGTGTACCTTGTCATTGACTACTAATGTCATTCCCATAATCAATAATGATCATTCTTTATTATACTAAAACAAATACATTGGACTTAGGTGATATTAGTAAGACTCATCATATTCAATTAAAGTATTAATACCTTCAACTTCAGCATTTGATCACATTTACAACATCATATACAAGTTCTAGCTTTATCACTCATAATATTCTTAATAATAAACTTTTAGGTTTTTCAAGAAGTCATTCCTTAGTTCAACATATCATAAGAATCATATCATTCAGTAATCCAATCATGACCCAAGGGTTCATTAGGGTTATTCACAAACATGGAAACCCTAGTTTCCATTTTCACACATTTCATTCATCAATCATAAGTATGCATTGATTAATTGACTCATTTCATTCAATTCCTCAACACAAATCCTAATAAGGATATGTGGTCATTCAATTCCATTAACATTCAGCAATACACTTGTATAATACAATCTAGTACAATTCAAATATGACTTTATACATGTCAATTTAATTCCAATCATATCGGCCATTGGGCTGATTTTTAGGCAAAATTCACATGAAATACCATAGTCATCTACCCATAAGAATACCCATGCATACTCAATCAATATAACAGGAACTAATCAAGTTTCAATCAATGAGAAATAATCAAAATCAATAAAATTGGATTCCCCAATATCTTTCCCAAATCAAATCCAATCACATACATATACAAATAAGGTTTCTGATTGTTTTAGCCGGATTGAATTAGGCTTTCAACATGAATACAAAGCTTAGGAGGGATAAAAACACTCACCTCATGTGACAAGCACCTTAAAAACAGAGGTCAACCTCTGAATTTTTGGAAACCCAAACAAACTCTCGCAAAAGAATCCAATTCTTTCTCCTCTCAACTCAGAAACCCTAGAAATGGGGATTAGAAGAGAAAGAGTGCGAAAAGGGGGATATTTGATGTGATTTCAAATCAAATCAGGGGAGGGATGGAATCTTGACATGTGAGAGAAGATTCACCATGAAATGATATGCAAAGAAGCTAAACTTACTTGATTTCATCATATCTTGGATAGAGAAACCCTAGGTCAACATCTCCTCCACATTCTCTACTCAAAACCCTAGCTCTCCTCTCTCTCAAGAATTTCATTTCTTTGACAGGAAGGACGAGTTATGAGAGATCCTTGTGTGTTAGTTTAGTGATATAGATGAATTGAGGTGCTTGTAACATTTGCAAACAAGCCCCTCAATGTATTTTTATTTTTCTCAAACTAGTTGGTCGGATGAATTATAAACTCGACCGAAACCACATGTTTTAGAACTCAAAATTCATCCAAAGATTATGAAAATTTAACACAGTTTCCAAAATGAGTTTTTAAGATACATTAAAATTTTGAAATCATTTGGAATTACTAATAAATAAATAAAAATCAAATACTACACTGCTATATTGCAGTCAGCAGCATGGTCGGTCGAGTTTGTCCTGCACATAACTCGACCGACACCTTCTCTGTAGAGATCAAAAGTCATCCAAAAATTACACCAATTTAACATGGTGTCTATAATTGTGTTTTTCAAGTACCGTTAAAATTTGAGATCAATTGTGTATACCAATACAAAGATAAAACTCAATTACCACACTGCAATATTAATATGAAAATATGATCGGTCGAGTTTGAAACTCGACAAATAAACAGGTCATAACATTCTTCAAAAATTCTAATATTTTCAATATTTTTCACATTTTATATGTCCAAATCATATACAAATTTTAATTAAATCAATGTTACACATAAAATACTAAAAATCATTTAGTGAGACACTATACTTATCAAATTCTGTATTCATGTCATCAAAACCCTAATTTGGGCCGATTAGGGTTTCCGAACCTTAACCCTAATTATGTGAATAAAAGTATGATTAAAACTTCTCATTATAATTAAAACATGAAAATTTAACTACCATTACTAATCAAGCTTTAAACAATGAACATCTTAATTAAGCATACAATCATCCAAGTAAACTCTAATTAGATGACTAATTTGAAAATGGGTCATTACAAATTCTCCCCTCCTTTTAGGATTTTGTCCTAAAATCCAAGAAAAGATATGGAAGAATATCATACCATCTAATCGTTCACCTCTCCGAGCATCAAACTATAAATACTTTCATTTTATCTTTCTTTCATATGAAATTTTCTTTTTGCATTAAACAAATATTTCATCCCTTGTAATCATCATATCTCTCCTTGAGTATTATCAACATTTGAATCACTAATATGAGTAATACATCATTTATCAAGATCAGATTCACATCACCTTTCACATCCCTTTTTTTAAAATTTGATTGTGTATCTCATGGATTAAGATTATGACTCATTCACATATTATCATCTGCATTCATCAATTTCCTTTATAAAGGAGATCATCTAGTGTGCATCTTAGTTCATAGCTTTTTCTCACAATTTCAGATTTCATACTCAGACTCAAACTCATTAGAGATTATGTAATCCATTAATCTTTCATCTTTCTTATATGAAATTTCATGTTTTCCATAGGTTCCATATTGAATTATAAAATCTTTTTCTCTTTCACCATTTTATTGCCATTCTTCTCTTTTTCATCATATATCTTATTATACTACCAAACTATGTTCATCTGGATACTTGGTCAGGGCATCCAGAAGAAGTATGCTCGGCAATTCCATACTAGCTTAGCTCAATACGCAAATACTTGACCATAGTATCTGGATACTGAGTTTAGTCAGTATGCACATCATTCAGGTTATATCCAACATCGACATTATCAATTAGTCCTAGATCCTATTATCCCTGTAGACTCATCTAACCTAGGCTTTGATACCACATCTGTCGGGACCCACTCTTTTGATCAGCATAAATACCAACCAATAGAGATAATCCCAAACCTAAACCCAGATTATGAAATAAAATAATGAATTCTCGACAAAAGTGATTAAACAATATATGAAAAAGACAGATAAATTTTTCCTTTTTCTTTCTTCACAAACTCATAAATCAATGACACATCAAGGACATCACATTCAGATATCACAAAACATATTCAACTCCATTAAATCTAGAATCAAATCTTGTTCTCATATGCGGTTCAGTTTACATCAGATACATGTACATTGATAAACAAACTTAATCTACAACCCATCCCGGGAAAGAGAGAGTACAGGGACATTCTAATCCATCTAGATTACACTATTTATATCTTCTTTGTCACGACCTCTCCATTGGATAGCATTACACCTAAAACCATTTGAAACAACCTCATGAGACTCATATAGAGCCCCAGTGAGTGGATATCTCCCACTCAAGCTAGGTACATGCATCAGGATAAGTTTAAGTATAAAACATAAAAGAAACATGCAAATATTGAAAAGTATAGAAAATAGTTCTATCATGAGTCAAATCTATCTTGCAATGGTAATCTAATCCAACAGATAAGGCAATCACTTGAACCAATTATAACTTTGAATCATCTTTTATAGCATGTCTATGAACAAATCAATAGATACTTCTTATTTCAGATTAAGAGCCCTACTGGATGTGAAATAAGATAAGTTCTAAGCATTTTTGAATCAATACCTAACAATAACATTACCCTTGTGACACTCCACCACCTGGACATGAGAAAATAAGCAAATACTTCTAGTTCAGACTAAGAATCTTACTACATGAGTAATAAGTCAAGTTCTAAGCATTTCGAGCCAATCCATAACAATAACATTATCTTTATGACACTCCACCAGCCAGACCAGGAACACATCTTGTAGTCCCGAAGTTGAAGTACACATAAAACATTTTGACCAAACAATACTATCAAATAGCAAGCAATCCAACTCATATTTAGAATGGATATAAATCACATCATTTATAACTTGTCAGCATGACATATCATAATATGAAATAGAAATTATCCATATCAACATGACTACTTTCCTCAACAAGAAGCATAATCAACAATAACAAATCATCAAGTAGCAGTACAAAGAATGTAACAACCATTCAAATCATGTTCTACACGTCTTATCATCTTTTATTCATTTTCCCTGAAACTACTTGGCTTGTACCTCACCAACTAGAAGTCGCCACGCCTGATTCTTGTGTCAACGACTCATCGTCACTATCTTAGGGTTTAGTCAGCCATCCTAAGATATCAACAACAGACCCTGGCCACCTCAGGGCTGCCTAAAGAGGCTCACGTCCTCATCTCGGGTACACGAGATAGGAACCAACAAAATAGTATATCAGATATCACAGTATTTCACATATTATTCATTTCACATTTCACACATTTCATTTCATCAAAGTTTATTCCATCTGGACATAGACTTTCACAACAAGGATTTAGGGCCAGAGCCACTCTAGATGACTCACTCCTAAATCCTGGTAGTCTAATCTTTAACGTCTCGATCCACACTTCGGAAATCCTTCTCATAATTCATCGATTACTACAAGGAGATCCGTTTTGTTTCCCCAGTGTGGTCCTCGGGGGAAACTCACAGTGCTCATGGCACCTAACTAGATGTTCTATCATTTCACTAGTTATTAATCTCTTTTACTCATCTTACAAGAATTCAATACATCATATATCATATATGTGTATTCTCGCGTAACTATAATAACATGAAACAGATTAAGTTTATCAATAAGGCAATGATCAAAGAAAGAAGAACAATAAGTCTATAGATTGCAACAAATATGATTATTTCTATCTTCTACATCAACTCATATCAATCATCAATAGTGGGCCTTCATCCCAAGACATAATCTTATTGTCCATCATTTACCCCATCAGGGTTTTATCATCATCAGTGGGCTTTCAGCCCTAGACATAATCTCATTATGCAACATTTACCCCTATCAGGGTTTCTTAATGTAAGGAGTGCATATTAAATTACATTTCAACATATTCCTCATCAATTCATTGTGTACCACAGTTCTTAACAAATATTAGTAGAGGAATTAGAACTTGCAATAGTAAAATCATATAGACATCATGTATCATTCCTCATACTCAGAATAGATTTATCATACAACATATGCTTGTTCCATCTAATCTCAATAGATGTAAATAAATTTCATGCATATACATGCATAACAGACTTAGTTCTCTTCTTCTTTTATTTCACATTCTTCATATGGGGTTACTAGTCAACACATATTGATTATCATTTGAATTCCATCAAAATAGTTCATTCTCATAATACAAGTATTCTATCAAACAATCACAATACAAGAACACATTCTTGTAAGTCAATTCAAATACTTGAGTTTCATCATTTATTTGAATTCAACTACAGTTATGTACATCTCTTAATCACCCATTTGAGATTTTCATTCATTAGCATCATCAAACTCATCATTTTAGGGTAAGAGTTACATTCTTAGAATCGTCTACTAATTCCTATCTTTTTCCATCATTTTATACTCAGTAGTCTCAACTTCTTTCATTTCATGTTCATTACATCATCTGGACCAATCTTTCTTGATTCACTTTACATACAATGCTTCTATTCTACATACCATTTATCAAAGTACAATTCTTAGTATATTTCATTTAATTTGGTTTAATCCACATGTAATTAAAATAAAAGATAAAATACTTCAACATACTATCTTCATTAGTTTCATCTTTATCTTACAATCACCATTAAGTACATCTTGTTCATATTGTCTCTTATATTCAGATAAGTGTACCTTATCATTGACTACTAATGTCATTCCAATAATCAATAATAATCATTCTTTATTACACTAAAACAAATACATTGGACTTAGGTGATATTAGTAAGACTCATCATATTCAATTGAAGTATTAATACCTTCAACTTCAACATTTGATCACATTTACAACATCATATACAAGTTCTAGCTTTATCACTCATAAGATTCTTAATAATAAACTTTTAGGTTTTTCAAGAAGTCATTCCTTAGTTCAACATATCATAAGAATCATATCATTCAGTAATCCAATCATGACCCAAGGGTTCATTAGGATTATTCACAAACATGGAAACCCTAGTTTCGATTTTCACACATTTCATTCATCAATCATAAGTATACATTGATTAATTGACTCATTTCATTCACTTCCTCAACACAAATCCTAATAAGGATATGTGGTCATTCAATTCCATTAACATTCAACAATACACTTGTATAATACAATCTAGTACAATTCAAATATGACTTTATACATGTCAATTCAATTCCAATCATATCGGCCATTGGGCTGATTTTTAGGCAAAATTCACATGAAATACCATAGTCATCTACCCATAAGAATACCCAAGCATACTCAATCAATATAATAGGAACTAATCAAGTTTCAATCAATGAGAAATAATCAAAATCAGTAAAATTGGATTCTCCAATATCTTTCCCAAATCAAATCCAATCACATACATATACAAACAAGGTTTCTGATTGTTTTATCCGGATTTAATTAGGCTTTCAACATGAATACAAATCTTAGGAGGGAGAAAAACACTCACCTCAGGTGCCAAGAACCTTAAAAACGGAGGTCAACCTCTAAATATTTGGAAACCCAAACAAACTCTCGCAAAAGAATCCAATTCTTTCTCCTCTCAACTCAGAAACCCTAGAAATGGGGACTAGAAGAGAAAGAGTGAGAAAAGGGGGATATTTGATGTGATTTCAAATCAAATCAGGGGAGGGATGGAATCTTGACATGTGAGAGAAGATTCACCATGAAATGCTATGCAAAGAAGCTAAACTTACTTGATTTCATCATATCTTGGATAGAGAAACCCTAGGTCAACATCTCCTCCACTTACTCTACTCAAAACCCTAGCTCTGCTCTCTCTCTAGAATTTCGTTTCTTTGATAGGAAGGACGAGTTATGAGAGATCCTTGTGTGTTAGTTTAGTGATATAGATGAATTGAGGTGCTTAGAACATTTGCAAACAATCCCCTCAATGTATTTTTATTTTGCTCAAACTGGTTGGTCGGCTGAGTTATAAACTCGACCGAAACCACATGTTTCAGAACTCAAAATTAATCCAAAAATTATGAAAATTTAAACCATTTTCCAAAATTGAGTTTTTAAGATACAGTAACAATTTGAGATTATTTGGAATTACCGATAAATAAATAAAAATTAAATAATACACTGCTATATTGCAGTTAGCAGCATGGTTGGTCGAGTTTGTCCTGCACAGAACTCGACTGACACCTTCTCTGTAGAGATCAAACGTCATCCAAAAATTACTCCAATTTAATAGGGTATCTATAATGGTGTTTTTAAAGTAAATTTAAAATTTTAGATCAATTGAATATACCAATAAAAATATTAAATTCAATTACCACACTGCTATATCAATCTGAAAATATGATCGGTCGAGTTTGAAACTCGACAAATAAACAGGTCATAACATTCTTCAAAAATTCTAATATTTTCAATATTTTTCACATTTTATATGTCCAAATCATATACAAATTTTAATTAAATCAATGTTACACATAAAATACTAAAAATCATTTAGTGAGACACTATACTTATCAAATTATGTATTCATGTCATCAAAACCCTAATTTGGGCCGATTAGGGTTTCCAAACCTTAACCCTAATTATGTGAATCAAAGTATAATTAAAACTTCTCATTATATTTAAAACATGAAAATTTAACTACCATAACTAATCAAGCTTTAAACAATGATCATCTTAATTAAGCATACAATCATCCAAGTAAACCCTAATTAGATGACTAATTTGAAAACGGGTCACTACAAATTATCCCATACTTTTAGGATTTCGTCCAGAAATCCAAGAAAAGATATGGAAGAATATCATACCATCTAATCGTTCACCTCTCCGAGCATCAAACTATAAAGACTTTCATTTTATCTTTCTTTCATATGATATTTTCTTTTTGCATTAAATGAATATTTCATCACTTGTAATCATCATATCTCTCCTTGTGTATTATAAACATTTGAATCACTAATATCAATAATACATCATTTATCAAGATATGATTCACATCACCTTTCACATCCTTTTTTTTAATTTGATTGTGTATCTCATGGATTAAGATTATGACTCATTCACATATTATCATCTGCATTTATCAATTTCCTTTATAAAGGAGATCATCTAGTATGCATCTTAGTTCATAGCTTTTTCTCACAATTTTAGATTTTATACTCAGACTCAAACTCATTAGATATTATGTTCATAATCCATTAATCTTTCATCTTTCTTATATTAAATTTCATGTTTTCCATAGGTTCCATATTGAATTATAAAATCTTTTTCTCTTTCACCATTTTATCGCCAGTCTTCTCTTTTTCATCATATATCTTATTATACTACCAAACTATGTTCATCTGGATACTTGGTCAGGGCATCCAGAAGAAGTATAGTCGGCAGTTCCATACTAGATTAGCTTAATACCCAAATACTTGACCAGAGTATCTGGATACTGAGTTTAGTCAGTATGCACATCATTCAGGTTATATCCAACATTGACATTATCAATTAGTCCTAGATCCTATTATCCCTGTAGACTCATCTAACCTAGGCTCTGATACAATGTCTGTCGGGACCCATTCTTTTGATCGGCATAAATACCAACCATTAGAGGTAATGCCAAACCTAAACCTAGATTATGAAATAAAACAATGAATTCTCGACAAAGGCGATTAAACAATATACGAAAAAGACAGATAAATTTTTTCTTTTTCTTTCTTCACAAACTCATAAATCAATGACACATCAAGGACATCACATTCAGATATCACAAAACATATTCAACTCCATTATATCTAGAATCAAATATTGTTCTCATATGTGGTTCAGTTTACATTAGATACATGTACATTGATAAACACACTTCATCTACAACCCATCCCGGGAAATAGAGAGTACAGGGACATTCTAATCTATCTAGATTATACTATTTATATCTTCTTTTTCACGACCTCTCCACTGGATAGCATTATGCCTAAAAACATTTGAAACAACCTCATGAGACTCATATAGAGCCCCAGTGAGTGGATACCTCCCACTCAAGCTAGGTACATGCATCAACATCAGATTAAGTATAAAACTTAAAAGAAACATGCAGATATTGAAACGTATAGCAAATAGTTCTATCATGAGTCAAATCTATCTTGCAATGGTAATCTAATCCAACAGATAAGGCAATCACTTGAACCATTTATAACTTTGAAACATCTTTTAAAGCATGTCTATGAACAAATCAACAGATACTTGTTTGTTCAGAATAAGAGCCCTACTGCATGTGAAATAAGATAAGTTCTAAGAATTTTTGAATCAATACATATCGATAACATTACCCTTGTAACACTCCACCATCTGGACATTAACAAATCAGCAAATACTTCTAGTTCAGACGAAGAATCTTACTACATGAGTAATAAGTGAAGTTATAAGCATTTTGAACCAATACATAACAATAACATTATCTTTGTGACACTCCACCAGCCGGACCAGGACACATCTTATAGTCCTGAAGTTGAAGTACACATAAAACATTTTGACCAAACAATACTATCAAATAGCAAGCAATCCAACTCATATTCAGAATGGATATAAATCCCATCATTTATAACATGTCAGCATGACATATCATAATATGAAATAGAAATTATCCATATCAACATGATTACTTTCCTCAACAAGAAGCATAATCAACAATAACAAATCATCAAGTAGTAGTACAAATAATGTAACAACCATTCAAATCATGTTCTACACAACTTATCATCTTTTATTCATTTTCCCTGAAACTACTTGGCTTGTACCTCACCAAGTAGAAGTCGCCATGCCTGATTCTTGTGTCAACGACTCACCGTCACTATCTTAGGGTTTAGCCAGCCACCCTAAGATATCAACAACAGACCCTGGCCACCTCAGGGTTTTCTAAAGAGGCTCACATCCTCATCTTTGGTACACAAGATAGGAACCAACAAAACAGTATATCAGATATCACAGTATTTCACATATTTTTCATTTCACATTTCACATATTTCATTTCATAAGAGTCTATTCCATCTGGACATAGACTTTCATAGCAAGGATTTAGGGCCAGAGCCACTCTAGATGACTCACTCCTAAATCATGGTGGTCTAACCTTTAAGGTCTTGATCCACACTCCGGAAATCCTTCTCATAATTCATCGATTACTAAAAGGAGATCCATTTTGTTTCCCCATTGTGGTCCTCAGGGAAAACTCACGGTGTTCAGGGCACCTAACTAGATGTTCCATCATTTCACTTGTTATTAATCTCTTTTACTCATCTTATAAGAATTCAATACATCATATATCATATATGTGTATTCTCGCGTAACTATAATAACATGAAACAAATTAAGTTTATCAATAAGGGCAATGATCAAAGCAAGAAGCACAATAAGTCTATAGATTGCAACAAATATGATTATTTCTATCTTCTACATCAACTCATAGCAATCATCAACAGTGGGCCTTCAGCCCAAGACATCATCTTCTTGTCCATCATTTACCCCATCAGGGTTTTATCATCATCAGTGGGCTTTCAGCCCTAGACATAATCTCATTATGCAGCATTTACCCTTATCAAGGTTTCTCAATGTAAGGAGTGCATACTAAATTCCATTTCAACATATTCCTCATCAATTCATTGTATACCACAGTTCTTAACAAATATTAGTAGAGGCATTAGAACTAGAAATAGTAAAAGCATATAGACATCATGTATCATTCCTCATACTCAGAATAGATTTATCATACAACATATGCTTGTTCCATCTAATCTCAATAGATGTAAATACATTTCATGCATATACATGCATAACAGACTTAGTCCTCTTCTTCTTTTATTTCACATTCTTCATATGGGGTTACTAGTCAACACATGTTGATTATCATTTGAATTCCATCAAAATAGTTCATTCTAATAATATAAGTACTTTATCAAACAATCACAATACAAGAACACATTCTTGTAATTCAATTCAAATACTTGAGTTTCATCATTTAGTTGAATTCAACTACAGTTATGTACATCTCTTAATCACCCATTTGAGATTTTCATTCATTAGCATCATCAAACTCATCTTTTTAGGGTAAGAGTTACATTCTTAGAATCATCTACTAATTACTATATTTTTCCATCATTTTATACTCAGTAGTCTCAACTTCTTTCATTTCATGTTCATTACATCATCTGGACCAATCTTTCTTGATTCACTTTACATACAATGCTTCTCTTCTACATACCATTTATCAAAGTACAATTCTTCATTTAATTTGGTTTAATCCACATTTAATTAAAATAAAAGATAAAATACTTCAGCATACTATCTTCATTAGTTTCATCTTTATCTTACAATCACCATTAAGTACATCTTGTTCATATTGTCTCTTATATTCAGATAAGTGTACCTTGTCATTGACTACTAATGTCATTCCAATAATCAATAATGATCATTCATTATTATACTATAACAAATACATTGGACTTCGGTGATATTAGTAAGACTCATCATATTCAATTGAAGAATTAATACCTTCAACTTCAGCATTTGATCACATTTACAACATCATATACAAGTTCTAGCTTTATCACTCATAATATTATTAATAATAAACTTTTAGGTTTTTCAAGAAGTCATTACTTAGTTCAACATATCATAAGAATCATATCATTCAGTAATCCAATCATGACCCAAGGATTCATTAGGATTATTCACAAACATGGAAACCCTAGTTTCGATTATCACACATTTCATTCATCAATCATAAGTATACATTGACTAATTGACTCATTTCATTCACTTCCTCAAGACAAATCCTAATAAGGATATGTTGTCATTCAATTCCATTAACATTCAAAAATACACTTGTATAATACAATCTAGTACAATTCAAATATGACTTTATACATGTCAATTCAATTCCAATCATATCAGCCATTGGACTGATTTTAGACAAAATTCACATGACATACCATTGTCATCTACCCATAAGAATACCCATGCATACTCAATCAATATAACAGGAACTAATCAAGTTTCAATCAATGAGAAATAATCAAAATCAGTAAAATTGGATTCTCCAATATCTTTCCCAAATCAAATCCAATCACATACATATACAAACAAGGTTTCTGATTATTTTATCCGGATTGAATTAGGCTTTCAACATGAATACAAAGCTTAGGAGGGATAACAAAACTCACCTCAGGTGCCACACATCTTAAAAACGGAGGTCAACCTCTGAATTTTTGGAAACCCAAACAAACTCTCACAAAAGAATCCAATTCTTTCTCCTCTCAACTCATAAACTCTAGAAATGGGGATTAGAAGAGAAAGAGTGAGAAAAGGGGGATATTTGATGTGATTTCAAATCAAATCAGGGGAGGGATGGAATCTTGTCATGTGAGAGAAGGTTCACCATGAAATGCTATGCAAAGAAGCTAAACTTACTTGATTTCATCATATCTTCGATAGAGAAACCCTAGGTCAACATCTCCTCCATTTTCTCTACTCAAAACCCTAGCTCTCCTCTCTCTCAAGAATTTCATTTCTTTGACAGGAAGGACGAGTTATGAGAGCTCCTTGTGTGTTATTTTAGTGATACAGATGAATTGAGGTGCTTAGAACATTTGCAAACAAGCCCCTCAATGTATTTTTATTCTTTTCAAACTGGTTGGTCGGCTGAGTTATAAACTCAACCGAAACCACATGTTTCAGAACTCAAAATTCATCCAACAATTATGAAAATTTAAAACAATTTCTGAAATTGAGTTTTTGAGAACAATGTAAAATTTAGATCAGTTGGAATTACCAATAAATAAATAAAAATTAAATACTACACTGCTATATTGCAGTCAGCAGCATGGTCGGTCGAGTTTGTCCTGCACAGAACTTGACTGACACCTTCTCCGTAGAGATCAAACGTCATCCAAAAATTACACCAATTTAAAAGGATGTCTATAATTGTATTTTTCAAGTACAGTTAAATTCGAGATCTATTGGATATACCAATAAAAAGATAAAATTCAATTACCACACTGCTGTATCAATCTGAAAATATGATCGGTCGAGTTTGAAACTCGACCAATAAAAAGGTCATAACATTCTTCAAAAATTCTGATATTTTTTATATTGTTCACATTTTATATGTCCAAATTATATACAAATTTTAATTAAAGCAGAGTTACACATAAGATACTAAAAATCATTTAGTGAGACACTATACTTATCAAATTCTGTATTCATGTCATCAAAACCCTAATTTGGGCCGATTAGGGTTACCAAACCTTAACCCTAATTATGTGAATCAAAGTATGATTAAAAGTTCTCATTATATTTAAAACATGAAAATTTAACTACCATCACTAATCAAGCTTTAAACAATGATCATCTTAATTAAGCATACAATCATCCAAGTAAACCCTAATTAGATGACTAATTTGAAAATGGGTCATTACAAATTCTCCCCTCCTTTTAGGATTTCATCTTGAAATCCAAGAAAATATATGGAAGAATATCATACCATCTAATCGTTCACCTCTCCGAGCATCAAACTATAAAGACTTTCATTTTATCTTTCTTTCATATGACATTTTCTTTTTACATTAAATGAATATTTCATCCCTTATAATCATCATATCTCTCCTTGAGTATTATAAACATTTGAATCACTAATATCAGTAATACATCATTTATCAAGATCTGATTCACATCACCTTTCACATCCTTTTTTTAAAATTTGATTGTGTATCTCATGGATTAAGATTATGACTCATTCACATATTATCATCTGCATTCATCAATTTCCTTTATAAAGGAGATCATCTAGTATGCATCTTAGTTCATAGCTTTTTCTCACAATTTCAGATTTCATACCAAGACTCAAACTCATTAGAGATTATGTTCATAATCCATTAATCTTTCATCTTTCTTATATGAAATTTCATGTTTTCCATAGGTTCAATATTGAATTATAAAATCCTTTTCTCTTTCACCATTTTATCGCCATTCTTCTCTTTTTCATTATATATCTAATTATACTACCAAACTATGTTCATCTGGATACTTGGTCAGGGCATCCAGAAAAAGTATAGTCGGTAGTTCTGTACTAGCTTAGCTCAATACCCAAATACTTGACCAGAGTATCTGGATACTGAGTTTAGTCAGTATGCACATCATTCAGGTTATATCCAACTTTGACATTATCAATTAGTCCTAGATTCTATTATCCATGTAGACTCATATAAACTAGGCTCTGATACCACGTCTGTCGGGACCCACTCTTTTGATCAGCATAAATACCAACCATTAGAGATAATCCCAAACCTAAACCCAGATTATGAAATAAAACAATGAATTCTCAACAAAGGCGATTAAACAATATATGAAAAAGATAGATAATTTTTTCCTTTTTCTTTCTTCACAAACTCATAAATCCATGACACATCAAGGACATCACATTCAGATATCACAAAACATATTCAACTCCATTAAATCTAGAATCAAATCTTGTTCTCATATGCGGTTCAGTTTACATCAGATACATGTACATTGATAAACAAACTTAATCTACAACCCATCCCAGGAAAGAGATAGTACATGGACATTCTAATCTATCTAGATTATACTATTTATATCTTCTTTGTCATGACCTCTCCACTGGATAGCATTATACCTAAAAACATTTGAAACAACCTCATAAGACTCATATAGAGCCCCAGTGAGTGGATACCTCCCACTCAAGCTAGGTACATGCATCAGCATCAGATTAAGTATAAAACTTAAAAGAAACATGCAGATATTGAAAAGTATAGAAAATAGTTCTATCATGAGTCAAATCTATCTTGCAATGGTAATCTAATCCAACATATAAGGCAATCACATGAACCAATTATAACTTTGAAACATCTTTTAAAGCATGTCTATGAACAAATCAACAGATTCTTCTTAGTTCAGATTAAGAGCCCTACTGCATGTGAAATAAGATAAGTTCTAAGCATTTTTAAATCAATACATAACAATATCATTACCCTTGTGACATTCCACCAGCTGGACATGAACAAATCATCAAATACTTCTAGTTCAGACTAAGAATCTTACTACATGAGTAATAAGTCAAGTTCTAAGCATTTTGAACCAATACATAACAATAACATTATCTTTGTGACACTCCACCAGCCGGACCAGGAACACATCCTGTAGTCCTGAAGCTGAAGTACACATAAAACATTTTGACCAAACAATACTATCAAATAGCAAGCAATCCAACTCATATTTAGAATGGATATAAATCCCATCATTCATAACTTGTCAGCATGACATATCATAATATGAAATAGAAATGATCCATATCAACATGATTACTTTCCTCAACAAGAAGCATAATCAACAATAACAAATCATCAAGTAGAAGTACAAAGAATGTAACAACCCTTCAAATCATGTTCTTCACGACTTATCATCTTTTATTCATTTGCCCTGAAACTTCTTGGCTTGTACCTCGCCAAGTAGAAGTCACCACGCCTGATTCTCATGTCAACGACTCACCGTCACTATCTTAGGGTTTATCCAGCCACCCTAAGATATCAACAACAGACCCTGGCCACCTCAGGGTTTACTAAAGAGGCTCACGTCCTCATCTCGGGTACACGAGATAGGAACCAACAAAACAATATATCAGATATCACAATATTTCACATATTTTTCATTTCACATTTCACATATTTCATTTCATCAGAGTCTATTCCATCTGGACATAGACTTTCACAGCAAGGATTTAGGGCTAGAGCCACTCCAGATGACTCACTCCAAAATTCTAGTGGTCTAACCTTTAAGGTCTCGATCCACACTTCGGAAATCCTTCTCATAATTCATCGATTACTACAAGGAGATCCATTTTGTTTCCCCAGTGTGGTCCTCGGGGGAACTCACGGTGTTCAGGGCACCAAACTATATGTTCCATCATTTCACTTGTTATTAATCTCTTTTACTCATCTTACAAGAATTCAATATATCATATATCATATATGTGTATTCTCGCGTAACTATAATAACATGAAACAGATTAAGTTTATCAATAAGGGCAATGATCAAAACAAGAAGCACAATAAGTCTATAGATTGCAACAAATATGATTATTTCTATCTTCTACATCAACTCATAGCAATCATCAATAGTGGGCCTTCTGCCCAAGACATAATCTTATTGTCCATCATTTACCCCACCAGGGTTTTATCATCATCAGTGGGCTTTCAGCCCTAGACATAATCTCATTATGCGACATTTACCCTTATCAGGGTTTCTCAATGTAAGGAGTGCATATTAAATTCCATTTCAAAATATTCCTCATCAATTCATTGTGTACTACAGTTCTTAACAAATATTAGTAGAGGCATTAGAACTAGCAATAGTAAAAGCATATAGACATCATGTATCATTCCTCATACTCAAAATAGATTTATCATACAACATATGCTTGTTCAATCTAATCTCAATAGATGTAAATAAATTTCATGCATATACATGCATAACAGACTTAGTTCTCTTCTTCTTTTATTTCACATTCTTCATATGGGGTTACTAGTCAACACATATTGATTATCATTTGAATTCCATCAAAATAGTTCATTCTCATAATACAAGTATTCTATCAAACAATCACAATACAAGAACACATTCTTGTAAGTCAATTCAAATACTTGAGTTTCATCATTTAGTTGAATTCAACTACAGTTATGTACATCTCTTAATCACTCATTTGAGATTTTCATTCATTAGCATCATCAAACTCATCATTTTAGGGTAAGAGTTACATTCTTAGAATCATCTACTAATTCCTATCTTTTTCCATCCTTTTATACTCAGTAGTCTCAACTTCTTTCATTTCATGTTCATTACATCATCTGGACCAATCTTTCTTGATTCACTTTACATACGATGCGTCTCTTCTACATACCATTTATCAAAGTAAAATTCTTAGTATATTTCATTTAATTTGGTTTAATCCACATGTAATTAAAATAAAAGATAAAATACTTCAGCATACTATCTTCGTTAGTTTCATCTTTATCTTACAATCACCATTAAGTACATCTTGTTCATATTGTCTCTTATATTCAGATAAGTGTACCTTGTCATTGACTACTAATGTCATTCCAATAATCAATAATGATCATTCTTTATTATACTAAAACAAATACATTGGACTTAGGTGATATTAGTAAGACTCATCATATTCAATTGAAGTATTAATACCTTCAACTTCAGCATTTGATCACATTTACAACATCATATACAAGTTCTAGCTTTGTCACTCATAATATTCTTAATAATAAACTTTTAGGTTTTTCAAGAAGTCATTCCTTAGTTCAACATATCATAAGAATCATATCATTCAGTAATCCAATCATGACCCAAGGGTTCATTAGGATTATTCACAAACATGGAAACCCTAGTTTTGATTTTCACACATTTCATTCATCAATCATAAGTATACATTGATTAATTGACTCATTACATTCACTTTCTCAACACAAATCCTAATAAGGATATGTGGTCATTCAATTCCATTAACATTCAACAATACACTTGTATAATTCAATCTAGTACAATTCAAATATGACTTTATACATGTCAATTCAATTCCAATCATATCGGCCATTGGGCTGATTTTTAGGCAAAATTCACATGAAATACCATAGTCATCTACCCATAAGAATACCCATGCATACTCAATCAATATAACAGGAAGTAATCAAGTTTCAATCAATGAGAAATAATCAAAATCAGTAAAATTGGATTCTCCAATATCTTTCCCAAATCAAATCCAATCACATACATATACAAACAAGGTTTCTGATTGTTTTAGCCAGATTGAATTAGGCTTTCAACATGAATACAAAGATTAGGAGGGAGAAAAACACTCACCTCAGGTTCCAAGCACCTTAAAAACGGAGGTCAACCTCTGAATTTTGGAAACCCAAACAAACTCTCGTAAAAGAATCCAATTCTTTCTCCTCTCAACTCGGAAACCCTAGAAATGGGGATTATAAGAGAAAGAGTGAGAAAAGGGGGGTATTTGATGTGATTTCAAATCAAATCAGGGGAGGGATGGAATATTGACATGTGAGAGAAGATTCACCATGAAATGCTATGCAAAGAAGCTAAACTTACTTGATTTCATCATATCTTGGATAGAGAAACCCTAGGTCAACATCTCCTCCACTTTCTCTACTCAAAACCCTAGCTCTCCTCTCTCTCTAGAATTTCATTTCATTGACAGGAAGGAGGAGTTATGAGAGCTCCTTGTGTGTTAGTTTAGTGATATAGATGAATTGTGGTGCTTAGAACATTTGCAAACAAGCCCCTCAATGTATTTTTATTTTGCTCAAACTGGTTGGTCGGCTGAGTTATAAACTCGACCGAAACCACATGTTTCAGAACTCAAAATTCATCCAAAAATTATGAAAAGTTAAAAACATTTCCTAAATTGTGTTTTTAAGATACAGTAAAAATTTTAGATCATTTGGAATTACCAATAAATAAATAAAAATTAAACACTACACTGGTATATTGCAGTCAGCAACATGGTCGGTCGAGTTTGTCCTGCAGAGAACTCGACCGACACCTTCTCTGTAGAGCTCAAACGTCATCCAAAAATTACTCCAATTTAAAAGGGTCTCTATAATTGTGTTTTTCAAGTAAATTTAAAATTTGAGATCAATTTGATTTACCAATAAAAATAAAAAATTCAATTACCACACTGCTATATCAATCTGAAAATATGATCAGTCAAGTTTGAAAATTGACCAATAAATAGGTCATAACATTCTTTAAAAATTCTGATATTTTTCGATATTGATAAAATTTTATATTTCAAAATCATATAAAAAAATTAATTAAGTTAGAGTTACACATAAAATACTAAAAATCATTTAGTGAGACATAATACTTATCAAATTATGTATTCATGTCATCAAAACCCTAATATGGGCCGATTAGGGTTTCCGAACCTTAACCCTAATTATGTGAATCCAAGTATGATTAAAACTTCTCATTATATTTAAAACATGAAAATTTAACTACCATCACTAATCAAGCTTTAAACAATGATCATCTTAATTAAGCATACAATCATCCAAGTAAACCCTAATTAGATGACTAATTTGAAAACAGGTCATTACAAAATTCTCCCCTCCTTATAGGATTTCGTCCCGAAATCCAAGAAAAGATATGGAAGAATATCATACCATCTAATCATTCACCTCTCCGAGCATCAAACTATAAATACTTTTATTTTATCTTTCTTTCATATGACATTTTCTTTTTGCACTAATGAATATTTCATCCCTAGTAATCATCATATCTCTCCTTGAGTATTATAAACATTTGAATCACTAATATAAGTAATACATCATTTATTAAGATCTTATTCACATCACCTTTCACATCCCTTTTTTTAATTTGATTGTGTATCTCATGGATTAAGATTATGACTCATTCACATATTATCATCTGCAATCATCAATTTCCTTTATAAAGGAGATCATCTAGTGTGCATCTTAGTTCATAGCTTTTTCTCACAATTTCAGATTTCATACTCAGACTCAAACTCATTAGAGATTATGTTCATAATCCACTAAGCTTTCATCTTTCTTATATTAAATTTCATGTTTTCCATAGGTTCCATATTGAATTATAAAATCCTTTTCTCTTTCACCATTTTATTGCCATTCTTCTCTTTTTCATCATATATGTTATTATACTACCAAACTATGTTCATCTGGATACTTGGTTAGGGCATCCAGAAGAAGTATGCTCGGAAATTCCATACTAGCTTAGCTCAATACCCAAATACTTGACCATAGTATCTGGATACTGAGTTTAGTCAGTATGCACATCATTCAGGTTATATCCAACATCGACATTATCAATTAGTCCTAGATCCTATTATCCCTGTAGACTCATCTAACCTAGGCTTTGATACCACATCTGTCGGGACCCACTCTTTTGATCTGCATAAATACCAACCAATAGAGATAATCCCAAACCTAAACCCAGATTATGAAATAAAATAATGAATTCTCGACACAAGTGATTAAACAATATATGAAAAAGACAGATAAATTTTTCCTTTTTCTTTCTTCACAAACTCATAAATCAATGACACATCAAGGACATCACATTCAGATATCACAAAACATATTCAACTCCATTAAATCTAGAATCAAATCTTGTTCTCATATGCGGTTCAGTTTACATCAGATACATGTACATTGATAAACAAACTTAATCTACAACCCATCCCGGGAAAGAGAGAGTACAGGGACATTCTAATCTATCAAGATTATACTATTTATATCTTCTTTGTCACGACCTCTCCATTGGATAGCATTACACCTAAAACCATTTGAAACAACCTCATGAGACTCATATAGAGCCCCAGTGAGTGGATATCTCCCACTCAAGCTAGGTACATGCATCAGCATAAGATTAAGTATAAAACTTAAAAGAAACATGCAAATATTGAAAAGTATAGCAAATAGTTTTATCATGAGTCAAATCTATCTTGCAATGGTAATCTAATCCAACAGATAAGGCAATCACTTGAACCAATTATAACTTTGAATCATCTTTTATAGCATGTCTATGAACAAATCAATAGATACTTCTTAGTTCATATTAAGAGACTCGCTGCATGTGAAACAAGATATGTTCTAAGCATTTTTGAATCAATACATAACAATAACATTACCCTTGTGACACTCCACCAGTTGGACATGAACAAATCAGCAAATACTTCTAGTTTAGACTAAGAATCTTACTACATGAGTAATAAGTCAAGTTCTAAGCATTTTGAACCAATACATAACAATAACATTATCTTTGTGACACTCCACCAGCCGAACCAGGAACACATCCTGTAGTCCTAAAGGTGAAGTACACATAAAACATTTTGACCAAACAATACTATCAAATAGCAAGCAATCCAACTCATATTTAGAATGGATATAAATCTCATCATTTATAACTTGTCAGCATGACATATCATAATATGAAATAGAAATTATCCATATCAACATGATTACTTTCCTCAACAAGAAGCATAATCAACAATAACAAATCATCAAGTAGCAGTACAAATAATGTAACAACCATTCAAACCATGTTCTACATGGCTTATCATCTTTCATGCATTTGCTGAAAAACTACTTGGCTTGTACCTCACCAAGTAGAAGTCGCCACACCTGATTCTCGTGTCAATGACTCACCGTCACTATCTTAGGGTTTAGCCAGCCACCCTAACATATCAACAACAGACCCTGGCCACCTCAGGGTTGCCTAAAGAGGCTCACGTCCTCATCTCGGGTACACAAGATAGGAACCAACAAAATAGTATATCAGATATCACAGTATTTCACATATTTTTCATTTCACATTTCACATATTTCATTTCATCAGAGTCTATTCCATCTGGACATAGACTTTCACAGCAAGGATATAGGGCCAGAGCCACTCCAGATGACTCACTCCTAAATCCTGGTGGTCTAACCTATAAGGTCTCGATCCACACTCCAGAAATCCTTCTCATAATTCATCGATTACTACAAGGAGATCCATTTTGTTTCCCTAGTTTGGTCCTCGGGGGAAACTCACGGTGTACATGGCACCTAACTAGATGTTCCATCATTTCACTTGTTATTAATCTGTTTTACTCATCTTACAAGAATTCAATACATCATATATCATATATGTGTATTCTCGCGTAACTATAATAACATGAAACAGAATAAGTTTATCAATAAGGGCAATGATAAAAGCAAGAAGCACAATAAGTCTATAGATTGCAAAAAATATAATTATTTCTATATTCTACATCAACTCATAGCAATCATCAATAGTGGGCCTTCAGCCCAAGACATAATCTTATTGTCCATCATTTACCCCATCAAGATTTTATCATCATCAGTGGGCTTTCATCCCTAGACATAATCTCATTATGCAACATTTACCCTTATCAGGGTTTCTCAATGTAAGGAGTGCATATTAAATTCCATTTCAACATATTCCTCATCAATTCATTGTATACCACAGTTCTTAACAAATATTAGTAGAGGCATTAGAACTAGCAATAGTAAAATCATATAGACATCATGTATCATTCCTCATACTCAGAATAGATTTATCATACAACATATGTTTGTTCCATCTAATCTCAATAGATGTAAATAAATTTCATCAAATACATGCATAACAGACTTAGTTCTCTTCTTCTTTTATTTCACATTCTTCATATGGGGTTACTAGTCAACACATGTTGATTATCATTTGAATTCCATCAAAATAGTTCATTCTCATAATACAAGTATTCTATCAAACAATCACAATACAAGAACACATTCTTGTAAGTCAATTCAAATACTTGAGTTTCATCATTTAGTTGAATTCAACTACAGTTATGTACATTTCTTAATCACCCATTTGAGATTTTCATTCATCAACATCATCAAACTCATAATTTTAGGGTAAGAGTTACATTCTTAGAATCATCTACTAATTCCTATCTTTTTCCATCATTTTATACTCAGTAGTCTCAACTTTTTTCATTTCATGTTTATTACATCATCTGGACCAATCTCTCTTGATTCACTTTACATACAATGCTTCTCTTCTACATACCATTTATCAAAGTACAATTCTTAGTATATTTTTCGATATTGATAAAATTTTATATGTCCAAATCAAATAAATTTTTTAATTAAATCAGAGTTACACATAAAATACTAAAAATCATTTAGTGAGACAAAATACTTATCAAATTCTGTATTCATGTCATCAAAACCCTAATTTGGGCCGATTAGGGTTTCCGAACCTTAACCCTAATTATGTGAATCAAAGTATGATTAAAACTTCTCATTATATTTAAAACATGAAAATTTAACTACCATCACTAATCAAGCTTTAAACAATGATCATCTCAATTAAGCATACAATCATCCAAGTAAACCCTAATTAGATGACTAATTTGAAAATGGGTCATTACAAATTCTCCCCTCCTTTTAGGATTTCGTCTCGAAATCCAAGAAAAGAAATGGAAGAATATCATACCATCTAATCGTTCACCTCTCCGAGCATCAAACTATAAATAGTTTCATTTTATCTTTCTTTCATATGACATTTTCTTTTTGCACTAAATGAATATTTCATCCCTTGTAATCATCATATCTCTCCTTGAGTATTATAAACATTTGAATCACTAATATAAGTAATACATCATTTGTCAAGATCTGATTCACATCACATTTCACATCCTTTTTTTTTAATTTGATTGTGTATCTCATGGATTAAGATTATGACTCATTCACATATTATCATCTACATTCATCAATTTCTTTTATAAAGGAGATCATCTAGTCTGCATCTTAGTCCATACTTTTTCTCACAATTTCAGATTTCATACTCAGACTCAAACTCATTAGAGATTATGTTCATAATCCATTAAGCTTTCATCTTTCTTATATTAAATTTCATGTTTTCCATAGGTTCCATATTGAATTATAAAATCCTTTTCTCTTTCACCATTTTATCGCCATTCTTCTCTTTTTCATCATATATCTTATTATACTACCAAACTATGTTCATCTGGATACTTGGTCAAGGCATCCAGAAGAAGTATAGTCGGCAGTTCCATACTAGCTTCGCTCAATACCCAAATACTTGACCAGAGTATCTGGATATTGAGTTCAGTCAGTATGCACATCATTCAGGTTATATCCAACATCGACATTATCAACTAGTCCTAGATCCTATTATCCATGTAGACTCATCTAACCTAGGCTCTGATACCACGTCTGTCGAGACCCACTCTTTTGATCAGCATAAATACCAACCATTAGAGATAATCCCAAACCTAATCCCAAATGATGAAATAAAACAATGAATTTTCGACAATGGCGATTAAACAATATACGAAAAAGACAGATAAATTTTCCCTTTTTCTTTCTTCACAAACTCATAAATCAATGACACATCAAGGACATCACATTCAGATATCACAAAACATATTCAAATCCATTAAATCTAGAATCAAATCTTGTTCTCATATGCGGTTCAGTTTACATCAGATACATGTACATTGATAAACAAACTTAATCTATAACCCATCCCGGGAAAGAGAGAGTACAGGGACATTCTAATCTATCAAGATTATACTATTTATATCTTCTTTGTCACGATCTCTCCGATGGATAGCATTATACCTAAAAACATTTGAAACACCCTCATGAGACTCATATAGAGCCCCAGTGAGTGGATACCTCCCACTCAAGCTAGGTACATGCATCAGCATCAGATTAAGTATAAAAGTTAAAAGAAACATGCAGATATTGAAAAGTATAACAAATAGTTCTATAATGAGTCAAATCTATCTTGCAATGGTAATCTAATCCAACAGATAAGGCAATCACTTGAACCAATTATAACTTTGAAACATCTTTTAAAGCATGTCTATGAACAAATCAACAAATACTTCTTAGTTCATATTAAGAGACTCACTGCATGTGAAATAAGATATGTTCTAAGCATTTTTGAATCAATACATAACAATAACATTACCCTTGTGACACTCCACCAGTTGGACATGAACAAATTAGCAAATACTTCAAGTTTAGACTAAGAATCTTACTACATGAGTAATAAGTCAAGTTCTCAGCATTTTGAACCAATACATAACAATAACATTATCTTTGTGACACTCCACCAGCCGGACCAGGAACACATCATGTAGTCCTGAAGCAGAAGGACACATAAAACATTTTGACCAAACAATACTATCAAATAGCAAGCAATCCAACTCATATTCAGAATGGATATAAATCCCATCATTTATAACTTGTCAGCATGACATATCGTAATATGAAATAGAAATTATCCATATCAACATGATTACTTTCATCAACAAGAAGCATAATCAACAATAACAAATCATCAAGTAGTAGTAAAAATAATGTAACAACCATTCAAATCATGTTCTACACGGCTTATCATCTTTCATGCATTTGCCCAAAAACTACTTGGCTTGTACCTCACCAAGTAGAAGTCGCCACGCCTGATTCTCGTGTTAATGACTCACCATCACTATCTTAGGGTTTAGCCAACCACCCTAAGATATCAACAACAAACCCTGGCCACCTCAGGGTTGCCTAAAGAGGCTCACGTCCTCATCTCGGGTACACAAGATAGGAACCAACAAAATAGTATATCAGATATCACAGTATTTCACATATTTTTCATTTCACATTTCACATATTTCATTTCATCAGAGTCTATTCCATCTGGACATAGACTTTCACAGCAAGGATTTAGGGCCAGAGCCACTCCATATGACTCACTCCTAAATCTTGGTGGTCTAACCTATAAGGTCTCGATCCACACTCCAGAATCCTTCTCATAATTCATCGATTACTACAAGGAGATCCATTTTGTTTCCCCAGTGTGGTCCTCGGGGGAAACTCACGGTGTACATGGCACCTAACTAGATATTCCATCATTTCACTTGTTATTAATCTATTTTACTCATCTTACAAGAATTCAATACATCATATATCATATATGTGTATTCTCACGTAACTATAATAACATGAAACATAATAAGTTTATCAATAAGGGAAATGATAAAATCAAGAAGCACAATAAGTCTATAGATTGCAACAAATATAATTATTTCTATATTCTACATCAACTCATAGCAATCATCAATAGTGGGCCTTCAGCCCAAGACATAATCTTATTGTCCATCATTTACCCCATCAGGGTTTTATCATCATCAGTGGGCTTTCAGCCCTAGACATAATCTCATTATCCAACATTTACCCTTATCAGGGTTTCTTAATGTAAGGAGTGCATATTAAATCCCATTTCAACATATTCCTCATCAATTCATTGTGTACCACAGTTCTTAACAAATATTAGTAGAGGCATTAGAACTAGCAATAGTAAAAGCATATAGACATCATGTATCATTCCTCATACTCAAAATAGATTTATCATACAACATATACTTGTTCCATCTAATCTCAATAGATGTAAATAAATTTCATGCATACACGTGCATAACTGACTTAGTTCTCTTCTTCTTCTATTTCACATTCTTCATATGGGGTTACTAGTCTATACATATTGATTATCATTTGAATTCCATCAAAATAGTTCATTCTCATAATACAAGTATTCTATCAAACAATCACAATAAAAGAACACATTCTTGTAAGTCAATTCAAATACTTGAGTTTCATCATTTAGTTGAATTCAACTACAGTTATGTACATCTCTGAATTACTCATTTGAGATTTTAATTCATTAGCATCATCAAACTCATCATTTTAGGGTAAGAGTTACATTCTTAGAATCATCTACTAATTCCTATCTTTTTCCATCATTTTATACTCAGTAGTCTCAACTTTTTTCATTTCATGTTCATTACATCATCTGGACCAATCTTTCTTGATTCACTTTACATACAATGCTTCTCTTCTACATACCATTTATCAAATTACAATTCTTAGTATATTTCATTAAATTTGGGTTAATCCACATGTAATTAAAATAAAAGATAAAATACTTCAGCATAATGTCTTCATTAGTTTCATCTTTATCTTACAATCACCATTAAGTACATCTTGTTCATATTGTATCTTATATTTAGATAAGTTTACCTTGTCATTGACTACTAATGTCATTCCCATAATCAATAATGATCATTCTTTATTATACTAAAACAATGGACTTAAGTAAGTTATCATTAGATGACTAATTTGAAAACAAATAATTAAGCATACAATCATCCAAGTAAACCCTAATTAGATGACTAATTTGAAAATAGGTCATTACATGGGTAATGACCTAACCCTAGAAGTTTTAATTAAGTAAGTTATCTACAAACTTGTTTAAATATTTTGAATAGTAATTAAGACTCTTTATGAGTTTATTTTCAAGTTTGAGATTAATTGCAAACTATTTGTGCATTATATGACAGTCTGAGTGTAAAGTGCAATCTACCCAAGATGAGGGGTTATATTGCGAAATGTCATATGTTGAATATACCTTAAGTGTTACAACATAATAAGAGAGAGAATCATGCTAAGTGGTGGCTTATGGAAAGCTTAATATCCAAGTTATAACTTGTTTGAATAATGCTAGTGCTTTGTGCACCAGTTTTTGTACAAATTGTAAATTATCCAAAATGTAGGGTTGATGTGCAAATTACCACTTCTAGAGTGTTCATACTCCTTCCTATTATCATAAATAGGAGAGAGAAATAAGGATACTCCATGTTTGAATCATTTTGAAGTAGTGGCATTCTTGGTGATGAAAAGACCAAGGAAGTTGTATAATTGAAGCCCTTGTGTGAGTTATATCGAGTTGAAGACTTGATATAGGAGTGTCTATCGGCCAAGGAGCCATGGAGGGAGTATCCTATCAGTTTGTTGATTCTTGGAAAAGGCCATGAAGGGCTAAAAACCTCAAGTAAGTCATAAATATTGGGTTGCATCTTTCCTTAGAAAAGTGTATCAGTTTGTAATATAAAGAGTTGTTGAGATGAAATATCTTGCTCAACAAGATAACTAAAAGCCAAGATATTAACCATAGATTATCCCCAAAGTGTTTTGCATGACAAGATAAATAAGAATGCATGCATTTACATGTGTCAACCATGCATGGCCATGTGGCACCTAGTAGTAGTAAGAAGATGACACCTCTTACACTCTTTTTCATAAACCTTAACTATAAATACCATTCCCTTCACCTATTAGTAGAATTTTTGAATCTTACTATCGACCTTCCATTAGATATCATGCACAATATCCTAGTATCATGCAAAAGTGAAGGAGTGTTTATTTTAGAGTCTTGGTATCGGCCATAGAGAAGGGATATCATCCAAGCAAGGTGATATTAACCTAGCAAGGTGATATCAGCCACAAGTGGGGAAGATATTATGCATAGTGCTGAGGAGCTCAAGTCTTGGACCTTTGATAAGATCATCTTCAACCTTGGGAATGTGAAGATGTGGAGCTTGGAGCTTGGAAGTTGTTCTAGATGTGGGTTATATAACTTGAACCCAACTATGTTATTATTCACCTTCAATATTGTTGAAATTGTTGATCTACTTTCAAATTCAAGTTTTTATGATTAATTGATGTTCCTTTGAGTTTCAACATAAGGTAGGACTTTTTTACATGATTTAGGGAAATAGGAATAATAGTCTAGAGGTTGATCATGGTGACATCATCATGGTACAACCCTATATAGGGTTGAAGTACCTTAAACCCGATATGAAACCCAAGATGATGGGTAACCTGATATAGAGATGGGTGATACCTCATGTACGATAAGAGGGATACTTTATGAATGATATGAGTGGTACCCACTTGCACTTTTTGCACAATATGAGGTTAATTCCACACCTCATGCATGATATGGTATACTCTAACTGATATGGTGTTGAAACCCTAGATGAGGAAGTGAAATCCGACATGCTTTTGAACCCATACCCCTATCGATTTGTGTAAAGGGTTGTTTATGAAGGAGTTCAACCAAATATATATTTTGTCATTCAAATATGTGATAGAACTGATCCTTGAAGGCATGAAAGGATATGAGCATAATGGTCTATCCAATATGTTAACCTGATATGTCAACAACATGGTAACCTGATATGATAATCCAACATAGAAACCCAATATGGTATTGTGTATATACTACTAAAACGATACCATGATGAGGCATATACCCTATGCCCGACATGGTGCACACCTTATGCACGATATGGCAGCAAGTATACCCTTATACCCGATATGAGGTCAAGCATTTAACTCATACACGATATGAGGATAAGTAATCTCTAACTTGAGATAATAAGATCTAAGTGATAGCCAACCCGATATGGGTACATGTTATGGTACAGGAGATACACCCTAAAAATGATAAGAGGATGAGGTTACACCACCTGCCTGATATAGATGCATGATATGATGAGAGGTTGCATCTTAAGCACGATATAGTAGCATACATACACTTTGATACCTTATATAGTGGGAATACCTCAACCCAATAAACTTGATTGAGTGATATATGTTGTGTGTTGTGTTAAAAGCAACATTAAGATGTAATAAGTTTAATGCAATTTGATAATTGTGATCTAACATACCTTAGGAATAGAATTGATCCAACTTAGTAAAAGTATGGTGCAATCAACATCCTAGTGAGAATGAGAGAGAAACTAAGATTACAATGTTAACCATGTAATAAGTATATGTCGATACTCCTATTATGAATATAGTATGAATTAGGGATGAGATTTTGAAACCCTAATTGGTTAATATAAATCTTAACCCTAATTATGGGTGATGAAATGATTTGAACCCCTAATCGGTTGATGAAAGGAAACCCTAACCCTAAATAATGGTAAGAATGTATATCTTTTGCATTGCATGGTTATGACATGTACTGGATATTATTGTTATCATGAAATACTAACCATACATGTATTATGAGGTGATGAGCATAGCTAAGGAAGATCTATGATGTTTATATGATACAAATTTAGTGGGTTGTGTGAACTATGTGAATTATTTGTGCAACAAGTATAATGAATACCTTGGTCTGATGACCTAGAGGTAATGGTTAATTAATAAATGGTAAAAGTACTCAATGATGAATTAATGGTTTGAATACCCAAGCATAATGATGATAAGAGAATGAGATTCTATGTGTTATATGTGTCCCAAAGAACCATGAAAGTACTTGATAGACATATTATACCTTTCTTTGTAGTATCTAATATAATTCTCATTTGTAACTTGATTGATGCTAAAAGGTACTGTAATACACTTAATAAATCAAGTGGAATTTTATCAGGTAGTTTCCCTGACCATAGATCCATTCAGTGTCAGGATTTGCTGAATGGTGAAATGAGTTTAACTAAGTATACATATTATTGAATATGTAATTTTAATTATACTGGGGTTGCTTAGTGGACTCCCCAACTAAACCAGGATCACTTAGTGGTCTTCCTGATGAAAAATAATCTGGGAAAGCTCAGTGGTCTTCTCCCAAAGAGAGTACATGTTGCGTTTGTGACTCTAATAGCAAAGATACCAGTATACCCTGGTAAGCTAATTGCAGTAGACACAAGATGTCCTGCTAGTTATCTCACACTGACCGAGACAGGTGAGGTCTTGTTAGCCGACTCTACCACTAACCTTGTATGGTATGGATTTCTACTTAGTAGTAGTCAGTTGGAGCATGAGCGTTATACCTCATCTCCTCTGGGCATAAATGTGAATGTGAATATGTAATCAGCCGTGTAGCATATTTGCTTAAGGATTAAATATGAAAAACATTGGTTGATGCTTCTTTATTTTTATACATGTTTTTCATATTTCTTATAAAGCAAATAGATGATTTATAATTCCATTATGGATAATTGAACTATCTTATCAATGTTATTGTGTTACACTATAATTAAACTTGTGTACTTGCATAAAGTATCCTCTGTTCAGTTTCATATTGTTTCTTGTGATAATAATATTGTTGGTAGAGAGTTATATCTCTCGTTGGGACAATAGTATCACCCTGTGGGATCCACAATTATTAGGTGGACGCGGATGAGGAAATAGAAACTGGACTATAGAGGAAGGAATAGCTCAGGCGGAGTGTATTGTCTATCATGTCTTGTAGATAGAAGTCCTATGTATCATCTCTGTACACTCAAGTCCTTGGGAGATAGTACTTAGTGGTTTTATGAACGGCTTGAGATTTTGGCTTGAATGCCTCGAGGTTTTAGGTATATGTTGTATATGTTTGAGTAAAGCAACAAGTATTTGTTATCCTCGAGAAGATACGGTACAATGTATGTATAATGCAAACCATGGTGTATATAAAGTCTTGTTTCCTTCTTGAAAGAGTTTTTTGGAAAAAGATCTCTTTGCAAAAAGGGTTTTAATTTTTAATGATTTTTTTAATTCTGTTATTTATGATTATTCCGTGATTATTACTGGTGATGGATTGATTTTTTATCAGGTCGTCACAATTTACATAAAGGTCCAACAACTTGCATATCCATACATACCATACTAGGTATTTACATGTACGTCCAATAGCATCAGCCACAACCTATATACAAAATATATGTTTCCACATATACATGCCACATACAACATTAGAAACAATTTGAGTAGATGTACATATCATCTACAAAACATCCTCTTCTCGGACTTGATAGCATAGGGATGACTCTAAGGCACTACTAACAACTCTCAAACCTTCTGCTCCTACTACTCTTCAAGCATCTCTTCCTCACCACTTTGATCCTGACGATGTTGCTAATGATCACCTAAAAAGATGTGGTAACCCACAAGGTGAGACCAACATCTGAGTGAGAGATCCACTCTCGACAACGATTATTGTTTACAATAGATTATGTTATTAAATAAATTAAGTAGGAATAAAAAATAGACATGGTTAAAAAGTATATAAAGGAACATATAAGACTATCATTACTAGCATTATATAATGACTAATCTATATAAGAAATAAGGAAAAGGTTATCAGCCAATGTAAATCGTGGTTAACCCTAAACATATACACTAAACAACTAGATTACATCTTTTATAAAGCCCTAGGGAATTTGAGGTATAACATTGAAACTCCAACTGACAACTGCTAAAGAGAAATCAATTTTGTACAAGATCTAGGAGAGCCGAAATTCTAAGATCTCAGACACCCTCGATTAGTACGAGTTGGCCACAGTGACATATATAGTCAAGCTACAAAACAACCTAGTCTGCCCTTGGTATCTAGGTCACGACACTAGTAACCAAGGTATACAAAACCCTAACATCCGGGGTACAACCACAAATGTCCTCAAGCACATTACATATACTGAATCAGAATCATCTGAGATATGGCCTCAACTATTCACCTACCAAGGCATGACAACATCCTTCCTTAGAATCATGCATATACTCAATTGTATATATATCTGAGCTTCCATTAGAGGAATACTCATTTCACCATCCAGCAGGTCTTGACACTAGAATGGATCTACACCACATGAAACTACATGATTAGGGTTTCATTTGATTAGTTAATTCCAATTGGCTGAGTTAAGACTTCATCAATCAAGGTACCAGCAGACCCTAAAAGTGTTTTACAAAAGCAAATTATATTGCAACTAAATAAGATATAAAACACATAACATATATCTCTTATTACATCAGCACATGATACCAACCTTGTCACATAATGAAGAGGATCACACCTCCAAAAAGAGCTCAACATGCCCAAAGATCATTAAGACCATCACATCGTTCCCTATAAGAACATCATTATCGTTCCATACCTTATCAAAGTCTCATCAAACCATCACTATACATGTGATATACAAGTTTGGCATAATATTTCTAATAACAACTTATCATGTTCATGTGGCAACAAATTAGGGTTACATCAACATAGAGAGAGAATGTACTCCATTATCATGCTAATAATCAAGAAAGCTAACCTGTGACAAAGTGGTTTTTGGCTTAATTCCAAGGATGGAATTTCTTTTAAGGTGTGTAGGATGTGATGGAGTGGGCTTTGGGATCCTAAAATGTCCAATGACACAAGTGATATCATGCATGTTGAGTTGTGTTGAGAATCCCAAGTGTTTTAGTAATGTTGGAGTGTTGATCGATGTTTATATAATGATTTGGATCCATAAGTTATGCCTCTTTGGGGAACTTAATTGAATGGTATAACGATTGAGTTTTGGCACTAAATTCATGTACAAGGTACCTTGCATAGTGAGGAATCTATGGTTAAAATTTGGTGGAAATTGGATGTTCCTAGAGGAATTTATTTAGGTTTGAATACCATGAAATAATGTGAATTTTGGTTTATGTGTTTACCAAAGTTTTGATTATTTAGCTTAGATCTACTTTTGATGTAGTGTCATGCAACCTTACTCCTTGCTGCAGATTGGTGAAGTGGATAGACCGTAGCCCTGAAACCAAGTTGGTGGGGGCTCCATCTCAGTCGTGCATGAGGCACTAATGGACATGTTTGTGCCATGTTCGTGTACAGTTACTAGTTTGAATAATGTCGCAACTAAATGCATGGTCATGGCTTTGAGAACGTGGGATGAGATTCGGGATGAGGGAGGAAGTCCCACCTCCCCATCTATACTAGTTATCCATTGCACTTCACAGTTGGGGAGCATCATGATCGGAAGTAGCATCGTGATCGGAAGCGGTTAGAGTAGAAGATAGGAAGTGAGGAGGAGGTGGAGTTGTTTGATTCCACATCAGGATCAGCAACTATGGAAGTATCTGACATTGCCTAGTTGTCATACAGCGTGAAGGAGCCTTCATTAGTTGACCAGGAGTAGCAGGCGGCAAATGAGTCCTCACCGAAGGAGACTCATGGACATGGAGGCAGCATCAAAAGCAGTATGTGAGGAGGAGGAGCGATGGAGCGAGGAACCAGAATGGTGATGCCCACTTTTATTGGCTCACCGGCAGGACTGTCTACCATGGGTCTACTTCTAGTAAAATAAATAGATGACGAGGAGGCCACGTTTCCTACTTCATCGCCATGGGGATCAAGGCCGGCAGTGTTGCGAGAAACGGAAGCCGCGTGAGAAACCGGAGCAGAGTCCCATGGTGGCGGTGCCTAAGCCTTGGACATGGAGGAGGAACCTCCAACAACAATCCACAGCGGCGAGCCTGTGGTGGTGGCGTCGTGGAGGTACAGTCGAACTTCCAAGTAGACTCAAGGAGGTGAACCAGCTGTGCGTCCCTGTGCGGCAGTAGGAGAAGAGATCGAGGAGCATACGGTGCAAGATCTCACATCAGAGATCTGAGGTTGCATGTTGCTACTACGAAGCTATTGGTGACGGATTGGAGGAGATCGCTGGAGGAGGCACATGCAGTACCGATGCTAGAGAACTGGGAACGGCGACACACGATTGCTTGCCGAAGATGAAGCCCTGTGGCGGCGGGACTCTCACGGCAGATCGAACAGACGGGTGCCTAGCTTTCACGTGAGAGAACGAAAGGGGTAACTCCAAACCGACTCCAGCCCCAGCTAAAGAACCCCTGAACTGGCCGAACCCCACTGAGGCAAAGGATTTGGGCCTCGCGTTGGACGTGTGGCATTTTCCAATTGGCCCAAAAAGGTAAAATGCTCAGATCTTCTTTAAATCACAGTAATTAGCTCGATTATCAGAAAAATGCAAACAAGGTATTGTTATTCTCAGAAAAATTAGTAGAACAATATGAAACCATAATATCAGGATTTTGATGATTAAATATTGGCAATATCATGTAAGATGTGTAATACTTGTTTAATGGATAATAAATATCAAATGATGCTATAAAATTATGGAAAAATGTCAGTAAGTCTATAATCATGCTTATAATGCATATGATTTCAGATATGATCATGTTGATGTACTAAATTATGTAATTTAATTAATATGTCTAATTAGGTCTAATAACACTAAAGATGATGCAATTAATAGATGCATGCTCAATAAATGATGTTCACAGAATACCCTCATATTAGTAACTGGAAGATAATATGTAGATCTGAGATCAGTTATATACATGAAATTCATTTTATATGAAGAGAACCCTTAATGCATATGATTTAACCCTGATATGGTTAATGAAAGTGACATAATGTTAAATATGTTCACATAATAATGTGAAACATGAGTATATCCAGTTGATGAACTATAATATGGAATATGACATTAGTAAGATAATTCTAAGACTAGAATACAAGTAATAATGCATATATCCTAATGAACTAAGTGAAACTGTAACATACTGAATCTCAGGGTCTTCCCTGCAATTTACCCACTTTTGAGCTTTTCTAGACCTTCGAGTCCATTTGGACCTTTTCTATAAATTTCACATCCTTTTGGATCATTTTTGGACTCCTTGTGCAATTTGAGCACAATTTGATGTTGAAATCACTATTTACCCTCATTTATGTAAATGAGGGGGGTGTTTGTACAAATAACCCACATTAGGAGATAAGTTAGGGTTAATAATGTAATTTGGTAATTTATGGGATAATACAGTAGATAATATTTATTTGGAGCTTTTTGGATAAATATGTTATTAATAATATGTATTTGAGTTCATATATGTGTATATTAACCTTTAGTGTTTCTCTCTCCTCAAAATATGATTTTATTTCATATTAATATGTTAT
Source organism: Alisma plantago-aquatica (assembly GCA_963693085.1). NCBI lineage: Eukaryota > Viridiplantae > Streptophyta > Magnoliopsida > Alismatales > Alismataceae > Alisma > Alisma plantago-aquatica. The sequence goes on from OY856410.1 coordinate 415,156,564, forward strand.
TTTGTTAAGGAATGATTATTTGGATCTTAATGTGTTTTATACCTCGAGTTTACCCACATGTTTCTCATTAATAGCTTTTTCATATAATTCCTTGATTTTAATGTGTTATTATACTCTTTTATGAGCTATGTATTTATTAAGGGCCTTATTATGCTTTAAACGAGAATATAATTATATAGAATCGTTCTAAATGTTAATATGAGCATGTGGTCCAAATTTGGTGATTTTTGGAATTCATTTGACCCTTCAAATTCTTTTTATGAGCTTTTAATAAGGTTTAACTAAGGATTTTGATTGATTTCAGTTATATCGAATTGTCACGCTATAGTCCGGTTATTTAATCTGTCACGCGCCCCTTACTCGCCATCTGACGGTCACGATCTAACCGTTCTTTGATCTAACGGCCCCGACATCATCTCCTTCCTCCGGCCGTCGAGCTGCACCCGGCCCCTGGGCTCCTCGGGCTCGTTCTCTCTCCCCTCTCACCCGTTTCGAGCGATTCCTTTTGCGTTGGATTCGTCTCGTCAAGAAGCCTCAGTTGAGCCCTACCTCATCGCCCCTCTCTCCCTGGTGGCATTACGCCCAAATCGCACCTTCTCCCCTTCTCCACCATGTGGTCGCTGAAGGGACTGGAGTCCTCCTAATTCCTATATAAGGAGTCTACGAGCACCACCTGACCCCGAATACTCTTCCCCTCCTTCAATTTGTTTCCTATAGCTCTGGAGCTCCTTTTCCTACTCATCCTTCACCTCCGGCGACCTCGACCCAATGCTCGCACCTCAAACCTCCTCGGTGCAATCAACGACACGGTAACAATCTTGGGCCCCTGTTATTCCTTTTCCTAACCTCAGCTCGCCTCGCGATGCCTCCGAGCGTCAAGTCCTATAGATACCCTGAAGCTTCCTGAAGAAGCTCCGCCGGCGCCTAGCGTTTTTGAGCTTTGTTGCTTCTCCGCCTTCGATGACGCCTCCTCTTAGTTCGCCTTGGTTCCACGAAGCTACGCCCGGTCTCGGTTGTCGATTTGGTGGTGTTTTTGTGTGGTTTCACCTCTGACCTGGTTCCCCTGTTTTCGGCCAGGTTGAGCCTGGTTTCTTGGCTCTCGGTTGCGCGGGAGTTGTTCCAGTAGCTGGCTGCGACCGGTAGATATCAGGGAATCTATTCCCGGTTCTCTTCTTCCTTCTCGCGTCTTGGTTGCAATTCTGGCTTGGAAGCCCGAGCTCCAGTTGCTACTCCAGTGCCATGGCTCGAAGAAGAGCAAACCTGGTCATGAAATGACCAGGGTACCCTTGGCCCTGTGAGTAGTCAGTGGAGCACACTTGGGTATTATCGTCTTTTCGCTCTGTTTCTTCCTCTCTGTTACGATCAATCGATAGTTGTCCAAATGACCGTTCTACCCTCGTCGTTTTAATTTTTGGGTTTTATCGAGCAAGGGCATTTTGGTCCTTTCACCTATAATTTACATCGAATTTGTATTTCGATTTTAATACCTGTCACACTATAGTTTTTCTAATTTCTGATTGGTCAGGTTTACTTAATCCATAGTAAATCGATCCTTTATCAGAAAAATATGAATAAATAGTCGATGGAAAGGATTTTTAATGTAGAATTTGATTTTGTGGTTTTTGAGACCTGATTCTCAAGGATTTTCCGAAGTTTACTTTGAATGGCATTTTTAGTATGTAAATGTTTTAAAATACATAATTAATTCATTTTAACTCTGTTTTATATAATAAGATATGTTTTCTTAATCAGGAGATTATAATCGTTTGGACTTGGTTTTGAGCTCTAAATCGTAGTTTTGTAAAATTAGGGTTTTTCCTATGATTTATGTCTTTATATATATTAATGCATGTGTTATGTTTATAACTAGGATATTATATGGATGGATTGCTATCTGTTTGGTGGTTATGATGGTAATGTTTATATCTAAGGTATGTGATCCCTATGTATGTGATCCCTATGTATGTGATCCCTATGTATGTGATCCCTATGTATGTGATCCCTATGTATGTGATCCCTATGTATGTGATCCCTATGTATGTGATCCCTATGTATGTGATCCCTATGTATGTGATCCCTATGTATGTGATCCCTATGTATGTGTACCCTATTTGAGTATGTGAAACCTATTTGAGTGTGGAATATATAATGTGCAAGCAAATACTAATCTTTCAGTTGGGCTTTTATCCAACCCCACCATTTATATTGTGCTAGCCTTGTTATCCTTCTAATTACATTTATTGGCTCTTTACTTAGCTTATGCCATTATGGCTTAATCATTGGAATCATTCTTCTTCATATGTTTTCTCCTTTACTTGGAAATGTTGTAATCTTGCTATTGCCTATGTTGGCATATCCCTTTTGAAATATTTGGAACATTATATAATGTTGATGCTCGTTGACTCTCTTAATTATTGGAACTCTTGGATATGGTTGTGACCTATGATGGTCTTGTTATTTGTTTATTTGGGTTTTATTCCCAATGCTATCTTGTTACTTTTCACTATACTGCCAAGTGACTATTTAAGCATGATGTATTTTAGGCCAAATGACAATGTAGTGTACATGAGTACAAACCACCCACAGGGCACTGGGGTTTTAGTCCCCCTGCCAGGCACTGGGGTTTTAGTCCCCCTGCCAATTTATATATATTTTTGAGGTTTGGGATGTTATTTCCCCTCTCCTCCTGGTTGAGGTCCGGTAGGTGCCTCACCCTACATTGAGATGAGTTTGTGTCTTAATATATTCATGCTATGTGATTTGTTATTGTGGTGATTGTATATGGCAGTTCTCTTATTCTCATTTGATTATCTATCTCATTCTCTTAAACTCTTGTAACATGGAGAATCCTTTATTATGCAATGTTGTTTATTATTCCTTGTCCAATACTTTCTTTTTAACACATACCTTTTATCTCTCTCTTGCTGGATGACCCCAACCATCCAGGTTAGGGATCAGAGTGCGCATGGAAGCTTGATGAACCCAAGGCTTAGGACAAGAAAGATGAAGAACATATAGTATATGATCATAGTTGCTTTTATGTTTGAAATAGTTTGTTTGGAGACAATGTTGCATTAGTCTAAGTCTTCCTCTACCTAGATCCTTGTAGTTGCTTGTATAAAGTTGTACTCCCATTTGGGAAATTTTATATTGTACACTTTATACATTTTTGAATAATGTCAAGATTTAATTCTTCCGCTGCTATCCAATTGGTGTTTTTGTTTATCATGTTTTTAGTAGAGACTTGGGTCTTTACAGCATGGTATCAGAGCATCAAGGTAGTCGGATTCTTGACTAGTTCAAAATTGTCTCCTAGATAGAACCCTTATCTTATATAGTTTCCCTTTAGTTAGTCACCTTAGAGTTAACCTATGAAGAATGTTTGATTTAGGATCATAATAATTTCTTATTAGAAATAAAATTTGTCAACTTTTTGGTGAATTGTTTATTGAGTAGCTATTAGAGCAAAGAAGTTGAAGTGATGGTGTCTAGAAAGGGTCAGAGCTTAGGGGCTGGCAATATTTTCCTCCGCCCCACTAGCTTGGTCACGAGGACTCCTGAGCTCATATGACCTGGCCTGGCCTGATCTGAAACGGACAGCTCAAAATAGTCTACCTTTAGACATATTACCTTATTGTTGAGTAACCTTTATAACCCTTATATGATGATTTGATTTCTTTTCTCAAACAAAAATCATCTTGTAATCCCTAAGTATCTTATATGAGCCTTAGATAGCTATGTTTAGGGTTTGGTGTACCCTATGCTATACCTTGAGTTTAGAAGTTAGAGTTTAGTAAGGCTTTCATGTTGGATCTTATACCCTTAGAATAGTTTGACTTAGTCAACCCTTTAAGTGGAAAGGTAGTGTTAGTACCCTGATAGATTTTGGAGTTCTTGATTTCGAGGACGAAATCCTCTTTAGAGGGTTGGAGTCCCTCAATGTCTTGAAATCAAGTAACCATTACTCCTTAGACATGGGAATAGAGAGCCTATGTGTTTAGAGTTTAATAAACCTAATGCGTTTGTAATTCATCTTGTTTGCTTATGGATAAGTCATGTAATTCTTATGCTTGAACCTTAATATACTCTTGTTGCACCTAATCATTAATTGTTCATATGTGGATATGCATAGTTTGGGTTAAGTCACCCTAATGGTAAAATGTGTATGGTAAAATACACCCTAAGGATGCTTTGACATGTAATGGTCATGTTGACCTAAACCTTAATATGTAATCATCTATCCTTGACAACATATGTATATATATACCCTTCATGCCTTTCTTGACACATTAGTGACATTAGGTGTCATCACATGATATACCTTAATGCATGTAAATGGATTATAATCACTTAATCATAGTTGTGACCTAATTAGCAACACATGTTAGGCATAGCACCTTGTTGATTAAAATACATCTTATTGATCATCTTACTGGTTTATGGATAAAATCATTAATAGGATAATGAGTAATTAGATTCATATAATGTGAGGTTAATTCATAGTAATTAGTGTTGTGGGAGAAAATGATTAGTGATGACATGGATATGAGTATGTTAGATGTTGTGACCATATGTTCCTTGGAGATAAGCCATATACCCTTAGACTTGTGATTAGATTAATAATTGGTTGGATGAAATTATATGGCATAACCCCACATGATGTAGTTAATGGATAATAATATTGAGTTATTTAGGTTTTTATCCTAATGCATTAATATAGGTTGTAATGGCCTTGTAAACCCTAATTGTGCTTAAAACCCTTAATGAGGGAGATACCCTTGATATATAGTTGAGATATAATTGTTTTGTAATAAAATGTGGCACAAGTGTTAGTATAATGGATATGCTGCCTTTTCATGATAGAGTTTATGTAACAAGATGTTAGTTTGAGTTTGATAAAAGACTATAGGTTTTTTGGAAACCTTAGTAACACCTAACCTATGTAGATTTATGTGGTACCCTAGATTTAGGGTTATAACCTAGTTGTTTATGGTTGGGATGTTACACAGTCACCCTCTCTTTCCTCTTGTTGTGATTTCGGGGACGAAATCCTCTTTAAGGGGTGGTGTGCTGTAACATACTGAATCTCAGGGTCTTCCCTGCAATTTACCCACTTTTGAGCTTTTCTAGACCTTCGAGTCCATTTGGACCTTTTCTATAAATTTCACATCCTTTTGGATCATTTTTGGACTCCTTGTGCAATTTGAGCACAATTTGATGTTGAAATCACTATTTACCCTCATTTATGTAAATGAGGGGGGTGTTTGTACAAATAACCCACATTAGGAGATAAGTTAGGGTTAATAATGTAATTTGGTAATTTATGGGATAATACAGTAGATAATATTTATTTGGAGCTTTTTGGATAAATATGTTATTAATAATATGTATTTGAGTTCATATATGTGTATATTAACCTTTAGTGTTTCTCTCTCCTCAAAATATGATTTTATTTCATATTAATATGTTATTTTGTTAAGGAATGATTATTTGGATCTTAATGTGTTTTATACCTCGAGTTTACCCACATGTTTCTCATTAATAGCTTTTTCATATAATTCCTTGATTTTAATGTGTTATTATACTCTTTTATGAGCTATGTATTTATTAAGGGCCTTATTATGCTTTAAACGAGAATATAATTATATAGAATCGTTCTAAATGTTAATATGAGCATGTGGTCCAAATTTGGTGATTTTTGGAATTCATTTGACCCTTCAAATTCTTTTTATGAGCTTTTAATAAGGTTTAACTAAGGATTTTGATTGATTTCAGTTATATCGAATTGTCACGCTATAGTCCGGTTATTTAATCTGTCACGCGCCCCTTACTCGCCATCTGACGGTCACGATCTAACCGTTCTTTGATCTAACGGCCCCGACATCATCTCCTTCCTCCGGCCGTCGAGCTGCACCCGGCCCCTGGGCTCCTCGGGCTCGTTCTCTCTCCCCTCTCACCCGTTTCGAGCGATTCCTTTTGCGTTGGATTCGTCTCGTCAAGAAGCCTCAGTTGAGCCCTACCTCATCGCCCCTCTCTCCCTGGTGGCATTACGCCCAAATCGCACCTTCTCCCCTTCTCCACCATGTGGTCGCTGAAGGGACTGGAGTCCTCCTAATTCCTATATAAGGAGTCTACGAGCACCACCTGACCCCGAATACTCTTCCCCTCCTTCAATTTGTTTCCTATAGCTCTGGAGCTCCTTGTCCTACTCATCCTTCACCTCCGGCGACCTCGACCCAATGCTCGCACCTCAGACCTCCTCGGTGCAATCAACGACACGGTAACAATCTTGGGCCCCTGTTATTCCTTTTCCTAACCTCAGCTCGCCTCGCGATGCCTCCGAGCGTCAAGTCCTATAGATACCCTGAAGCTTCCTGAAGAAGCTCCGCCGGCGCCTAGCGTTTTTGAGCTTTGTTGCTTCTCCGCCTTCGATGACGCCTCCTCTTAGTTCGCCTTGGTTCCACGAAGCTACGCCCGGTCTCGGTTGTCGATTTGGTGGTGTTTTTGTGTGGTTTCACCTCTGACCTGGTTCCCCTGTTTTCGGCCAGGTTGAGCCTGGTTTCTTGGCTCTCGGTTGCGCGGGAGTTGTTCCAGTAGCTGGCTGCGACCGGTAGATATCAGGGAATCTATTCCCGGTTCTCTTCTTCCTTCTCGCGTCTTGGTTGCAATTCTGGCTTGGAAGCCCGAGCTCCAGTTGCTACTCCAGTGCCATGGCTCGAAGAAGAGCAAACCTGGTCATGAAATGACCAGGGTACCCTTGGCCCTGTGAGTAGTCAGTGGAGCACACTTGGGTATTATCGTCTTTTCGCTCTGTTTCTTCCTCTCTGTTACGATCAATCGATAGTTGTCCAAATGACCGTTCTACCCTCGTCGTTTTAATTTTTGGGTTTTATCGAGCAAGGGCATTTTGGTCCTTTCACCTATAATTTACATCGAATTTGTATTTCGATTTTAATACCTGTCACACTATAGTTTTTCTAATTTCTGATTGGTCAGGTTTACTTAATCCATAGTAAATCGATCCTTTATCAGAAAAATATGAATAAATAGTCGATGGAAAGGATTTTTAATGTAGAATTTGATTTTGTGGTTTTTGAGACCTGATTCTCAAGGATTTTCCGAAGTTTACTTTGAATGGCATTTTTAGTATGTAAATGTTTTAAAATACATAATTAATTCATTTTAACTCTGTTTTATATAATAAGATATGTTTTCTTAATCAGGAGATTATAATCGTTTGGACTTGGTTTTGAGCTCTAAATCGTAGTTTTGTAAAATTAGGGTTTTTCCTATGATTTATGTCTTTATATATATTAATGCATGTGTTATGTTTATAACTAGGATATTATATGGATGGATTGCTATCTGTTTGGTGGTTATGATGGTAATGTTTATATCTAAGGTATGTGATCCCTATGTATGTGATCCCTATGTATGTGATCCCTATGTATGTGATCCCTATGTATGTGATCCCTATGTATGTGATCCCTATGTATGTGATCCCTATGTATGTGATCCCTATGTATGTGATCCCTATGTATGTGATCCCTATGTATGTGTACCCTATTTGAGTATGTGAAACCTATTTGAGTGTGGAATATATAATGTGCAAGCAAATACTAATCTTTCAGTTGGGCTTTTATCCAACCCCACCATTTATATTGTGCTAGCCTTGTTATCCTTCTAATTACATTTATTGGCTCTTTACTTAGCTTATGCCATTATGGCTTAATCATTGGAATCATTCTTCTTCATATGTTTTCTCCTTTACTTGGAAATGTTGTAATCTTGCTATTGCCTATGTTGGCATATCCCTTTTGAAATATTTGGAACATTATATAATGTTGATGCTCGTTGACTCTCTTAATTATTGGAACTCTTGGATATGGTTGTGACCTATGATGGTCTTGTTATTTGTTTATTTGGGTTTTATTCCCAATGCTATCTTGTTACTTTTCACTATACTGCCAAGTGACTATTTAAGCATGATGTATTTTAGGCCAAATGACAATGTAGTGTACATGAGTACAAACCACCCACAGGGCACTGGGGTTTTAGTCCCCCTGCCAGGCACTGGGGTTTTAGTCCCCCTGCCAATTTATATATATTTTTGAGGTTTGGGATGTTATTTCCCCTCTCCTCCTGGTTGAGGTCCGGTAGGTGCCTCACCCTACATTGAGATGAGTTTGTGTCTTAATATATTCATGCTATGTGATTTGTTATTGTGGTGATTGTATATGGCAGTTCTCTTATTCTCATTTGATTATCTATCTCATTCTCTTAAACTCTTGTAACATGGAGAATCCTTTATTATGCAATGTTGTTTATTATTCCTTGTCCAATACTTTCTTTTTAACACATACCTTTTATCTCTCTCTTGCTGGATGACCCCAACCATCCAGGTTAGGGATCAGAGTGCGCATGGAAGCTTGATGAACCCAAGGCTTAGGACAAGAAAGATGAAGAACATATAGTATATGATCATAGTTGCTTTTATGTTTGAAATAGTTTGTTTGGAGACAATGTTGCATTAGTCTAAGTCTTCCTCTACCTAGATCCTTGTAGTTGCTTGTATAAAGTTGTACTCCCATTTGGGAAATTTTATATTGTACACTTTATACATTTTTGAATAATGTCAAGATTTAATTCTTCCGCTGCTATCCAATTGGTGTTTTTGTTTATCATGTTTTTAGTAGAGACTTGGGTCTTTACAGAAACCCTAAAATGGATTAACTAAGGTTAAGATGATGTGAACCTGATGGTGATATGTGGTCTTGTCTTAATCAGGGTTTGACCAAGGATATAGATGACATCAGGAATATGGTTTAGAATGCCTCTTTTCAAGGTACACCATTACGTCTTACTTTATGCTTGTTTTATATGGTAGTAAAGACTTGGCATATGGTATTGATTGAAATGATTGTCTTGTATGATATGTTTCTTGAATTTCCATACGTATTGCTATGAACACATCATACATAATATATCTGTTCCATTATATGAAAGCACCAACTCTATGGCAGTGTTCTTGGAAGTGATTGAACTCTTTGGTAGTGGTCACGTTGTACATATGGAAGCACCAGCTCTTTGGTAGTGTGCTTGGACCCAACTCTTTGGTAGTGGTCACATTGTACATATGATCCAACTATTTGGTAGGGATCATAAAGGCCTTAATGCATTCAACCCTGGGTGATCAATGCATGGACGATATAATGGAAATGTTCTTAAAATATGTGTTCTCTTTTGTTAATAAACATTCTTGTTCAAGTATTCTTTTCTTATATTCTTCTATTACTGCCAAGTATTAGTTTTATCTTATTGCCAAGATATGATGAGAGGTATATAAAAGACATGTAGGCGTACTCAGTACAATATTCTTGAATATTGTGCTGACTTGTACCGCATGTAATCTTTTGTTTAGGTTGTGTTATGCTCTTGAAGATCTAGGATAGTTGAGAGTTGTGTGGCGAGCTGGTGTACAGGTGGACCTGTTGTCTTAAGATCATGTAGTTTAGTGGTAGTACATGTATATGTAAACGTTTGTTGTTCAATATGTAATATAAAATGTGGTAACAATTCATTATGTAATTATATGTTGAATGGTGAACATGTGTTGTATGGTTTTATTATTGTTCATGTGCATGTGCTACTGATTGTTTCCTTTTGACTTCCTCTAATTTTCTTCTTCTTAGCCTGGTGTGGTGTGTTTAAATTGGGATTCCCGCTAAGGTGAGGGTTTCAATTTGGGCGTCACACATCAAATGAAGTTTTAGAAAATTTGGGGATGTCACAGGTGGTATCAGAGCATGAACAATAGCAAAACCTGACATTTTCTCATTATGCAACTCAAAACTAAAGAACATTGAACTTAATAATCTTTTAGGGTTAGATTTGTCGTCTTTTAGAGACTAGATCTGACATAGCCTCTAGGTTAGCACCTAGATGTCCGAGAACTAGGTCTAGACAGGTGCTTGTTGAGTAACAAGTCCTTAGATGTCGTTCTTTCCTTGTAGTGCAGCGGTATGGGACGTTGCACTGTTTGGAAATAACATGCATCAAGGGAAGAGAAACCCTAGACATATTGTGCATGTTGTCTAGAGTATCTACACTAGTCTACCCCTTGTTCTCACCCTTTTCACTAGTTTTCATGACACTGTACTCTCTACTATGTGTGGGACACTCGTTTTCAGGATTTGATTTTTTATTCGAAACAGAACGAACCTTGATAGTTTTCTCTGACGCTTGTTTTATGGGAGAAAAACTATATAATATTTTATTATGCATATGTATTACAAAAATGTTTCCCCATGCATGTATGAGTAGGAGGTGATCATGCAACCTAAGTGAAAGTGAATGACATCAGTCTAGAAGAGAGAGTAGTTCTAGATTAGATGTCTAGAGCCTTTTTGATATATGTGATAGATGGAATAGATGATATAAGCCTTGATGATATGATGTAAGTCTTACGTAGATGACATAAGATGGTTATGATGATCTATGTTTGTCTTTGAGGACTTAAGTTCAGTTTTGAGATAAGTTTTGATGATGCAAGTAACTAGGCTTTTATGGGATAAGATGTCTTAAGATGAGACAAGGTTGTGAGTCAGCATGAGCCTCAAGCTCTTTTACAAAGGAGGACCTCTAGTGTTAGGACCAGTTTTGGGGTTAACTCCAGTGAGAGTGAGACCCACACGGAGAAGGTCAGAGAACCTAGACTCCATGATATGAGAAATATGAGAATTATGTGATATGATATGTCCTAAACTAGACTACTCCTGAGTGATTGAGTTGAGTCGCTCTATGTATGAATCCTATAGTCTTGTTAAACCCTAGATGTCCTTGGGAGGACCAAACCCTAGAGATAGAGAGAGGTTGGTCATATGTGCATATGTAAAAATAAATATGAGCACCTACCATCTGGGTGAAGGAGATAGCCCAAGACCCTGGAGGAGGTAGTTATGTTAGTTTCTATGATGCCTCATGTCCGGGTTGGTGGTTTCCCACATAGGAATCTGGTGGTGTGTATATAAGAGAAAGAGAGTTGAGAAATAGTTTTTGTGGGTATAGAGTTGATAAGAGTATGGCATAGTATGTTTCGGTTTGTGCTTATGTGGCTTGAGCTTGTAAGGCTATCTCTAGTACCAATGAGGTATACCTGAGAACCCTAGACCGAGAGGGAAGATATAGTTTGTACATATGAGATACTCATAGAGTTGAGTTAGTTCAGTGAGACTAAGCATGACACTACCCTCGTGATATGGGTTAGGAGAACCTCAGTTGGACTAGATAAAGTTCTGATATATGTTTTAAGAAGCCACTTGTATAAGTTTGTTTAGCACAACCATAATATAATACATGTACGGATGTGATCTAATCTCAAGACGTGATATATAGACACAATATGATGGAAATCCATAGATGGTTTAATTGATATCAATGCATAAATGGTTAACCATATACACGAATAATGATGCTAATGTGAAATTATTGGCTAATCTTGTGATGAAATCACTTGTAAATGTTATAATTTATTATGAGCAATGAAATAAGATCATATGAAGGAAACATGTTACATGAAGTGTTAATCTTAGTGCTTAATAAAGATGAAAAATATAGTTTGATAGTTAGCACAAAATAATGATGATGACACCTTGATATGATGTATATGGATAAAGTGAGTTAATTACATGTAACTCCCTCATAAGAAGTATATGTTAATGTTTGATGCTTGGGTAAAATGAGGATGAAAATCCTATAATATGAAAGATGTCGTGAAATAACCTAAGTTTATAAACCCTTGTTTGAGACTTCTTGGATAGGTTGCACCTAGAGTGATGCCCTACATATGGATGTAGACTTTTTGGTTTACTTTTGAGGACGAAAGTTCTTTTAAGATGTATATGATGTGACAAAGTGGTTTTTGGCTTAATTTTGAGGACGGAATTTCTTTTATGGTGTGTAGGATGTGATGGAGTGGACTTTGGGATCCTAAAATGTCCAATGACACAAGTGATATCATGCATGTTTAGTTGTGTTGAGAATCCCAAGTGTTTTAGTAATGTTGAAGTGTTGATCGAGGTTTATATAATGATTTGGATCCATAAGTTATGCCTATTTGAGGAATTTAATTGAATGGTCTAACGATTGAGTTTTGGCACTAAATTCGTGTACAAGGTACCTTGATTAGTGAGGAATCTATGGTTAAAATTTGGTGGCAATTGGATGTTCCTAGAGGAAGTTATTTAGGTTTGAATACCATGAAATAATGTGAATTTTGGTTTATGTGTTTACCAAAGTTTTGATTATTTAGCTTAGATCTCATTTTGCTATAGTGTCATGCAACCTTACTGCTTTTTGTGGATTGGTGAAGTGGATAGACCCTAGCACTAAATCCAAGCTGGTGGGGGCTCCATCTGAGTTGTGCATGAGGCACTAAGAGCTGGGATTTGCTGTTACCGAATTTGTAAGGAGCAGGTTGTTTCTATTGTCATCCATTAACATGTGTCCCTGCCCATCGAAAGGTTGGGTGGGGGTTTTTTGCATGTCATACGTGGAGTGATCTTAAGTTAGGTACAGCGTGTTCTGTATTTAACTAGTAACAACAAATCCTGAAGGAGGCACTAATGGACATGTTTGTGCCATGTTCGCATACAATTACTAGTTTGACTAATGTGGCAACTAAATGCATGGTCGTGGATTTGAGAATGTGGGATGAGAACCAGGATGAGGGAGGAAGTCCCACCTCCCCATATATACTAGTTATCCACCGCACTTCACAGTTGGGGAGCATCGTGATCGGAAGCAACATCATGATCGGAAGCGGTTAGAGTAGAAGACAAGAAGCGAGGAGGAGGTGGAGTTGTTTGATTCCACATCAGGATCAGCAACTACGGCAGCAGTCGACGTTGCCTAGTTGTCATACAACATGAAGGATCCTTCATTAGTTGACTAGGAGTAGCAGGCGGAAATTGAGTCCTCCCCGACGGAGACTCATGGACATGTAGGCGGCATCAGAAGCAGTATGCGAGGAGGAGCAGCGATGGAGCGAGGAACCAGACCAGTGACGCCCACTTTTATTGGCACACTGGCAGGACTATCTACCATGGGTCTGCTTCCAGTAAAATAAATAGATGACGAGGAGGTCGCGTTTCCTACTTCATCGCCATGGGGATCAAGCCCGGAAGTGTTGCGAGAAACGGAAGTCACGTGAGATGCCGGAGCAGAGTCCCATGGCGGCAGCGCCTAAGCCTTGGACACGGAGGAGGAACCTCCAAGAGTAATCCATGGCGGCGAGCCTGCGGTGGTGGCATCATGGAGGCACAGTAGAACTTCCAAGTAGACTCGAGGAGGTGAACTAGCTGTGCGGCCCTGTGCGGCAGTAGGAGAAGAGATGGAGGAGCATACGGTGCCGGATCTCACACCGAAGATCCGAGGCTGCGTGCTTCTACTATGAAGCTGTTGGAGACGGATTGGAGGAAATCGCTGGAGGAGGCACCTACAACACTAATGCTGGAGAACAAGGAACGAAGACACATGATTTCTTGCCGAAGATGAAGCCCTGTGGCGGCGGGACTCTCACGGCAGATCGAACAGACGCGTGCCTAGCTTTAACGCAAGAGTAGGAAAGGGGTAACTCTGAACCGGCTCCAGCCCCAGCCAAAGAACCCCTGAACCGGCCGAACCGCACTGAGGCAACAGATTTAGGCCTCACGTTGGACGTGTGGCAGTTGTCGATTGGCCCAAAAAGGTAAAATGCTCAAATCTTCTTTAAATCACAGAATTAGCTCGATTATCAGAAATATGCAAACAAGGTATCATTATTCTCAGAAAAATTAGTAGAACAATATGAAACCATAATATCAGGGTTTTGATGATTAAATATCATCAATATCATGTAAGATGTGTAATTCTTGTTTAATGGATAATAAATATCAAATGATGATATAAAGTTATGGAAAAATGTCAGTAAGTCTATAATCATGCTTATAATGCATATGATTTCATATATGATCATGTTGATGTACTAAATTATGTAATTTAATTAATATGTCTAATTAGGACTAATAACACTAAATATGATGCAATTAATACATGCATGCTCAATAAATGATGAAATTCACATAATACCCTCATATTAGTAACTGGAATATAATATGTAGATCTAAGATCAGTTATATACATGAAATTCATTTTATATGAAGAGAACCCTTAATACATGTGATGTAACCCTGATATGGTTAATGAAAGTGACATAATGTTAAATACGTTCACATAATAATGTGACACATGAGTATATCCAGTTTATGAACTATAATCTGGAATATGACATCATTAAGATAATTCTAAGTCTAGAATACAAGTAATAATGCATATATCCTAATGAAATAAGTGAAACTCTAAAATGGATTAACTAGGGTTAAGATGATGCGAACCTGATGGTGATATGTGGTCTTGTCTTAATCAGGGTTTGACCAAGGATATAGATTACATCAGGAATATGGTTTAGAATGCCTCTTTTCAAGGTAGGCCATTACCTCTTACTTGGCTTATTATACTTTATGCTTGTGTTATATGGTAGTAAAGACTTGGCATATAGTATTGATTGAAATGATTGCCTTGTATGATATGTTGCTTGAATTTCCATACGTATTGCTATGAACACAACAAACATAATATATCTGTTCCATTATATGAAAGCACCAACTCTATGGTAGTGTGCTTGGAAGTGACTGAACTCTTTGGTAGTGGTCACGTTGTACATATGGAAGAACCAACTCTTTGGTAGTGTGCTTGGACCCAACTCTTTGGTAGTGGTCACATTGTACATATGATTTAACTCTTTGGTAGTGATCATAAAGGCCTTAATTCATTCAACCCTCGACGGTCAATGCATGGACGATATAATGGAAATGTTCTTAAAATATGTGTTCTCTTTTGTTAATAAACATTCTTTTTCAAGTATGCTTTTCTTATATTCTTCTGTTACTGCCAAGTATTAGTTTTATCTTATTGCCAAGATATGATGAGAGGTATATAAAAGACACGTAGATGTACTTAGTTCAATATTCTTGAATATTGTGCTGATGTGTACCACATGTAATCTTGTGTTTAGGTTGTGGTTATGCTCTTAAAGATCCAGGATAGTTGAGAGTTGTGTGGCGAGCTGGTGTACAGGTGGACCTGTTGTCTTTAGATCCTATAGTTTAGTGGTAGTACATGTATATGTAAAAGTTTACTATTCAATATGTAATATCAAATGTTGTAACAATTCATTATGTAATTATATGTTGAACGGTGAACATGTGTTGTATGGTTTTAATATTGTTCATGTGCATGTTCTACTGATTGTTTCCTTTTGACTTCCTCTTATTTTCTTCTTCTTAGCCTGGTGTGGTGTGTTTAAATTGGGATTACCGCTGAGGTGAGGGTTTCAATTTGGATGTCAAACATCAGATTAAGTTTTAGAAAATCTGGGGACGTCACATAACCATTATCATCACTTATTTGTATTAGGGTTAAGTTGAATAGGGTAAGTGAATTAGGGTTACAAAACAAGCTTTGAGGATAAACCGTAATTCTCAATATCACCATCTTATCATGAAAGGAATAAGGTCAATGATAAAGATATTAACGATAGGTTAGGAAAACATAGTGACCATGAAACTAAAAATTATCACCACGAAGGGTTAGAGATGTTATCGGCTGCCAAGAATCAAGAAGGTTGGAGACCACTAAAGATCGGTAAAGTTGGCGACCACTATGGTTAGGAAACTTCATTGACCGCTATAGGCTGAGGTCCTTAGCGACCACTGGGGTTAGGGTTTTTAGCAACCACCTGTATCCAAAATCTCGTCGACCACTAAGGATCCAAAACTTGGCAATCACCTGAGATACAAAATCTTAGCGACCACTAAAGATAAGAAATTCTTGGCGACTATCAACATTATACAAATCTCATCGACCACATAAGCACCAAAACCTTGGCGACCAATAAGAGCAAAACTTGGCGACCAAACATAGTTCAAAACCCATCGACCACATGGGGGTGAAATCTTAGTGACCATCATACATTCAAAACTTTGACAACCATGAAGAGACTAAAACCTTGTCAACCATCATAGATCCAAAATCACGATCGATCACATGGAATCCAAATCATTGGCGACTATCATGGGTTCAAAACATTGGCAACCACATAAGATAAAAAACAAAAACAAAGTCAATGTCATCGGTTGGAACAAGGGAGTCAAGTAAACTGAACCACAACCAAACCATCAAGTACCATTTCAAAGAGGAAAAACCAGCTTAAAACCCTAGAAATGAACCATCATTTGGGAGAGAAAAGCCAATGTTTTCCACATGTAAGCAAGGTCTAGGTCACCACATCCATCAAGAGAATTGTGCACAAGGTGTAGGGTTCATCCAAGATGATAAACTACTCAAGAACTATCCCCTAAGTTCAAACCCTAGGAAAAGACAGCTTCTTCTTACTCAGAACTTCATTTAAGAGCAAGATCATATACATGCAAGGTAAGAGTAAATAATAATCATGGATAAGGTTATATAACTCAACTCTAGGATGAAGATGAATCCAAAAAAGCAAGGAAACTTGATGAAAAAAGGGTTAAAAACTCTACCTTGAGCACTCTACTCGGCCAAGCAAGCTCCTCCACCAAAAAGGACGCAAACCCTATGTCAAAGAAGTAAGAAAGGAGATGTTTTCAACCATTTGCTCAAGCTCCATCATGGATCCAACCAAGAAGATGGAAAATATGGTAGGATAGCAAATTAAAAAAAGGAAAATAGGAAGATATCACTTACCTAGACCAAGAAGCAAAGAAAGGAAGCACCAAGCAACCTCAACTAGGGTAGATCGACCCTAGGTAGATATGCAAGCAAGATCGGCCTCCTTCTTCACCTTGAGCTCCTCCTTCACTACGAATCAAGAGGGGAAGAGCTATAAGAATGAGAGAGAGAGAGGGTTCAAAGGATTTGGTTTCATGAGAAGAGGGAGTTATATATGGTTGTAGGTGAGAGAGGAAAGAAGGTAGAGGTGTCTAACCATGTTTTCCATGTGTCCAAAGTCAAACCAACTCATTCATGAAAGCATATCATACATGCAACTAGGTTGACGATATATATCATCACTTGATGACCACAACAAGAAATCTCATTGACCACTTAAGGTTGTTGGCGACCAACTAATCAGAATACCCAAATAGTCACAAACCCTAGGAAATCTTGGTAACCAAGATGAGTTGGAACCTCATCAACCGCCAACCCTATGTATCATAGGAAACCTTGGAGACCACCAAATTTAGAGAGCACGCATAAAACTTTAGTGACTGTCAACACAAGGTGATCATCATATCCAAGGTCAACTATTGAGTTAGGGCATCCATGAGAGCAAACCCTAAACTCAATACAAGATGTTACAATGCAAACCAAGATGTAAAAAGGTTCCCAAAGAACAACTATATTAACCATGATATGAAAACATGTGAGGCACAACAATCATGTGGCAAATCATAAGAAAAACCCTAGATATGAAAATTTCATAAAATCCCAAAACAAGCACATATATGCATTACTTGCTCAAACAATATCCAAATTGGAGAAAACTTGAAACTTAAGCTTATCACATGATATCAAAGCACACCTTGATGTTTGATTAAGGTTTTAAGCACCTAATAATGATAAGAAAGGATGTTAAACCAAAAGTCTAGGTCAGGGGTCCTATCAGGGTACACCATCTTTATTAGGAAATTTGTTTTCCAAGAATGTTGCATAAAATAATTCAATTATTGTGTTGACATCCATTCTAGAAATCTCATATTGAATGATCATAAATATGTATGCATAGCTTGTATCCCTAGAACCCAATAAGACGGTCTCCATGATTTGAGGTCCCAACTTCTTTCTCATGTGTTGTGGTATAAGTACTTTTGCAAAGCAACCCCATACTTCAAGATATTTAAGACTTTCATTTTGACCACACCAAATTTGAAATGGACCACATTATTTATTCTTATGGGTAACTTTATAAAAAATATGCCAAGTTGTATTAAAAGCTTCCCCAACATAAAGTTGGGTAAGCCAAACATTGTAGTAGAGTGCTGACAATATCTATTAGAGTCCTATTCTTCCATTTTATTTTTCCATATGATCATGGTGAGTTATAACAGTTACCTCATGCACAATACTAACACTTTGGTAGTATTCTAAAAAAAAGTTTAATGTATACTATGCATTGGTATCAGATCCAAGTCCTTCTTGTACCTTATCAATTTGTGTCTCTAATTAATTCTACAAAGTTTAATTTTTGGAATGATTCATCCTTAATTTTACGTAAGTAATCATAAGAGTATGTACTTCAATTATCAATGAAGATTATAAATTATGTTTTATTGCTTGTAATTGTTACACAATTGAACTCACTCATTTCAGTGTGCACCATATTAATAAGTCAGATTTTCTGTGAAATGAATGGAAAGGTTTTCGAGGTGGTTTAGTTTGCACACATACAACACCAATTATGCTTTCATTCAATGAAAACATTAGGAATAGTATTATGATTCATCATTACCTTTGAATCATTATAAACATTTCCTACCCTTAATTGCAAATTACTCAATGATCTATGATTAAGAACAATCACATTTTCATCTTTATTCAATGAGGAAATATAAATAGGTTATACAATAATTTTATAAAAATCTTCTATATCACATCAAAAGCCTCATCCATAACAAACTTGAGTTATTGCAACTTTATTATAGTTCAAGTCTACTTTTAAATTGTTACTGATCAATATAGAGACATAATGCATTTGATCGTGGGGACATGTCTCACTCAGTGAAAAGTAAGGAACTTTCTTGAAGGAAACTTGAAATCCACATTGCCTTCACCTTTGATTTCATCTTTGGAGTTTTCTCTCAATATCACATATAGGGACTTGTCACAACAAAAGTGCACATTTTCCTAGTAGCAATCACGTATAACAGTTCTAATATAAGAAGGAACTTGAAGTTTAAGAGTTACAATACTCATTGTTTTGGTAGAACTATTGGTCATCACATCGACCTAGGATCCAACAATGACCACATGTTTCTTAGATTTCTCAAAGGGGCATTCATTATCCCAACGTCCAACCAGACTAAAAATCCAATATAGTTTGGTTTTGGTTTTCTTTTGGATCTTGAATTTTGGTTTCTGTTTGACCTTTTGTTTCCTTTATGATATTGACTATCCTTCTTTCCTATTTTAAATCGATAATAGCAGACATTTCAACTACCAAAGATCTCCCTTCTTATGCTTGATATCTAGAGTAAGGTCCTCTGAAGTTTTAGGAAATTTTGCATGATAGACATGACAAAAGCCTTAATGGGTAGTTGCATGTCTGCTTTGCATAAATAATGAACAAGGAGTAAAACTCATGTACATGTTTAGAAACCACTCTTTTTCTCAACCATTTAGAACTTAAGAATTTTAGCGATGGAATTTCTCGATACTGAGATCTTCAATACAATATTTCTGATCCAAACTTCAACAAATTTCCTTAGTAGTTTTAGTAGGAGAAGATCTAAATGTGTCTAAGAGAATATTTGACAAAGATGATAACATACAAAATAAGCACATTTCATCTATCTCATGTCATTTTCCTATCTTCACTAAACTTTTAGGGTCTGATTGTACCTACTTTTTACAATCTGAATCTAACATATGAATAAATCCCACCAATGTTAGTCATATCATCATTTATGTTTACCAACACTGATGTGAGATTGGACAATTTCTCTAGCATGGAAGACATGCCAATTTTACCACAGACGAAAGAGATATCACCATGTTAACAAAAGCTAATGTAACAATTTTCTTTGAGATTTTTGAAAGTATTAATTTTATATCATGCAATAAACAACCACGAGGTCAACAAGACATGAGACAAGACAATATTCAATTAGGAAATAGTAAATCAAGTATGAAATGGATCAGAAAATAAACAAGTAAAGATTAGTTCTTACCTTAGAAAGAGCATCCCTTGAAAGCACTTGCATTATAGAAAATAGAGCCCCGCCAAAAGTGCAACTAGGTTCATGTGCTTTCTAGAGCCAAAAACCTTATCACATTAAAACTTTGATACCTATAGTGGATAATTGAGAAATAATAGTAGTTTTTCATAGTAGCAAGAGAATAAAGAAAGAGGTTCAATGAGACTTTCTCCACCACCATATTAGTGATAGAGCTAATGAATAATGTTTCAAGTGAGTCACCCTAATCATTGTGAAGGTCTATTTAAGCAATCCAAACTAATATGTCCTTATTTATCTCTCACAACACAGTCATTAATTTCTAAACTAGAACTATGAAATGAATTAATTGGTCAATTGCTACAATCATAATTGACCATAGACAAGTCATACACAACCACAAATCAAATTAAGTTCAACTAGTTGAATACAAGAGATTCTTTAATCCTAATTTTAATCGACTGAATACATCTACTCAGGAGAAGTTTGCACACTTGGATAAAAGAACTCAACTTTCGTTCAACTGTTAGAATATGCAACTTGAGATCCAATCCAATACATTTCCAGATTAAGCAAAATATTCATTTCTAAAATTTAAACTATAGAAAAGAGGCCAAAGTCAAAAGATCTTTCTTCTGGGTCCCCATTTCCTTTCCCATGCTCATCTTGACAAGGTGTGTGTGTGATCCATGATTCCTTCTTCTATTTTTTAAGAAGTGTTCACAAACATTGATATATATATATATATACACACATATATATGTATATATATAAGGACTTGGTTCCAACTTAGAAGAAGGCATCCAACTCTGAAGGGTCCCTATTCAACACATAATGTGAACCACTTCACATACTATAAAGTGTTGCAACTATTAGAATTTTAATTTCTAGATGTAACAACCAAAAACAATCAAAATTTTATCAGAAGAAAATTAATGAACAACTATCTCAACTATAAAGAATTTGTGTAAAGACATGATAGTTACGATCAAACATTTATTAAATGTTTCAAAAGTATAAACAATCGTTATTGCAACCATTACATCAGACTCCCGAAAGCTTTAAACATTATATTATAATATTAAAAATAATAATTGATTCCCATCTAGTTTTCAATAGGGGTCAACTCCTACACATCTCGTCTATTTCTTTCTTGTATCACTTGTCAATGAGTTCCCGAAGGAACAAAATCACACATGGATCCCATGAAGGGAAATTATAGGTCAGCATGGCTGGTACTACATTCAATCATTGTGCTATTTTTAAAATAGTGTGTTATGAGATCAAATATAGGTATGATTGCTTGTTGGACCATTATATCAACAAAAAGATATTCTAGCTAACATGCTAGTTTCGAAAGGTTACAATAATTCAAATTTCAACTAGAGAAACAAAGAGATTACTAAAATCAATATCAAAATTCCAAAATGAAATGCTTTTTCTCAAAACTAGTATCAAGATATGAAATTATCCAAAAATGAAATGATTTATCCATTGACACAATCAATCTAATGTTTTTCTAAGCTAGTGTCTAGGTGCCTAGCGTTCTCGCCTCTATGAGAGAATAACACTTTCGCATGTGGGGGTAACCAGTACTGAGGGGCATGTAATTGTCCATCATCGACTGCACATGGTTGGGGGATGCGACCCGTCGAATCTAGTGAGCTAAATCTCTTAGCCTGTATCTTAAGTTTTGCGCCAATATCAAAATCTAACAATATTTCAATTTCTCAACAATATTTAACATTCAAATTTAATCGTAGTGAACTTCAACAAGAGGGATAGGAAAATTCCACTCAAGATGACCACAAAGATTCAAGGATGCCAATGTATCATGAATCTAATAAGAGGGAATGAACTAGGGTTATTTGATGTGTCTTGTCTTGGAAATCACTTTCTAAGTTTTTATTAGGTAAAATCTCCATTTTCCCCCTAGTGAGTGATTTTTAATGATTACTTTTTGTTGTTACAATATCTCGTCATAATCATTAAGTTCATTCCCTTTCATGTATGTGTCATCTTTGTTCATATGGTCGTATATGAGATACTATTTATAATTCACATTCATTATATACAAAATTCATGAATTTATACTCATACATACATATCATCCTTAGGTTAGAGTGTCAAGATTGTATGTTTATATTGATTAAGTTCTTAGAAGGAAAATGTATATCCATGGGACCCAATTTTTTCTCTATATATTCCTTGAATTCTTAATTTCGTTCCTTAATTAGGTGATTACTATTATTATATGAATCAACAAGTAAAAATAGGTTTTAAGGCTAATCATTTGAAAAATATAGTCTAAAATATTAGATTATACAAATTAGAATTATTCTTGATTTCTCCTAAATTTCTAGTTGTACATTATATTCTCACTCATCTATGTATTTGGGTAGACGTAAAGATGGGCCGTTCAATAGCCATGTTGTGGATTAATATATTTTATTCATCTAAGTTTCCATGGGAGGGGGCGGGGAGTAGCTCGGGTGGTGCGGCTCGGTAAGTCCCCTAAAAGGGACCCGAGTTCGATCCTCGACTTTCCCCGGGGTGCAGTTAAGGCCTCATGTTATTGAGCGTGCCGCGGTGCCCCCCTGTACGCGACTGGTTCCGGGATTTACCTTGTTTGCGGGGGTCACAAAAGTGGCGCTCGTGCGAGAGGGGTTCCTCGTCATCAAAAAAAAGTTTCCATGGGAAAACACCACGTAAAGGCTTGCTTAGGGGTTTCAATGCGACAACATATTTTTCTATAGTTACTTATGTAGCTCTGTTACAGACTCATGAGATCCTCCTCTTTGTTCCTTCTTTTCAGATGATTAGTTATTATTAAGGAAAAAAAACCTAAATGGCACATTTGCCAATTTTAATTACCTAAATGGAACGTTCTTGAACTTATTGCCCAAAATGGCACATTTCGGGAGCAATGCGTCCCGGCGGCGGACGCATTGGTCCCACAGGAGAGCAATGTGTCACGGTTCGGGATGCATTGCCCTCCTGTGGGACCAACGCGTCTCCCACCGGGACGCATTGCCTCAGGTGAGGGCAATGCGTCCCAATAGGGGACACATTGGTCCCACAGGAGAGCAATGTGTCCCCAAGCGGGACGCATTGCCCTCTGTGGGGCCAATGCGTCGCGTGCGGAGACGCCCCCAACGGCTAGAAATTGCCACGCGGGCAATGCGTCCGGGATGGGGACACATTGCTCCCTGGACAACGGCTATTTTTCCGTTGGGGCCGCGGCGCGGTGCCACGTGGGCGCAATGTGTCCCCAACCGGGACGCATTGCTCCCCTATATATTGGCTGAAATCAACCCCCCAAACTCACACCATTCTTCATTTCCTTCATTTTTCTCTATACTCCCATTGCTCTGGAGCTTTTGCTCAAATTTCTACTGCTTGGAGGCGATTTCTAGCTTATTTCGGGCGATCTTGGAGCTGCTATCTTCTACTGGTCGGAGACGATCTTAGAGCTTCTTCTTTCTCTTCTTGTATTCTTCGATTGTCAAGGGATAACTCTCCATTTGAGGTATTTATTCTACCAAAATTTTAATTTTCCAAACTTGAACTTAACATTAGTATGAAATATTACAACTGAAATAATTGTATTGTTACTCCTTAATTCCACATTACTGAAATAATGATGTAGAAAATGACAATTGAAGGCTAATTAATACCTAAAAAATTATTGTTCAAAATTACAAAATTGTTGTTCTGAAATGTTAATGTTACTAAAAAATTAGCAAAATTGTTGTTATGAAATGTTAGTTAAGTTTACTGAAAAAATAGCAAAATTGTTGTACTAGATTGTTGTTCACTGTTAATATTATAGAAAAAGTAGTAAAATAAATTTAATTCCAAATTCAAAATTATTTTTCTAAAATCTTAACTATTATTTTAAAAATGATGTCACTGCTCTAAAATATTAATTCATGTTAATATAATGTTATAAAATATGAATTTCTTTCTGATGTTAATATAATATTCTAAAATATAGGAACATGGCATCTAGTTCAAATTCACGAATTGTGAAGATGCGATATGATGGGCAATTTCTCTCTGATGGGTCTTATTCTAGTCGATATGTTAGACCCATAAACATTTCACTTATTAATACCCTATCTGAACTAAAATCATATATCTATACAACACTTGACATAAATCCCAACCACTTCTCTATCAAAATATCCTATCTTTTCCCTGGAGAAAATCATATGCTCGTACAAGTTGATGATGATGATGCATATAGAACCTTGTTATCACTTTCATATGATGCCTATATTGATGTGTTTCATGAAAAAACATCTATCCACCAACAACCTTGTTTAATGAGTCTATTGAATCAATTTCAATCTCAATTCTCTCCAAGTCATTTAACTACTGAATGGAGTCAACCGCCTCAATTCAGTCTTAGCAATTTAACTGCTGAATGGAGTCAACCACCTGAATGTTCTCAAAATCTTACTACTGAGAATATTGGTGTTGAGGTTGAGGAGGGTGATAATGATAGTGATCACGAAGGTGATAACAATAGTGATAGTGAAGGTGGTAATAACAGTGAACCACCTGAGGATGAGTCATTGACTGAAACCGATGATGAGCACACACATCCATTCCCTGACTCTATTGCAGCATTGAGTTCTATTCCATCCATATTTGACAACCAATGGCCCCAACATGAACACATTGATTCCAACTATGAAGCTTTTCAAGATGATGACTGGGTGGAAGATTTTCATCATGAATTTCGTCTCAATTACAATCCTTCCAGTGCTTCTATATATGAGGCTGCTTTATTTGCATCCAAAGTTGTACTAGTTGAGACACTCCAAAAATGGTCGGTACAAAAGAATGTCCAGTACCGTACATTACTCTCAAATAATTGTCATCTTAAACTTGTTTGTATCCATGATCAACGATGTCCTTGGAGATTGACCGCTTTCCAGTCCAAAAGAGCAGGTGGCATGTGGAAGATAAAACGTTGTAAAGCAGGCCACAATTGTGAATTAACTGTTATGAATCATGATCATCACCAAGTCACAGCATCTTATATTGCTCGAATGATAATGCCAATCCTATTATCACGATTGGATATGTCGACACGAGAAATTTGTGACAAGGTGAATGTTGAACTAAAGCTCCATATATCTTACAAGAAGGCATATCTAGCGAGGAGGAAGGTTGTTTGTAAAATATTTGGAGATTGGAAATCATCATATCATAGTTTGTTGACGTTCCTGATTTCTCTGACACAATATATTCCAAGAACTATATATGCCCACCTTATTGATGATTATACCCTTCAAACTGAAGGCACTCGTAGATTCAAGTGGGTGTTTTGGGCATTTGGTCCAGTTGTGAGGGGTTGGGCCTATTGTAGGCCTGTTCTTACTGTTGATGGCACATTTTTAACAGGAAAATATACTGGCATACTTCTCATTGCATGTGGCATAGATGTTGATAATGGTCTATTTCCACTTGCTTTTACTGTTTTCAAGAAAGAAAATAAGGACTCCTGTGAGTGGTTCTTTGGTTGTCTACAAACTTGTATTCCAATCATTCCACGACGTACAGACTTGTGTATTATTTCTAATCGAATGAGTGGGATTTTTCCAGCACTTGAATCAAAATTTGATTGGGCTCAAGAACATCGTTATTGTCTTTGACATCTTCGGGAGAACTTCCATAAGCAGTTCAAGTCCAAGGAGTTGAGGGAGCTTTTGTGGAAGGTGGGATCCACAACTGATACACATGAATTTGATCATCATATGATTGTTATAGAAACCATAGAACCAGTAGCGAAGGCGTATTTATTAGGTCAAAATCCAGTACTTTGGGCTCTCGCATATGATATAGGTTGCAGGTATGGGTCATTGACTACCAATCATGTTGAAGGGTGTAATGGAGTCTTAAAATGTGTTAGAGGTTTGCCAATACAAGCGTTAATTGTTTCCACATACTATTGCTACGTGACCATGTGGCTGCATAGGCATAATCTCGCAAATAAATGTGCACAAGATGGACTGAAATGGCTCTTTAGGTTTCATGATAAGCTTTATAATGTTCGAGAGGATGCAAAACAATTGACAATACACATCTGTGTGAACAATGATGAATGGCTTGTTGGTGACATGGATGGATATAGATTTCAAGTAATAGTGCATCCAAATGGTGGCACCCAATGCAGTTGTGGTTTTCCACAACAATGGCATTATCCATGTTCTCATGTTTGGGTAGCTGCAGACTCTGTCAATTGGGATCTTGATGCACTTGTGAGTGCATATTATACAAATGAGGCTTATCTAAATGCATGCAGAACTAAATTTTGTGGTATTCCCGACAAGAGGTATTGGCCTCAATTTGATGAAACTAGAGGTATTTATCCCTTATTACCCCCTAGGAAATGAAGGCAAGCTGGAAGACCAAAGAAAAAGAGAAGGCATTCAACTATAGATGTTGATCCAAATCAGTATACATATCATTGTCATAAGTGTGGCAGAAAGGGCCATAATAGATGCACTTGTCCTAATGTCATATGATGTCTGGTCATGTAATGTTTGCAATTTCAATTTACTCAAGTCATGTAATGTTTGCAATTTCAATTTATTCAAGTCATGTAATGTTTGAAATTTTAATTTACTCAAGTCATGTAACGTTTGCAATTTCACTAAAACAATGAATTTATAATTATTTTTTTATAGATGGCTCATCGAAGGACATGGACATTTCACATGTCCGTAGAGTTAATCCAAATAATAGCTACGAAGTGCCTACAGGGAAAAATAGCTCATCAAACTCTATTGGATGATGACTGGAATGATGTACCAGATTTGTTGTACAACAAGTTAGGATTTAGAGTGACAAAAGAACAAACAAAATTTCATTGGCAATTTTTAAAGCAAATGTTTCACATGTATGAAGAACTTCTTGAGCTACCTGGTTGGTATTGGGATCACACGAAACAGAAAGCAATGCCAATCAATGAACAAGTTAAAAACCAGTTAGCTGTATCGCATTCAGAGATACATCGAGTTGTACATCAAATGGGGCCATTTTATGAACCTCTAGATGAGATATTGAATCAAATGCAGTTACTAATTATTGTAGTATTTCTCTTTTAGTAGTTCATGTTGTATTTTTATATTGTTTGGTAGTTCATGTATTTGAATTAATTTCATCTTATCTAATGAAGAATCTTGACACACTTAAATGTTGTACAATATTTGCACTTTTCATTTAATGTAATATTTGCACTTTTCATAGATATGGCTCCTAGACAAGCAACCTATCGACTCTCCCAACACCACATCATGTTGGCACAATGGCCTATTACTGACCAGGATGTTTTAGAAAATATTTCCATGGCTGGTTTTGGGCTTGTTCATAGGCTACCCTCTATCCACCTTGACCCCACTTTAATCACTGCATTAGTTAACAGGTGGGACAACTCTAGCAATACTTTTAGGTTTCCCCCTTTTGAGATGAGTGTCACTCTTCAGGATGTTGCAGTTCTTTTAGGACTGAGGATTGATGGCCCACCGTTTATAGCTTCATATCCTTTAGGTGTAGATGAGGGGAAATTTTCTTCATGGACTCACCTTTGTGAGAATTTCTTAGGAGATGCACCAGATGGGATGTCTAAGGGGCATATCTCCTTGATTTGGCTGCGTGAGACCTTCAAGGATATGGATTTGACCACGGGTGATGAAGAGCAACAATTAGAACTGAGGACAAGGTACACTAGGACATATCTCTTATACTTCTTAGGTAGTTACCTTATCCCAGATAGTACCAGGGATAGAGTTCAAGTTAGGTACCTCCCTCTTGTGTCTGATTTTGCACGTTGTGGCACTCTATCTTGGGGTGCTGCAACTCTAGCTTTCTTATATAGGGAGTTGTATAAGGCAACCACCCGGTCCAGGAGAACTGCCCATTTGTCAGGTTGTGTCTGCCTATTACAGCTGTGGTGTTGGGAGAGGTTGGGAATTGGACTCCCAGGTACAATTGCAATGTGTTGGGATGATTGGCTAGAAGATGTTCCCTTGGGTTACAGGTTAAAGATCTACACAATTAATTTTTATATTTGTCCAAACATTATGTAGTGTTTATCTAAATTTAGTTTGTCAATTTAATAGGTGGCCTACCTTTGTCCAAAGGAGTCAAACTATCAGGGGAACAATCTAGTTTTACGATTCAGCATTTGACCAGATTTTGCCCTCACAGGTATAACTTACTTACCTCTACTAACATGTTGTATGGTATATGTTTTATTTATTTGCAATTTACTCTATTTTATATGATACACGTTGTCTATTTGAATAACAGATAGAGTTGACTCCTTACACTGCTGATGTTCTCGAGAGATTGCCTGCCATTTGTAGAGATGGTAGTGATATTTGGTTGGCATGAGTGCCTTTGTTGTTCTACACAATAGTGGAGTGGAACTTCCCCGACAGAGTACTTGGACAGTTCGGCTTTGTTCAAGTACAACCTACTCTTGAGCTACCACAGCTTAGCTGGATAGATGGGAGGGGTCATGCGGCTGAGGATTGGATGCTTCATCATAGGAGGGAGGTGCATATGTGGAACAATAGACATGAGAGCTTAGCTCCCACTCCACCAGCTGATACAGTCTTCAGTCCTCAGGTTCACTATGCATGGTATCATCCACAATACATCGTGCCCCCTCCAGTTATGCCTCCAAGCATATACTACCCACAAAGTTATTGTCAATAGGAATTTGTGAGTATCATTATTATTTCTTTTACAAATTGTAATTATTTATCTTTGTTATTTGTAATATATGTAATTGGTGTTTATTATGTGTACATACTTTGTTTTACAGGTACAAACACAAGTGGCGATCCGAGCGGCATTAGAGCACGCACCTGCACAGATCAGAGACAACATCTATAACATCCAGGGGAGTTACTTTGATAGTCTTCCTAACTATGCTCGGTCATGGGATCCCATACCCACTCATACCACAACCCCTGATCCCACTCCTACTCCTACACCTACTCCTACTCTTACTGCTGAGCCCACTCCCACTCCCACTTCTCAGTCATGTCATGGGGACCGACAAGACCATATTTTTCAGGAGCTGCTTCTTATTCCTCATTCATCACCCCACCTCAACCAGCATCATACTATGGAGCAAGTTCTTCTTCTGTTCCATACACTCCATTCCCACCACCAATTATTCTTGAGAGCCGACCACCACCTTATGTCACATATTCACCTACTCCGTTTGATTTCTCAGGATGCACCCCACCTGATGCATCCTATCCTGGTTTTCAGAGACCACTTACCCCACCTCCACCTTTTCATTTCTTCCCTGATGCTCGCCAGCAGCCTCCTACGCAGTTGTCCCCAGTTCAGCCGTCTCAAGATGACATCGGTACAGAGGATCCAGATGTAGAGGGAGGTGGGCGAGGACGTCGTGGGTGAGGACGACATATTTAGTTTTTTATATATTGTACAGTTTTGTATGTATGCCTTTATGAAGACATCTATTGTATGTGGATCTATCATATTATGATATCACATTGGTTCATTTTGGATCTATCATATTGTTCTGGTGTGTATTATTTTCTCGTCATGTTGGTTCATGTTTTAACCTTGTTTTAAATTGCTATCTCATTTTTTTGGATTAAGTTCTTATTATATAATAAATTAGGAACCATCTGATGTTGGTTGCAATACACTTATATATTTCATATGCATGTTACGAGCTATTTAAATTGACAAATTTATAATAATTGGGTATATTATAGACATCCAAATACAAGTGAACAAATTGTAAATGTACAAATATAATCAATATTGTTAATATACATGTCAATAACCATAAAACAATATTAGTGACTGCAAAAATATGATTAAAAAACACAATGTGTCATGCATGGGGATGCATTGGAGCAATGCATCCTACATGGGGACGCATTGGTGCAATGCGTCTCCGCGTCAGACGCATTGGTCCCACAGGAGGGAAATGCATCTCAGTTCGGGTTGCATTGCTCTGTTGTGGGACCAATGCGTCGCCTGCTGGGACACATTGCAGCAATGCGTCCCAGTCGGGGGCGCATTGGTCCCACAACAGAGCAATGTGTCCCGAACTAGGACGCATTGCCCTCCTGTGGGACCAATGTGTCCCCCGCGGGGACGCATTGCTCCCGAAATGTGTCATTTTGGACAAAAAGTTCAAGAACGTGCCATTTAGGTAATTAAAATTGGCAAATGTGCCATTTAGGTTTTTTTCCTATTATTAATTTGCTTTTATGTTGCCTTACGGAACACGACGAGGAAAGGAAATGAGGGCCGAGGAATAAGGAACAACGGAGGAGAGTCTGAGTACCTCTGACTGTGACGACCGTCTCGCTAAAACAAGATTAACTAATGCGGAAGCGTTCATTAAGCAGCGGATTAGCAAAAATCACAAAAAATTAAAACTTTTTGCAAAGAGATCCACACATAGGAAATATTTTCCAACAAATGTCATTGTATATCATATACATTCTGTTTCAAACGTACATATCCTGTACCATCTCTTTCCAGAGACTGCATCATCAGCTGCCTTATAAACATATATGCAGGCAGCATACAAATCTCGAGGCATCAAGCCAAAACCTCAGACTGATATATCAAAAACACTGACTAAAAACTCTGAGGACCTGAGAGTACAGAGACGACACATAGGACTACTATCTATATGACTAGACAGACAATATCTCCACCTGAGATCTTATTGTTGTCCCTGCTGTTGTTGATGTTGCTGCTCTTTCCCTGTTCTAGGGTTTCTGCTCTGCCTTTCATGCATACCTAAAAATGTTTCTCACGGGAGTGAGACAATTGTAAATTGCCCCAGCGAGAGATATAAATCTCCTCCAGAAACATTGTTATAGCAGATTATGAAATTAAACTGAGCAGGGGTTACTTTTACATTAATAGGCAGAATTATTCTTCATAGAACAGAATAAGATAATCTCCATTTTCAATAAGAGCATTGCATCTACCCATGGTAGACTCATAGTTCATCCATCTACTTGTAATGAATACAACAGATATGAATAATCATCAATGAACTATAGATATATAACAGGAATGTAACATCAACCAAGTTCTCTAGCATAACTTATTAACACAAATGCTACAAAGAAACATGATACTTGTTACCCAAATCACACATGGCTCACAAGGCCATTCATATCTTGTCACCTCTCACTAGGAAACAACTTATTCACATGGCTCACAAGGCCATTCACATCTTGTCACCTCTCACTAGGCAACAACTTATTCACATGGTTCATAAGGCCATTCACATCTTGTCACCTCTCACTAGGCAACAACTTATTCACATGGCTCACAAGGCCATTCACATCTTGTCACCTCTCACTAGGCAACAACTTATTCACATGGTTCATAAGACCATTCACATCTTGTCACCTCTCACTAGGCAACAACTTATTCACATGGTTCATAAAATCCGTACACATTGTTACTTTTATAAAGCAACAACAACATCCACGCACAAAAAGCCAATCAACATTTATTATATAAATGTCACAGCCCAAACTTGGCTATATTCATCATCTCATCATACCTGCATGGTTATTAGGCATGATAACAGTCATACAAGATATTCATCACATCATGTGATACAATAGTAACACTATCATTCCTTAACCAGGAATTAGGGTTCACTATCAAACAGGGCTTATCATTCCCTTTTTCCCAAATTAGGGTTAGGGTTCCCCATTTCTCATTAATTCAGACCCTCTTGAGTTAACCAACTTTATCTTGTATTAAGGTTTATCCCCTCTGAATACATTCCATCACAGAATACTCACCCTTAGCATATAATGCATAGGCCACACAGTAGAATTGTCCAGTTATCTCACATGATATGGACTTATCTTAGTTTAAGGCATAACTTTATTATAAAGTTGCCTATAAACAATCGCAATGATACACCCTCAACTAGGGTTTCACAAGGATACACCCTCAACAAGGGTTTATAAGGATACACCCTCAACTAGGGTTTCACAAGGATACACCCTCAACTAGGGTTCACAAGGATACACCCTCCACTAGGGTTTCAACTCAATAACCCTGTCGATTAGGGTTTATGTTCATGATTAGGGTTTCATGATCTCTCTACTTAAGGATCATACCCTTAATCACCACATGAATCATATTCATGTATGAATTCATGCTATCATCATCTCAGCTTGATTAGGTCATATCAACCCTTCAATCAAGTACATACAACTATGATTAACATAGTGTATCAAGTCATTGGTCCAATAAGCAATTAGGGATTCATTCCTTAATTGGTACTCGTCCCTTAGGTATTGTTAGGGTTTCAACCTTTGTACCTTCTTTTTTTATCATTACTAATCATAATTGGGTCAATGGATCATTCATCATCTTAATTATCAAGGGATTCAATCACATTGGACCTCCAGTACATAAAGCATCCAATTGAATTAGGGTTTCAAATGTTGATTCCTTCAATCATTGGATTTATGGAACCAATAATCAATTGGACCTACCCTCAAACTTCAATTGAATTTAATAGGTCAACCTTCAACTGATTTGACCCTCAATTGATCATCAATTAGGGTTTGATTCAATTGAATTAAGGTTTGGAATTGATGATTCAACAACACTAATCAATGTAAGACTAGTTACTTTGAAACCATTGAACCATCATCCAAATTGGGTATGACCTGACCCCAAACGGTTTTGAGGTCGTTTGGATGACCTCCAAACGGTCTTGAGACCGTTTCCCCATCATATCACTCAAATCTAAGCAATCCAATTGGGGTTTGGTTCATTGGATTGATCACCAAATCAACATTGCATTGTATATCATCTTAGTAACTTTAGACCTTCAAACACCTAACCATACTCAACCCTAGACCTCCAAACGGTATTGGGTGACCACCAAACGGTCTTGAGACCGTTTGGCCCATCCAACCTTTGGATTCTAGTGAAAAATCATCATGGATTGGTCTATCAAGTTGATCAACAAATCAGCACTACATTGCAATATGATTAGTACCTTTGTACGTTCAATTGGTCAACTATACTTGACCCCAGACCTCCAAACGGTCTTGGGGTGACCACCAAATGGTCTTGAGACCGTTTGGGTGATCCCCAAACGGTCTTGAAACCGTTTGGGCTAATCAACCCAAAATCTCAACTTAACTCATTGGAATTTCAGCATTGTTTTCAATTAGGGTTTGCCTAATTGAATAGCCTTCAACTCATGATTCCTTGGGAGTTAATCCCTCAAATTCGGTGAGTCATTAGACCACATCACTAGGAACAGTAATCCCAAACGGTAAATGCTTGGTCAACGCACTCAAACGGTCTTGAGACCGTTTGCCCAAAAAGTTCAATTAAATCAGATTGAAAATCAGCACTTAATCCAATTAGGTTTCCCTAATTGATTAGGCTTCAACTCACGATTCCTTTGGAGTTAATCCCTCAAATTTGGAGGGTTATTAATAAACATAATTATGAACAGGAATCCCAAACGGTCAACGCTTGGTCAACCATATCAAACGGTCTTGAAACCGTTTTCCCAACCAGGTCAAGTTAATCAGGTTGAAAATCAGCACATAATTCAATTCGATTGCCTACTTGATTGGCCTTCAACTCTCGATTCCTTTGGAGTTAATACCTCAAATTTGGAGGGTTATCATCCTATATAATTAGGAACAAAATTCCCAAACGGTCAACGCTTGGTAAACCATCTCAAACGGTCTTGAAACCGTTTTCCCCCAAACGGTTTCAAACCGTTTGCCCTTAAACGGTTTGCTGAAACCGCATAGCCAATCAAATTAAAACGATTTGGAGTAGCTATCAAAACGGTTTTTCTTGGTAATTTTCTTTGGATAAGCATCTAGTATGATGTCATCATCCCCTTCCTTCGAACAACCAAGAACAGCAACCGTTCTTGATGGAAGTTGCAGCAAAGAAACAAGTGTGTATCAAATTGAAGAAATCAATCAACAAAGCATAGAGAATTGATGCAATAGCAATGTTTCAGGGTTTGAGTTATAAAACCCGCCTCCAATTGAGCTCCAAAGCTCCAAGCTCACGCCATTAATGGTGGATGAAGCTCTAGCAACTCCCCCTAGGCTCGTCCTCAAGCTTTTGATTGTAAAAGTTAGCTAGGGTTGAAGAGGAGATTGAAATAAGAAGGAATCCATAATTTATTTTCGATTTCCACCATGAAATCAAGGAGAACGAAGGTCAAGGGCTTACCCACAGGTTGGGGACGTGCTCCCTGCTCCTCCCTAGCTCCTTGGTCGGTTTTGCAAGCAAGGGGAAGAAGAAAATCTGAAAAAGGCATTGGTTTGGGCTTGGAAATGGCACTTTTATAAGGAAATTGATGAGAGAGAAAATGCCTTATTAAAATGCATTTAATTCCAAAAATAGTACCACCTCTTCCTCCTTGGTTTGCTTGCATACAAAGGAAACTCAAAGCCACCGAACTCCCTTCCATTATCCATGGATTAAGGGAAAAGAAAATAAGCACCTTAATCCATTATAATATGAATATATCTTTTTGAGTGGAAATTCTTTTCCTTATAATAAGGTGAGTGGAATTTCACCTACTTAAGATATTTTCGTTCCTTATCTTTGCAAAGGAACGTCCATCCTTATTCAAAATCAACCAATAACATTTTGGTTGAAGGTCCTTTAATTAATACATTCATTTTTTCCCTAAATTGAATTAGGGTTTCACTTAAGATTAAATCTTGATTATTTTAATATCAAGATTCTCTCTCCTCCAACTTCATTCAAATGAGGCACCCCTCTCATTTTATTTGCTCTAAATGATGCCAAGAAACAATAGAGACCTTATTGAAGTGGTAATTTGCATATTGAACCCTAGGTTTTGGGTAAATTGCACATTACACCAAAACTAGGTTTTAATGCACAAGGATTGCTTTACAAGCTTAATCTTAGTTCCCAAGCTTGTGAAAACCATACCACTACATCATATTCATTCTTATGATGTCTCAAAATCAAAGGGACATCTTATCATGAAACATTTGCAATTTAACCCCTCAACTTGGGTAATTTGCACTTTAGTCCAAAATAAGCAATCATTGCTTCAACATTGTTTAAACATGACCAAAATTGAAACATAAGTTTCTCACGAGCCCTATTTACTTTTCCAAAGATAAGATTAAGAATCTACTCAACCTTATTAGGCAAAACCTCTAGGGTTAATTCATAACCCAGGTCAGGGATGTTACAAATTATAAACCCCTAACAAGGATTTCGTCCTCGAAATCCCAGGAAAAGGAGGAACATATTGTTCATTAATCATGCCCTCAAGTCTCCACATCTCATCTTAGTGTTATGGAGATACTATGGATTTGTGGTTCCTATAAAGTTCCTTTCATTAATTCAACCTTATCAATGTTTATTGTTTATGTAAGGCATAAACCCCTAACATATGATGTTCATATCATTGAAAAGAAGAAGCATAAAAGAGCATACTTCTAATATAACCCAGGAATATTTACTAAAAGAGAAACATATATATCTAATAGAGATAATTCATTCGACAATCCTTTATTTGTTTTTTTTTTTGAAAATATACACTGAGTAAGTTCACTAAGTATCCACGGGGCAAGTTCACTAAGTATCCACGGAGCAAGTTCACTAAGTATTCACGAAGCAAGTTCACTAAGTATTCACGAAGCAAGTTCACTAAGTATTCACGGAGCAAGTTCACTAAGTATTCACGAAGCAAGTTCACTAAGTATTCACGGAGCAAGTTCACTAAGTATTCACGAAGCAAGTTCACTAAGTATTCACGAAGCAAGTTCACTAAGTATTCACGGAGCAAGTTCACTAAGTATTCACGAAGCAAGTTCACTAAGTATTCACGAAGCAAGTTCACTAAGTATTCACGGAGCAAGTTCACTAAGTATTCACGGAGCAAGTTCACTAAGTATTCACGGAGCAAGTTCACTAAGTATTCACGGAGCAAGTTCACTAAGTATTCACGAAGCAAGTTCACTAAGTATTCACGAAGCAAGTTCACTACGTATTCACGAAGCAAGTTCACTAAGTATTCACGGAGCAAGTTCACTAAGTATTCACAAAGCAAGTTCACTAAGTATTCATGAAGCAAGTTCACTAAGTATTCACGGAGCAAGTTCACTAAGTATTCACGGAGCAAGTTCACTAAGTTTTTTTTTCTTTTCTTTTTTGAAAAAATTTCACTTAGCTCTTCCTATTTAATTTCATTATACTCTCTGGATTATTTCAGAATGACTACTTGATCATAGTAATAAAAAAGATAACAATCTAAGAGTTTCATACTTGCCTTATCTACAATAATCATATACCTGGCCAGGGTATACAAGTATTGATATTAGATAGTATGCACTTTATTTACTATCATATTCCCCAGTTTTCATACCATTATACACACAGGATTTTCCATCTCTAGATTTTCTTCAGGCATCATTTCTATATCTCTCTCTTGCCTGCTCACATGCACCTTTTCCTAGTGCAACATTGCTTCTTCCTGCAGCAACCTCCTCATGTGACCCAGTCATCTTTAAGTTCTTCTTCTCTTATACGAGCAGAAGGCACTTTTAGATACACTGGATGACACCAGAATAGACTCTACTACCTTAGTCCTATGTCTCTGTAGACTCAGCGAACCTAGAGCTCTGATACCACTAAATTGTGACGACCGTCTCGCTAAAACAAGATTAACTAATGCGGAAGCGTTCATTAAGCAGCGGATTAGAGAAAATCACTAAAAATTAAAACTTTTTGCAAAGAGATCCACACATAGGAAATCTTTTCCAACAAATGTCATTGTATATCATATACATTCTATTTCAAACGTACATATCCTGTACCATCTCTTTCCAGAGACTACATCATCAGCTGCCTTATAAACATATATGCAAGCAGCATACAAATCTCGAGGCATCAAGCCAAAACCAACACTGACTAAAAACTCCGAGGACCTGAGAGTACAGAGACGAAACATAGGACTACTATCTATATGACTAGACAGACAATATCTCCACCTGAGATCTTATTGCTGTCCCTGTTGTTGTTGATGCTGCTGCTCTTTCCCTGTTCTAGGGTTTCTGCTCTGCCTTTCATGCATACCTAAAAATGTTTCCCACGGGGGTGAGACAATTGTAAATTGCCCCAGCGAGAGATATAAATCTCCTCCAGAAACATTGTTATAGCAGATTATGAAATTAAACTGAGCAGGGGTTACTTTTACATTAATAGGCAGAATTATTCTTCATAGAACAGAATAAGATAATCTCCATTTTCAATAAGAGCATTGCATCTACCCATGGTAGACTCATAGTTCATCCATCTACTTGTAATGAATACAACATATATGAATAATCATCAATGAACTATAGATATATAACAGGAATGTAACATCAGCCAAGTTCTCTAGCATAACTTATTAAAACAAATGCTACAAAGAAACATGATACTTGTTACCCACATCACACATGGCTCACAAGGACATTCATATCTCGTCACCTCTCACTAGGCAACAACTTATTCACATGGCTCACAAGGCCATTCACATCTTGTCACCTCTCACTAGGCAACAACTTATTCACATGGTTCATAAGGCCATTCATATCTTGTCACCTCTCACTAGGCAACAACTTATTCACATGGCTCACAAGGCCATTCACATCTTGTCACCTCTCACTAGGCAACAACTTATTCACATGGTTCATAAGACCATTCACATCTTGTCACCTCTCACTAGGCAACAACTTATTCACATGGTTCATAAAATCCGTACACATTGTTACTTTTATAAAGCAACAACAACATCCACGCACAAAAAGCCAATCAACATTTATTATATAAATGTCACAGCCCAAACTTGGCTATATTCATCATCTCATCATACCTGCATGGTTATTAGGCATGATAACAGTCATACAAGATATTCATCACATCATGTGATACAATAGTAACACCATCATTCCTTAACCAGGAATTAGGGTTCACTATCAAACAGGGCTTATCATTCCCTTTTTCCCAAATTAGGGTTAGGGTTCCCCATTTCGCATTAATTCAGACCCTCTTGAGTTAACCAACTTTATCTTGTATTAAGGTATTTCCCCTCTGAATACATTCCATCACAGAATACTCACCCTTAGCATATAATGCATAGGCCACACAGTAGAATTGTCCAGCTATCTCACATGATATGGACTTATCTTAGTTTAAGGCATAACTTTATTATAAAGTTGCCTATAAACAATCGCAATGATACACCCTCAACTAGGGTTTCACAAGGATACACCCTCAACCAGGGTTTATAAGGATACACCCTCAACTAGGGTTTCACAAGGATACACCCTCAACTAGGGTTCACAAGGATACACCCTTCACTAGGGTTTCAACTCAATAACCCTGTCGATTAGGGTTTATGTTCATGATTAGGGTTTCATGATCTCTCTACTTAAGGATCATACCCTTAATCACCACATGAATCATATTCATGTATGAATTCATGCTATCATCATCTCATCTTGATTAGGTCATATCAACCCTTCAATCAAGTACATACAACTATGATTAACATAGTGTATCAAGTCATTGGTCCAATAAGCAATTAAGGATTCATTCCTTAATTGGTACTCGTCCCTTAGGTACTGTTAGGGTTTCAACCTTTTTACCTTCTTTGTTTATCATTACTAATCATCATTGGGTCAATGGATCATTCATCATCTTAATTATCAAGGGATTCAATCACATTGGACCTCCATTACATAAAGCATCCAATTGAATTAGGGCTTCAATCATTGGATTTATGGAACCAATCATCAATTGGACCTACCCTCATACTTCACTTGAATTTAATAGGTCAACCTTCAACTGATTTGACCCTCAATTGACCCTCAATTGATCATCAATTAGGGTTTGATTCGATTGAATTAAGGTTTGGAATTGATGATTCAACAACACTAATCAATGTAAGACTAGTTACTTTGAAACCATTGAACCATCATCCAAATTGGGTATGACCTGACCCCAAACGGTGTTGAGGTCGTTTGGATGACCTCCAAACGGTCTTGAGACCGTTTTCCCATCATATCACTCAAATGTAAGCAATCCAATTGGGGTTTGGTTCATTGGATTGATCACCAAATCAACATTGCATTGTATATCAGCTTAGTACCTTTAGACCTTCAAACACCTAACCATACTCAACCCTAGACCTCCAAACGGTATTGGGTGACCACCAAACGGTCTTGAGACCATTTGGATGAGCTCCAAATGGTCTTGAGACCGTTTGGCCCATCCAACCTTTGGATTCTACTGAAAAATCATCATGGATTGGTCTATCAAGTTGATCAACAAATCAGCACTACATTGCAATATGATTAGTACCTTTGGACGTTCAATTGGTCACCTATACTTGACCCCAGACCTCCAAACGGTCTTGGGGTGACCACCAAACGGTCTTGAGACCGTTTGGGTGATCCCCAAACGGTCTTGAAACCGTTTGGGCTAATCAACCCAAAATCTCAACTTAACTCATTGGAATTTCAGCATTGTTTTCAATTAGGGTTTGCCTAATTGAATAGCCTTCAACTCATGATTCCTTTGGAGTTAATCCCTCAAATTTGGTGAGTCATTAGACCACATCATTAGGAACATTCATCCCAAACGGTAAACGCTTGGTCAACGCACTCAAACGGTCTTGAGACCGTTTTCCCAAAAAGTTCAACTAAATCAGATTGAAAATCAGCACTTAATCCAATTAGGTTTCCCTAATTGATTAGGCTTCACCTCACGATTCCTTTGGAGTTAATCCCTCAATTTTGTAGGGTTATTAATAAACATAATTATGAACAGGAATCCAAAACGGTAAACGCTTGGTCAACCATCTCAAATGGTCTTGAAACCGTTTTCTCAACCAGGTCAAGTTAATCAGGTTGAAAATCAGCACATAATTCAATTCGATTGCCTAATGGATTGGCCTTCAACTCTCGATTCCTTTGGGGTTAATCCCTCAAATTTGGAGGGTTATCAGCCTATATAATTAGGAACAAAATTCCCAAACGGTCAACGCTTAGTCAACCATCTCAAATGGTCTTGAAACCGTTTTCTCCCAAACGGTTTCAAACCGTTTGCCCTTAAACGGTTTGCTGAAACCGCATAGCCAATCAAATTAAAACGATTTGGAGTAGCTATCAAAACGGTTTTGCTTGGTAATTTACTTTGGATAAGCATCTAGGATGATTTCATCATCCCCTTTCTTCGAACAATGAAGAACATCAACCGTTCTTGATGGAAATTGCAGCAAAGAAACAAGTGTGTATCAAATTGAAGAAATCAATCAACAAAGCATAGAGAATTGATGCAATAGCAATGTTTAAGGGTTTGAGTTATAAAACCCGCCTCCAATTGAGCTCCAAAGCTCCAAGATCACGCCATTAATGGTGGATGAAGCTCTAGCAACTCCCCCTAGGCTCGTCCTCAAGCTTTTGATTGCAAAAGTTGGCTAGGGTTGAAGAGGAGATCGAAATAAGAAGGAATCCATAATTTATTTTCGATTTCCACCATGAAATCAAGGAGAACGAAGGTCAAGGGCTTACCCACAGGTTGGGGACGTGCTCCCTTCTCCTCCCTAGCTCCTTGGTCAGTTTTGCAAGCAAGGGGAAGAAGAAAATCCGAAAAAGGCCTTGGTTTGGGCTTGGAAATGGCACTTTTATAAGGAAATTGATGAGAGAGAAAATGCCTTATTAAAATGCATTTAATTCCAAAAATAGTACCACCTCTTCCTCCTTGGTTTGCTTGCATACAAAGGCAACTCAAAGCCACCGAACTCCCTTCCATTATCCATGGTTTAAGGGAAAAGAAAATAAGCACCTTAATCCATTATAATATTAATATATCTTTTTGAGTGGAAATTATTTTCCTTATAATAAGGTGAGTGGAATTTCACCTACTTAAGATATTTTCGTTCCTTATCTTTGCAAAGGAACGTCCATCCTTATTCAAAATAAACCAATAACATTTTGGTTGAAGGCCCTTTAATAAATACATTCATTTTTGCCCTAAATTGAATTAGGGTTTCACTTAAGATTAAATCTTGATTATTTTAATATCAAGATTCTCTCTCCTCCAACTTAATTCAAATGAGGCACCCCTCTCATTTTATTTACTCTAAATGATGCCAAGAAACAATAGGGACCTTATTGAAGTGGTAATTTGCATATTGAACCCTAGGTTTTGGGTAAATTGCACATTACACCAAAACTAGGTTTTAATGCACAAGGATTGCTTTACAAGCTTAATCTTAGTGCCCAAGCTTGTGAAAACCATACCACTACATCATATTCATTCTTATGATGTCTCAAAATCAAAGGAACATCTTATCATGAAACATTTGCAATTTAACCCCTCAACTTGGGTAATTTGCACTTTAGTCCAAAATAAGCAATCATTGCTTCAACATTGTTTAAACATGACCAAAATTGAAACATAAGTTTCTCATGAGCCCTATTTACTTTTCCAAAGATAAGATTAAGAATATACTCAACCTTATTAGGCAAAACCTCTAGGGTTAATTCATAACCCAGGTCAGGGATGTTACACCGACGACATTTGAGAAGACCAATCGGAGGACTGGCTTCCCGGCTGGATGTCATTCATTGACTCTGGACTGTCAAGTCACTACAGTGAAATCTTCACGTATGCTGGCTCTGTAGTGGGTAGGCAGGTGATAGCAGCGTCCGGGTTTGGAGCAGGCCGTTCATGCTGAAGTTGCAGGGACAATTGCTAATTGCTTAGGAAATTAGAGGATGAGAACCAGGTAAAGAAGGGATCTGGAGGGTTGGGGTTGAGATTATGCATGTGAAAAAATTTGATTTGACCCGATCCGATCCTACCTGACCCCACCCTACACTCAATATTTGGGGTTTACTAACCCACGGGTCTTGCAGGCAAATACTCGTGTGTGTAGTATGTGCACATGTTGTATGGGATGCACATAGGCGAGCATTGTCTGACCCACACGCACACGACACTGATGTGAAACTCGTCCATGATCCGTCTCTCTTACTCTCACTCACGCTCACCCTCACACTCACAGCCCCATCGTCCCCTCGTCCTCACCCTCGACTTCGAGCCCTCGACAGCTAGGGTTTTCAAATCTAGGTTTTTCGACTCCAGTAGCGCCCCCTCTCATCGTCTCCACTCTCACGACTTTCACTCCTCTCCACTCTCTTCAGATCTTGGGTTTCCAGTGATGGGGTGCGGTGAATCCGGTCCCAGTGGTGTCGGCGATAGAGGCTAAAGCGATCGCGATAGGAGTGACGACGACGATTGCATGGATGGAAGCTTGAAGAGGATGAAGAATCTCATGTGCGTTTTTGCATTTGTCTAGTTTTCCCCTATCTAAACCTCTTCACCTTCGCCTTTGCCAACCCTCTTCAAGAATATATGTGCTATCAAATTGAAGTTGAATGAATGGGAGAACTCGTGCAATCCTATCATAAAGAAAATGGCAGGTGAAATGATGGAGAAGTTCAAGAAGTACTAGGATGACATTCATATCTTCATGGGGGTTGTCGCTATTTTGGTCCCTCGCTTCAAAATAGATATAATAATTTTTTATTGTCCTTCAATCTTTGGGGAGAAAACAAAAATCAAAGTTAATAAAGTTCACAGAGCATGTGGTCAATTACTAAAGGAATACCAGGAAAGAAGAAATGTATCTAACCATGCAATTTCCAGCAAAAAAATAGTCTCCTCTAAGTCCCCTATTGTTGTACTCCCACTAAAACCAATTCAGGTGTTCAAGGCACATGCTAGAAACAAAAAAGGTCAAGAAACTTCATGAAGACTGAGTTGGATATG
Organism: Alisma plantago-aquatica; assembly: GCA_963693085.1. NCBI lineage: Eukaryota > Viridiplantae > Streptophyta > Magnoliopsida > Alismatales > Alismataceae > Alisma > Alisma plantago-aquatica. Next base: position 415,199,508 of record OY856410.1, read on the forward strand.
TACTTGGGGGAGGAAGTGGTGCTGGTTAAGGATGATGATTATGATATTTTATCTTGGTGGAAATTAATGAGGAGAATTATCCTATATTAAGTGAGATAGGTAGGGATATTTTAGCCATCCCCACTTCTACAATAGCGTCAGAATCAACATTCAGTACTGGAGGTAAACTTCTTGACCCACATCACAATCGTCTCACACCCAAGACGGTGGAGTCTTTGATGTGTCTTCACAACTGGATTTCAACTATTGGGGGTAAGATGTAGACTTTGATTTGTTCTTTGATATTTCATTCTTCACTAGTTAATTATTTGAAATCTTGTTGTAGGAGATTATTTTTTTGGAGACATTGACACCTCTCTTGTAGACATAGATACTGTTAGGCTTGGTAGATTTAGTTAATCTCATTTGTTATTATTCTTATATCTCATTTGAAATTGTTATTATATATCATCTGAATTTGTTATTACATCATAGATGTTAAAGTTTCATGTGAAATATCCTCACAACAAACTCAAGGTCAACATATTCAAGGTAACGATACTATCATGTATGATGCGTGTTTAATGTCATGTTTGTATGCCTAATGTGGGTGTTTAATGCTATATAATTTCTTTTGACAGATTCTCTTTGAGGTTATTGTTTGGATTATATGTTCCTTTTGGAGGAACTAATCTCCAAACTTAGGTAAGGAATTTATATGGTTTCTTTGTGTTGTTCACTGTATGGTTGTAGGTCAGAATGTTGAGTTGTCCACACATATTACTTCTAAAGGTGCAACAGAGGAAGTGATGAACAAAGGGGGAAGGAGCCCAAAGGAATTGTAATCACGATTTTGATACAAAGATCAGAGGAGGCACTAAGTTGGAGTATGTTGTTAGTAAGTTGGCGAGCTTGGCATAATGGGACTCAAAACACACTACATGTTAGTTAGTTGTAGCAGCAACCAACCTCTCTACTATGTAGTTGCCTTCTCTATTAGAATGGAACTGCAATCACCATTTTGAGTGAACTTCACATGTATCCCAACAATTTACTCTTATTTCCTGGACATTTTGTCATGCTAAACTCTTATTTTCTGGAGATGTAAGAATGCTATATTCTTATTTTTTGGTTGTTCACTGTTGTTGTTATTAGAAATTTCATTATTCAGATCTTATTTTAAGGATGTTCACAGTTGCTGTTATCAAATGCTTTGTTATTCATATCTTATTTTCTAGATGTTCACAGTTGTTGTTATCAGAAATTTTGTTATTCAAATCTTATCTTCTGAATGTTCGTAGTTGTTGTTATTAGAAATTTTGTTTTTCAGATCTTATTCTGGATGTTTATAGTTGTTGTTTAAAGAGTGTTTCTGTTACATATGTCTGTTGTAATATAAATCTAAGACCATCCGACTACAAGTAGCAACCAATAAATAACGTATTTGACAGAAGTTAAAGTTGGATAGTTATGTAAGTTGAATATGTTGTTCTCATGTTCTGATGTAAAAAGTAGCATGCTCTATTGATTACATTTAGAACAGATCTAAACATGAAATATTTGGATGAAATCTTACATGAGACAAACGTATCAGTTATTGTCACCATGTCATAGAAACTTAGAATGAGCAAGGAGTGTTGCTTGCTGTGAAATCTTTTTATATCCCTTGGTCTAGTTTTTTCGGGTAAGGTATATACCCCTGGGTAGGGTTTTTTGGGTTTTTTTTTGGGTTTTTTCAGGTTCCGATTTGAGTTTGGTCAGCTGGTAATCGATCAGGTTGGGTTTGGGTCGAGTACATAAAACCCGACCCATTTCCATGCCTAGGTGTGATGAAGGTATCATTGTTAGTGGAAGCACACCTTGACAAAGCATGTGACTCGTTGGCGGCCTCGAGATTGACATGAGTGGTGGGCTGTACAGAGTGGAGACAGATGGGTATTCTTGTCTTCAGACCTCGAATTGCATTCTGATTATATAGGATCCTAGGGAAGTGTCCTAGGGTTTGGAGGGGCATCATATTCTAGAAAGGAACATGACAATGGTATTTACTCGATCATTACTTTCTCACACCGCCATTAACACCCATCTGTCCATTTCTTCTAAGCTTTAGGGAGTTTTAATGATGGTTTGCCCTCTGGCATATGGCGTCATCGAGTTGAAGCGTGCAAAGATGTAGCTGACACAACTTAAATCACTAGAAATGGTGGAGAGGGGCATGAGAACATGCTGACCATTGCACATATGTAGCCACAGAAGCAACATACGGGGAGTGATGAGGGTCAAACCCTCATTTGACCGGAAGTTAAACCCCAATTAAGTCATGCTTTTGGTGTTTCTTTAAAATTCATATCTCCTACTTTACATGTCATTTTAATCTGAAATATTAACCACGTCTTTAATTGACATTAGTCTAAATTAGAAAATACCAAATCACATATTTATGATTAATGTGGTCATTAAATTTACTTTTCTCATTAATTCAAAAATAATTATCTAACAATTTAGATTCTATTTTTTATTCCAATGCCAAGAATCCATATTTGAGTTCATTTATTCATTTTTTTATCAGTAAGTGTGGGACTCTTCTCATTAAAAATTAAAATTTATGTATAAGAGTAGGGTAACGATGCCAAGGGACCTATACATATAAATCTGTGGCATCCTTTATGATATGTCTCCAAATAGAGAAGGCATACGGTATACCATTTTAAAAAATGGAGCTATTTCTTATAGCCCAAATATGATGAATGGTAGCTAAAATAATAAGTTTATTCTTTTTGTTTGTGTGGAGAAATAGATCTGTACTATTTTGAGGAAGCTTGACAAGTCTTGGCACTGCAAAAGACCAGATTTCCCTCGAGAAGGAGCACTTCCACAGTAAGTGATCAATATCTTCATAGGATGTATGGCATAGAGGACATCTAGAAGCCAATTGAATGCCTTTCGACTGGAGAAAGATTTCAGTGGTCAATCTTCTATGGAACACCTTCCAGCAGGTGATGCAGAATCTGCGTGGGGCATTGGTTGTCGACAACCATATGGCCCAATCGACAACAGGTTGGTGATCTCTACACATGTCCCAAGCCGCTTTCAGTTTATTCTCTTTCATGTTGATAAAATGGCAGCATTCTTCCTTCAGCAGTACTTGGTTCTGACAAACTTTGGCCAGTTCCATCGAACATCTGCAATGAGGAATACTCCAGCTGTGGTTTGACATAATGGTTTTGAGATGGCAATGGTCACCTAAGCCGATTCTGAGCTTGAGACCAGCGCCTATGATATCAGCTAAGAATTGTCCTCCTACCCATGGATCATGCCAAAGCATGATCTTGTCAGTTTTAAGTTCAATTATTCAATTTTATGTTCAAAGGGGGATATTTCAATCAAAATAAGGACAAATTGTATTTCAATGCTCAAATTTCAAGATAATTTAATGAATTGTGAATATGAATGTAAATTTGCCAAAAGAGATTTCCAATTTGAGAGGATTATGAATAATAAATCAAAATTTAATTTGATATCAGAATCATGTATGTTATAATTTGACTAAGCATGCAAGTTTTGCACCTACTAGTTAACCTATGTAAAATTGTGTATGCTAAAACCGACATACTTTCAACAACAATATGAATACATGCATACAAGGCAGACTTTAGCGTAGTTTTGCTTGGTGCTTCTACGAATGTCATTCCAGATGTCTCGATGTGAGCCTAACAAGGCTAATCAAACACGAATGTGAAATTCTAAAGCAATGATGTACACAAAAAGTGTTGACATCTCATCGAATGATCTCACAGGCAAATGGAATGAAGTGAAAAAGTCTAATTATCTTTTGATGACATGTAACGTTATGAGGGATAAAATACATATAAAGCCATTATCAAGGAAAAATGAAAACAATCAGACACTTGTAACATTACAAACTAGACAACCTATTAATTAGGTACACAAAATCAACGGTGATAGTTACTCTACATCTAAGAATGTCAAAGAGGGGAGGTTTTCGGGGTTAGGAAGTGAGATTTGGTGGTTAATACGATTGCCCGTCCCACCACCAGCCATGAGGGAATCCGATCGAGTTTACCAACCGTTTAAATATACAGTTACAAACGCATCTTCATTGTTACAACAATGAGAACACCAGAAAACAGACATCTTATCTTTATCAGCAAGAAGCTCGACAAAGTCACAGCATGCGAGGTAGGGTTTGGGGGCTGGAGTATGATTACCTCAATGGTGAGGGAATCTCTCGAACTTTATAACAAAAAAAAAATATCTTACGTTCTTGTCAATTGTCGCTTTCATTTGCAATACTTTATTACTATTATTATCTTCACAATTATTATATCATTTAAAATGACGATGGGAAATTGATGATAACAACTAAAAGTACAGCAATAATGAAAATAAAGTGGAAAAGCATCTCACCACCAGAATTTCGATGCACTTTTCAAGTTTTGCACGCTGTCAACAAGCCACTGGATCCTGGGCTCGCTTTCTTTGTTTGGGGGGGGTGGGGTGGGGTGGAGTTCAGGTGGAACACGATGTATCTTCTAGTCGGCAGCGTTCCAAACACGATGTATGTACCACTCGATTTAAAACGCAGGAGAAAACAAAAACCCGGTGGTCCACTCAAGGGCAGTCGTTTGTGAGAGCACCATTTGTGGCGAGCATCAGAGGATTTGGACCGCGGCAGGCGGGCGAAGGCTTGTTTGGTGGCGTCGCTGACGTAAGCCGCAAACCACCAGTTGAAAGAGAGGGTCGTAGAGGAATAACATCCGTCCATCCCGGCCAATGAGACTAGGTATTAAGGACTCCAGGTCGACGACAACACACTGTTAAGCTGTTCTCATGGGGCACGTTTGTTTACTTGGATCTGGACGGATTGGATTGCATTCGGTGATCCAGCTGCGAAAAAGTTATGTTTGATTTACTGGACTGGATTAAAGAGCATTCTCCTGCATTTTCAGTCAGTACCGAAAGTGCTGGATGAAGCCATCCATCTCAAAAGTACGGGCACCGGTATCCAGCTGGCTGCTCTTCACATTTAGCTGCCACTCTGTGCAAATTAGCGGCATCCGTTCTGCTTCCGATCAAAATCATACCACTGAACCAAATATAAAATTCGGTTCTGTAGATTTTTATAAAATCTGAAACTAATTCTACCGGGACTCTAACAATACTGCATTCATGTGAATCCACCCAGATACCATGAACCAAACAAGCCCATGGATGCTAACACTTTACACTGGCGTTAATTAACCGTTGATGTGTACGCACCTTTCATTTTCTAGTTAGCATGATATCAATGTGTAGTTAATTGCGTGTGTTTGTCTCCCTTGCGTGTTAGACTAACCGCTCCGGCGAATAGGGCGATGGCAGTGGGTGCACCCTCATCCCCCGCATGGTTTTTCCCTCTTACTGATACAAGGACGGCTAGTCTTCTTGGACTCGGTTCCCATAATGGCTCAAGACTTGGTTCAGAAGTGCACACGATTAGGTTAACAAGAAGAAGAAGATGACTTAGACGATTTGGTGGAAGGGGGAAGTTGTTGAATAATCTGAAAGTCATGTCACTGTTGCTTTGACGATGACGCTTCTCACAGAATATAGTTTCAATTTCTGGGCCTTGTAAAGAATGCTTATGCATGCATGGTTCCTCCTAAATAAAGTTCTTCTAAACAAATTGAAACTATATTCTGTGAGAAGCGTCATCGTCAAAGCAACAGTGACATGACTTTCAGATTATTCAACAACTTCCCCTTCCACCAAATCGTCTAAGTCATCTTCTTCTTCTTGTTAACCTAATCGTGTGCACTTCTGAACCAAGTCTTGAGCCATTGTAAAGAATGCTTATGCATGCATGGTTCCTCTTAAATAAAGTTCTTCTAAACAAATTGACTCATCTATTTTCATCATCCAGTTCTTTCATTGGATGGACAAACGCAAGGTTTTGGAAAGGGGGCTTTGAAATTTTGGGAGTCGATTGGTTGTGACCATGGAAATCGAGGACTCTGATATTCCTTGAGGGATTTGCTTCACATAGTTTTTGTAGAAGATTTGTTTATATGGCCTTCCTCTGGACACCGATATGAAGAAGCAATCCACTTAACAGTGAAAATAATGGTGTCGTCCAGGTTGACATGGAGGAGCTTGGCTAGGAATCATCATCTCTGATTTGATTGGGCCTTAACGTTACAACATCATTTAAGAAAATTCAAAAGATTAGGGACCAAGAAGAAATATGGTCATGTTGGAGATTAACTACCAATGCCTTCCAAATGTCTTCTATCTTTGTGAACACTTGAGCTATGTTGAGAAGGATTGCCAACTAGATGACGAGGAAAAGGAGCAACGATAACCATGGGAGGCGTGGCTCAAAACGTCCCACGCAAATCATGGTTGTTGACTAGGAAGAGATCTATGGGGAGGGACAAGAAAAATGAACACTGGTTTTCCATGTTAAGCTTGAGAAAGCTTCATTGGCATCATGGAGTGGCAGGAAAAATAGGTGCACTAATGGTAAGGTGAGAGTGCATGAAGATGATTTGTCATGGATAGGCAATCCAAACAACATAGTCTTGTTATCAATAAGGGTGAGGGTTGTAGAAACCCAAGAACAAATCTCAAGTGATCTTAGGAGGAGTAGGCAATTGAAAGATGTCCACTCAATGCAAAATCAAGTAGATGATTTCTACAAAGATGGTGAAGAAGTTTCTATTGTTGGGAGAAAGTTTATCCAAGATAATAGAGACAACAACAAGCCCTCCAATCAATGCATGGTAGGGAGGAAGGGAGAGAACAAAGCATTGGGACCTAGACATGACCAATTGCTCTAGAGACAGACGTTGAGGGGTGAAAAAAGAAGAAGCTGAGAAAGGGAGAGGACAGACTTTTGAAAACTATAGACATGTTCAACCTACTGAATGTGGCCCCATGTGCTCAATCGCACCATCAAAATAGTGTGTAGCAAAAAATGTTACAAAGGTTAATTCAGTATTTTTCATAGTTTGGGATAGAAAATATGACCCTAACTAGGGTCCAATGGAACAAAGGAAATGTCAAGAAGTCATCAACCCTTGTTGAAAAGAAGTAACCATCAAGAAGAAACAAAATGCATTGATTGCTATAAGCAATTAACTTATTGATGAAAGGGAGATAAGAGAAATTAATGAAAAGGAGGAAGTAACGATGATGGAGAAAAGATACAAAGCATCTATATGGATGTGGACGATGAAATAGGGCCCATGTTTGTACCCAAATGAACCAAATGTTCAAGAGACTAAAGAGGTGGACTGGAGTAAGGAGCAGTATGTTGTATGTAATGGGTGAAGGGGCAAACCAACCCCATGCACATCCATGAAAATCATGAATTGGAACTGTAGGGGAATGGGCAAATCCGACAGTGAGAATTTTTTCAGTACTTGGTATTGGAGAGACTATCCAAGCTTAGTTTACATGTAAGAAACTAAGATCGCTGATGTAAAGTTAGAAATCGTTAAAAGAGATTGTGGTTTAGTCAGTGGCTTATGTTTTTTGAGTATTGGTAGATCTAGAAGAATGCGTCTAGGTTGGAGAAATACATAGGCTGAGATCCTTAGATACACTGAACACCACATGGGAGGACTGGTTACATAGAGTAACAAGATTCATCTATGAATGTAGTGGTTATTTATGGTTGTGTTGATCAACCTCGGAAGTTTTGTACCCAAGGATCAACTAGTACATTTTTTCTCAATATCGCCTCCAAAGATAGGTTGGCTTCATAAAAAAGTGACACACAACCTATAGTTTCATTTATATAAAAGAAAGCATCATTGTATATGGAAATTTTTCATTGATGAAGAGTTTGGGTACTGCTTTGTGTATATTGTCGATTCTAAGCAGTTGAGTTGAGGTCATAAATTGCCTGATAAATTAAATTCTCCAACAAATTTTGTGACATGAAACATGACGTAGATTTCTTGATTAAGTAACATTGTAGGCTTCTCATGATGTTACCCACAAAATAAACCTTCCCTTCACAAAAGTTTATGGTGTCAATTTTGAAGAAAAAGCTAAAATTGTAGTGTTGGCTACAACTAATGTTTTTAATTCAGTATAACAATGGTTTTATCAGCAAAATTGACATTGTATGTTTCCCACAATGCTACAAATAAGAGAAATAATCCCTCTAAAGAGGCTTACTATTTCGGTTTGCAAGCAAAACCAATGCTATTGGCTTAGATACACCTAGGATTTTTACTACAATATGTCATTGATTTTACTGAGAAACTGACACATCATGTTATAGATGTACTCTCATCTTTTTTTTATAAAATTAAAATAATATTGATGTTGGGTGCCCTTTCTCTTTTGCATCAATTTTTCTATTAAAACCCACTCTGTCTCCTAACATATAACCTCCACAAAATTTTTCTTTACCATTTTTTGAGCCACAAAAACCCAGTTCTGCTAAGCTCCCACTACCCTGGATGCCTTCTATTGCTGCTAAAAATGACATATATCTCTCCACCATCACCATATTTTGTTTTTGTTGCAACCATAATATACTACTACTTCTCTCCTCATCGACCCTGACTCTTACTGCTTCTCTCATTGACGTTGAGGATTGTTGTTGTTGCTTCTCTCCTTGTCGTCATTGACTACCGTTGCTTTTCTTGTTGCCATTACCAGCTAATGTTGCTTCTATTCTTGCTGCCACTTGTTGCTTCTATTAACACTATTCATCCACCTATTGGTGCTCCTTCTTCTATGTGCTACTGCTTCTTTTCTCCACTTGTTGCTTCTCTCACTCTCACTAGTGATTCTTTCTCCTATCTTGTCTACCATAAGTATCTAATGATGATAAGTGCTTGCAATGTTTCGTAAATGCTTTTGAATTATGATAATCAATTATTGATAACAATCTAATGTGTTTGGTTTAAATATTTGAAAATGCATGAAATCTAATAGGTTTTATATGATAAATCTTATTTCTTATATGTTTTGGGTTGTTTATATATGGATGAATGAATAAACCCACAATAAATTATTAGAAAAAAATTCTAGGTATTTTACACTAAATATATATAAATTTTATGAAAACACATGTGTTTTTTTGTCTTAGATACTCATCTTAGACTTACTATCTAGGATTAAATCTTGGATATTCCTTGATTTGGGGTTATTCTTAAACACTTAATCTCACCTAGGATGTGAGTGTATAATGTTTGTTTTATTTTCAAGATATTTTAAATGTCATTTCCCTTTTTTTGTCTAAGTACATATGTACGTGAGTATTTTCTTACCAACGTCAAGGTACTTGGAGAATAATGAGAAAATATTGTTGAAATGTTCTTCAAAACCAAACATACATATACACTTACTAGTTATATTAATTGCTCAAAACATCTCATCAAAAAATAAGTGTTCAAGAATGGGATAGGTGGTACACATTAATCATAGGTATTTAACCTAAATTCGATTTGCATTTGAGAATTATACATGTGATCTATTGGTCTAGAAACCCATCCCAAATTTAATCATTAGATGAATTTTGGATAGTCCTAATTTGGGACTGTTCTTGAACACTTAACCTCACTTAGGATGAGAGTATGTCATGTATTTTTGGTTTTCATGATATTTCAATAGTAATTTCCTTGTTTGTTTTCTAAGGTCATATGTTGGTAGGTATTTGCCCATCTACATTGGTACACTTGGAGAAATGTAGGAAAATGGAGTTGAGATATTCTTGAAAAGAAAGCACAATTTATACACCTACTATTGAGAGGAAGTGTTCAACAATGGGATAGGTGGAACACATTAAACAATATTCATGTTAGATAATTTGGTCTCAATTTAAGCATATGCAATTCTGAAGTTGACATGGCTAACACTAGATTCAATGCACAGTTGCCTATCTTATCATTATGGAATGGATCGAAGTTGGATGTCCTTTGAAAATTAGTATAAACCATAGTTTGCAAGAGGACTGATGAGTTTATATGATTTGTAGAGGAACATAGGATACAGCCTACAGATAGTTCTATTGCCCATGTAGAAATTGTGGCAACAACATGAAAATTGACATTGTTGAGGAAATTAAAAGTCATGTCTTATGCATTGGGATTCTACAGGACTATAATGAATGCAACTTGCATGAAGCTATTCAATTTAGAGATCATGAGATGTTGATATGATAATCATGTAGAAGAATAAATGTGTATGATGTTGATTTGAATAATGAAAGTGATAAGGAGATGTCAATATTGATAATTGTGTAGAAGAAGAAATGGGGAACAATCTTGTAAGACCCCTGACTTATCTTAGTGCTTGATCTTTCTTGATTTGCTTAATAAGATTATTAAACCTTAATGTAATCTCTTGAGATGCCTTAGTAACATGTGACACATTTATGTTTTCTGTTTAGTTTAGTTTGGTAGATGTTTGAGGTAGTTACACTATATGTGTGTTTGTTTTGGACCAAGTTAAAGTTTACCTATGTTGAGGGTTATCTTCCAATTTGTCTCATGTTGGTTGTGCATCTTGTGCCTTAATATCATGAGAGAGAGAATGATGCATAGGGGCACCTTGTTGGACCTTGGTTGATGAGGTAACATCATGTTTATTGATGTTAGGGTTGCATGGTTTGAATGGATGCAAGAGTTGATGGTGGTGTCGACCGTGTAGATGATCCTTTTTGTGTAGAGCCCGATGTGTTTTGTGTCTTTTAGAGTGTTTCAACTGAAGTTCTTCCTTGAGTTGAGTTTGTAGAGACCCTTTGCTTTGGGTGTCATGGGTAGCGGTCACGACCATGATGGTCCTTGGTTTTGCTTCAACTGAAAGGGTGTAGAGGACCAAGTGCTCACCACATAGCCTTGGTTTTAATGGCATTTCTTACATGCAAACCTAGAGTGCTTGCATGTACGAGGTTTTGAAGGACAAGTGTCCTTAGGATCTCCAGTATCTTGACACCTCATATCCTTTTATCTCTCTCTCCTACCCCTGGGTACTTATACCCCTTTTTTTGCATGCAAGTGGCCCCCTTTATCTCTCCCTTCCTTCTCCCTTCTTGCTTGGAGTCATCCCTTGAGGTTGGTGGTGCAAGTGGAGGTGATTGAGCTTGAAGAAGGAGGTTGAACCTTTACATGTGGTGACCTAGGGTCTGATCATCTCCCTTGCGGTTGTTCTTGGTTATCGTTGATCCTGGTAAGTTGTTTATCTTTCTAGATCTCATTTTTATTGAACCCTACCCTCTCTCTTCTTCTCTTGGACGACACTATGGTTCTCCATGGTGGCTTTCTTGAGGAACTTCTCTCTAATAGAGGTTGAATCCATGATTATCCCATGATAGTACCTGAGTGAGATGAAGATATCCTCTTTGTCTTTCATTCTCATCCTAGGATTTGTACCCTCTTCTCTTTGAGTTTCCTTTGACCTTGGTTTTCTCTTATTCTCTTGATGTGATCTTGCTTGGAGTTGGAGTTTATCCAAGCTTGGGGTTTCATCTCTTTCTTGGAGCTTCTTGGCTTTTGAAGTTGGTCTTCACCTCAAGCAAGGTTATGTAACTTTCCCCTTTTCTGTTGTTACACTTGATCTTGCATCCATGTTATCTAATCTCTAAAACGTGATTATAGGATGGTTGATGATGTCACCTTAATTGATTTATTTATTTTTAGAAAATTGGATAATTATATTCCAAAAAACCTCGGGGAGGGGACAAAAATACAAGCCACACCCTCACATGTAACTACAAGCTCCTAGGAATTGGTTACAGCAGATCCCAATTCCTAGCAATTATAGGAGGTTTATGCTTATGTAATTTAAGGTTTATTGTTACAACCCCAATTTTGGGTTCATTTGATGGGAAATGTAATTTCTCATATTAAAGATATTTGGAAAAAATAATATAATTTGTTGTGAATAAATGGATTTCGTTTAAAATAGCCTTGTTGTTTGATTTGTGGGCTTTATTGGCTATTGGGCCCAATAACAAGGAAATTCAATTAAGTAATGAATAATTGAGTTGATAGAGGAAAGAAAAGTGTGGAAACCTCTAGAAGGCAAATCCAAATAGGGATTTCGTGCCTCTTGGATTCCTTGGGTTCCAAAGATTCCAAAGTTGCATAGTAAATGCATGATAAAAGAAAAGATCAATTACATATTTCTTTATTAAGAAAGAAATTGAAAACAATGATAAATTGTGGAAAACAAGTGAAAAGAGGTGCAATTGAGTTATCCTTAGTGGGATTTCGTATCCCAAGGATTCCTAATGTAAAAAGGAAAACCAATGAGGAAAATTAAAGAGAAACAAAAAAAGAGAAATCCTCAAAAAGGGATATTGTAATAAGAAATCAACATAATAATGAGAAATAAACAAGATAAGGTGAAATAATGCATATTGATGCATTTAAGGATAATGAGTATTCCTTAAAAAGGAATTTCGAATTCTTTGAGTTTCTTGGGGTCCAAGGAGCCCCAATAAAGGGGAAAGAAAGAGAAAATACCAAGATTGCAAAATAAGAGCATAATGTGGTATATTATTGATGAATTTTGTAATATTGATACTAGGAAGTATTTTCTAACATTATTCCATGCCAATTACTTAAAAGGCAAGTACAAGGCATAACGAGGAAATAATTTTCGAAAATCTTAATATTTAAAGAGAAAGGAATAGCAAAACAATAAAGGAGAGAGAAAGTTTTCTTTTCCATGAAGGAATTTATTTCCTATTAGGAATAGAGCTAAGTTAACCCATAAGTGGTCTTCCTAGGGCATGGATACTCACCCTATATAAAGGGTAAGGCCCTAGTTCAAGTGTAAGAGAGGGAGAGGGAATCCTGCACATCCTTCTTCCATATTTTCATTCTTAAACCCTAGCTATGGGAATTGCGTGATCAGGAGGTCATGAGGCGGCAATGGTGGTTTGCAATGTCACCTTGATGCCCCAAGGTGCTAAGGAGATGCGTCGCCATCATGGTCGTGCCCTGGACGAGGCGCAGCAACGGCCGCATGGTTGCAGCACCTACTGCAGGTCGCACGACGACCCTGCTCAAACCAGCCACTCTGGTCGAGATTTGGGTGGTGCCCCAAGATCGGAGGGAGGTGGCGGAGCAAGGGCGACCGACTCCGGTGATCTTCTGGGTCCAGAGGAGGGAGAGCAGGCGGCGCAAGCCGCGGTTAGGGCTTCTGCGGCGGTCTGGTCGCGGGAATCCAAGGTTGAAGACGCTCAAAACGGAGTTGGACGAGTTTGCCCCTTCGCGGGCTAAAGAAGCAACAACTTACGCGGGGGTACAATGGTAATTCAGTTATGATTTCAACCAGCGAGCTCCTTGCATGGGAAGAGGCGACGTGGCAGCTCCTGATTGGTCAAAGTAAGTAGTTTTTTTTTAAATCATATCTCATTAACCGTAGCTCCGATAGAAATGAACAAAATATGAAAATTGATCAGGAGAATTCATAGAATGCAATAAAAATATATTTGAAGCCTAGTTCTGATTTTAATTAGAAAAGTAATGCAAGTTATTAACTTTAATGTAATGATGATTAAAGAACCTTATTTTGATATGATTAATGTGATTAGTAGGGTTTAATTAATGATTAAAGTTGATATTAGCCTGTTAATGATAAAAAGGAACATTAGGAACAAAAAAGATGAACTTTGCATATAATTAGTTTAATTTCGAGTTTAATGTGCATGAATAATACTTTAATGGGCCTTGAAACCCTAAGGTTGGTAAATTTGACTCTTAATTACTTTAATTGACTAATTTCATGATTAAAGTTGGAATATGCTGAATCTAAGTTATTTCGAGCATTAAAATCCCTAATTCGTGGGTAAATAACCTTAATATTGAAATTAGGGTTTTCGATTGGATTAAGGTAGAATTAATAATAAATAGAGTTCATATGGGATTAGACCATCATGAATTATGAGTTGTTAATCTAAAAGAAACTAAAGGTGATAATTGAGTATAATGACCTTGAAATAACTTAAAAGGATAAAGGAGGTAGTTTTGGTATAAAAGAGGCATAATCGACTTTAATTGGGCTTATGATGTTGAAATTAGGGTTTATGAACTAAGAGAGCATTTAATATGATAAAAGCGTTATGGAGGCAAAAACCCTAATAAAACCCTAATGTGGTCTAGAAAGACTAAGGTGGAATCCAAGTCTAGCTTTAGAATGTTATGGATAAACTATAACACTTGGAACGTATGCATTAATTTCAGGATATTTTTTATTTCTTGTTGATTGATTCTTTATCCTTATTGCTTGGACTATCAAGTTGCTCTGGATCAGGTATGTGGTTAATTATGACTAACCGCCTTAGTTTCCCGATGATTTTTCATATGGTTAATTGCATTGAATGCAAATTATCTGTTGGATGTTCATACTTGCATATTATAAAGTCACTATTATTATCACATTAATAATAGAAGTATGGATTCTCGCACCTACATGCCACCCTGATGGATGATACCAAGGGTCAGGCCCAGATGGGTAGACCCATGGACACCTTGAGTGGTGACCCCAGGCACCAAGAAGGTGGCCTATGATACTGCATGACTAGTGGGCACCATGAGAGGTGACCCCCAGGCACCAAGCTCGGGATTGAGAAGGTGGCCTTAAGTCATTGGCAAAGGGAACCCTAAGGTGGGTATGCCAGGGTTAGGGAAAAAGCGGTGGAGAATGCCATACTGAAAAGTGTAAATTGGCTTGTTAGTTAATTTGATTTTGATTATTAAATTGTTATCCATATTTGCAAGATTTTGGTTGTTCCCACATACCAGTATATTTCGATATACTGACCGACGTTTTGTTTGTCGGCGTTTTAGGAACAACAATTGCAAGAACAAACAGTAAAGTGACACATTGCGGAAAAAGAAATAAAGTGCAAGGAGGATTAGATAGAATAATTCAACACCAGGATAGATAGTTTTCCAAGGTTTTCAAAGGTAAGTAAAGTTTTAATTTTATACCAAATTCCAGTATGTTAGTAGAATTTCATAATTATTATTGATTATTTGTCGAACCTTTGATCCTGTTAATTGGATAACGACACCGACCTTTCGGTCTCCCTTAAATGGGGGTTACCTGGAGGCGGGGTCGTTACAATTGGTATCAGAGCATAGGTTCCTCAATTAATCTTTAATAATTATTAAATTTTACAAATTCTGTAGAAACCAAGGGAGTTATTAGAGGATTGTCCGAAAGACTGAGGTGTCTAGAAAAGGATCACGTCCGAGGGATGGAAATATTTTCCTCCGCACCGCTAGTCGGAATACGAGGACTCCCGGATTGTGTGACTTCCTGGCCGATGTCTTAGGGTATGACTCGAAATAAGATACCTTTAGGACTCTCTCATCTTGTTCATCCCTTCTCAACTCAAATTCTATTAAGGACCTTAAGGATTAGGGTTTTCTCTCTTCTCCTCACCCTCTTGAGGTATGGGTAAAGTTAATAAGGTCTAAGGAATCCTCCACCAAATTAATGAAAAGCATGTAAATAAGATGTCATGGACATAAGCTTAATAGATTAAGCGCAAACTAAAGAATAGATACATGCTTAGGTCGTATGATACAAGTTGTAATCTCCCTCAGGAGAGGCATGAGGATAGATCTCTTGTTAGGAGGATGAGTAGAGAAGGTTAGTCTGGGAGGTAGAGACCTCCATTAAAGGTAGAGACCTAGCACATCCCTTGAGGATGATGGTAACCCTAACCCTAAGTGAAGGTTAGAGAGAGAGATGACATGATGAGTTAGATGTCAAGGTTGACGGAGTGTTTGGTTGGTCATGCCTTTGGGATGCCATAAGAGGGTAGATGACCTAGTACCTTTGGCGACCCAACCCTGGAGAGGGTCATGCATGCCATAGCAAAGGATAGCTCCTTCGTGGATGAGGTTACAGGAGAACCTATAGTTACCCTATGGGCTTATGCAAGTAGGGTATAGCTTGATGGAATCCTAGTTAAGAGATCATGATGGATGGCTTATGAAAGGGGTATGGATGCTCTTGAGCCAAACAGGAGTTGAGCATAGGCTTCAACCACATAGGGGTTGCTTGAGAATATGAGCCTTCATGGAGAAGAGACCTCTAGTAGGTATGGTTGGAGGTGGTTTTAGCTCTAGAGAGAGGAAGCAGGACCCCAACAAGGAGGTTGGAAGTCTAAAACCCCAAAACTTGAGGAATAGTGGGGAGTTAAGGATGATGCGACCTACGTGGATGATAGTGGTTGCCTTATGCTTGATTCCTGGAGGCTGATGATATCTTGGTTACCTTTAGAGGAACCAAACCCTAGAGAGAGGACGATGCTTCTAGTACCCATGGTATAAGTGGTTACCTGCTGGATGAGATAAAGAGTGCCTTAG
The DNA here is from genome assembly GCA_963693085.1 of Alisma plantago-aquatica. NCBI lineage: Eukaryota > Viridiplantae > Streptophyta > Magnoliopsida > Alismatales > Alismataceae > Alisma > Alisma plantago-aquatica. The sequence continues at coordinate 415,215,839 of OY856410.1, forward strand.
ACCCTGAGGAGGTTTAAGTAACCTGTTGTGAGGTTTTATACCTAGTTGGTTGTCCTGGAAGAAGCCTCGACCCTAATGTGTTGCTCGAGTAGAAGGATGACAGGGAGTACATGACATACCTTGGGCATGCTTGATTCGTGGTTAAGAGGTTGATCATGTAGTTGGATACCCAAAGGAGAACCTAGGGTTCCTAGGCCTAAGAGGGGAAGCAGTGTATCCGATGCTCATGATGAGATTTGAGTCTCTATAGTTTCGAGCATGGTACTCCTCATGTGAAGAGGTAAAGGAAATCCCTTATGATAAGGGTATGTTTGATGAACCCCTCACAACTAAGGTGATGTAATGTTGAGGATGAGAACAAGTGTGACCTAGTATGGTTTTGTAGGTACGATGGTGCCTTAGTAGTTGTTGGTCTAAGCATGCTCATATGGAAGTAAACCCTAAGAATGCTTGTGACCTTTGTCATAAAGGTGTAGTTTCCTCCCATCCTTGGAGAGCGACCCTTTAGTAGGAAGTTTACCAGTTTGGTTGGTTTTAAGGTAACCTAAGGAGGTTTCATAGGATCTTGAGAAGCTAAGTGAAGAATACATGGCATGAGAATGAACCTATAGACCCATTGATAACCATCTCTATGTGTATGTGGATGTGTTACCATGGAGGTAAACGGTATGGGGCTCGACCAAGGTAGGCAGGTCGCCATGACCCTTATGAATGGATGAAAGTCAGCCCATGAATGCAAGGAGAGAGATGATGAATGTTTGGGTAAGGTTCTAGGTTGGACATGTACAATAATAGAATCCTAAGTCTATCCTAGGGTCAGGTAGGGATAAGACCGATGGAAGAAGGAGTTGCCTAATTCCCTAGTTGCACATGACCATAGGGTCGGGAGGTAACAGCTATCATTGTCTGAGGGCCATGGGTTAGGAGATTGATCACCTTCATGAACTCATGGGACCCAAAGGGCAGATGAGTAGGGCACTCTCTGGATGCATAAGGGAAGAGGGATGACCCCAAAAGTGTCGGCACCCTATAGACCTAGAGGAGATGACCAAGGGTTGTGTAGTAACCCAAGTAGGTTCGAGACCAGTTTTCCATGGAAGTAATGTAGATATCAAGATGATGGCACGTTTCAACTTAGAATTGAAGGTGTACTGGTGGCGTGGGTCGTACCATCTCTACTCTTGGAATAGGGAGAACTCTGTATTTGGACAGCCGCCAAATGCTTATTTCTTCTTGTTATGGGAGTGAGAGATAGGATAGTACGCATGCCATACACCAAGGATAAAGATGACGTGAGTTGGAACAAGAAATGAGGACAAAGATGATAATGTGTCCTTGTGGAGAAATGATACGGGGATGGTTTACAAACACTAAGAGTATTGAGGAAATCATCTTGTGAGGCTGCTTTATCTTGAACTAGGTGGATTTTTGCATGTGTTACAAGGAATCACAAGGTGGTGCCTGATAACTAAGAGGATGAGCTCAGAATGTTCTTGATGAAGATAGACTTGGAGTTTGAGAAGAGATGATAAGTAGAATACATGGAGGTGTATGTCTTCAAAATTACCTAACACTTAAGGATAAGAAGTGGTAATGAAGGCTCTAGTTGAGATATAGCTGCCTAGTTAGCTGGAAGCTAGAAGAAGTTGAGGTTGTTCGACTAACCCTATTTTTGGGAAAGAGGATGTGTTTTGGCTAACACACGGATGTAACAAGATATGTTGAGCAAGTTAATGGTTGTTTGGTTAGCCAGTTTAGTCCTTGATGTAGTAAAAGGATGGTGATAGAACCTTAGATACACTTCTTTGGATAGGAAGGTAATAAAACCCTCTTGAGAGTGGTTTTAGGGTTTCCGAGGTATCAGGCTTGAGGAATCATAACAATACAGGAGGTCACGATATACCTTGATACTACAAAGATAGTAAGTGATGGTAGCATTCTAGATGCTTAAAACAAAGTTGCATGTAGCATATGGCCATGCAAGCCAGGAGGTGAAGGACGAACACCATTAACCCATTGCATGGATATAAAGTATAAAGAGTTCCCGAGAGGGAATGGGAGTTCATCACTATGGATGTTGTGAGTCTCTCCTAGACCAAGAAGGTCAAGATACAATATGGGTTATGGTAGATCGCCTTACCTAGATGACATGAGAAAGGAAGAGTTCTGTCAAGGGACAGATTTGGTTGAACTACATATGAAAAGAGATGGTTCAACTACACCATGATGCAAAATCAAGAGTTCTTGATGTGACCTAAAGGTTCACTTCCATGAGATGGAAGTAGATACATGAAGAGCTCAGTGTTTGTACAGTTTATCACCCCCATACTAATGGACAGTATGATCCGGACTAGAGGGTCTGATGAGAGCATGTGTGCTCATTTAGGGTGATACATAGAGACAGTTCTTAAGATGTGATGTTAACCACCATAGCCTTGATCAGGATGCAAGAAGTTCTATAGGGAGGTTGTGTCGGTCACCACTTCATTACGATGATGTTGGTGAAGGAGGTCTCACGAAGGTCAGAAAAGAACCACAGTGTGTGCAGATGAAGTCGCTTTGATCATGCAATGGTTGAGAGAGAGCCTAGTGGTGACATGAGTCACGAGCTGATGCAAAGCAGACTGACATGCAGTTCACTGTAGGGAAATATGTGATGTGAAAATCTGACCCCTCTAAGCTACAGTTGAGAAAGCTGAGTCCCCGGTATATGGGTCCTTTTGAGATGGATTGGTGGAGATGGTTGTATTTAACCTTACCCCTCAGGATAAAATGATGTGTTGCATGAGTCCGATCTAGAGCACTATGTGAGGCACCCAAGCCAGGTGTTGTGCCATGAACCTATTCAACTTTTGAAAGGCTGAAAAGTCTTGAGTCACCTATGAGGGTACGATATACCAAGGTAAGAAAGAACTCATATGGAAGATGAAGGTTCTTGGAAAGCACCATGGAAAGGGTGAAGCCACATGGTAGCCCTGATGGACATAAGAAGGGTTTATCGTGTTTGTTTGCTTTCTTGATGGAATTTTGAGGACAAAATTCTTATAAGAGGGGAAGGATGTTACAACCCCAATTTTGGGTTCATTTGGTGAGAAATGTAATTTATCATATTAAAGATATTTGGGAAAAATAATATAATTTGTTGTGAATAAATGGATTTCATTTAAAATAGCCTTGTTGTTTGATTTGTGGGCTTTATTGGCTATTGGGCCCAATAACAAGGAAATTCAATTAAGTAATGAATAATTGAGTTGATAGAGGAAAGAAAAGTGTGGAAACCTCTAGAAGGCAAATCCAAATAGGGATTTCGTGCCTCTTGGATTCCTTGGGTTCCAAGGAGTCCAAAGTTGCATAGTAAATGCATGATAAAAGAAAAGATCAATTACATATTTCTTTATTAAGAAAGAAATTGAAAACAATGATAAATTGTGGAAAACAAGTGAAAAGAGGTGCAATTGAGTTATCCTTAGTGGGATTTCGTATCCCAATGATTCCTAATGTAAAAAGGAAAACCAATGAGGAAAATTAAAGAGAAACAAAAAAAGAGAAATCCTCAAAAAGGGATATTATAATAAGAAATCAACATAATAATGAGAAATAAACAAAATAAGGTGAAATAATGCATATTGATGCATTTAAGGATAATGAGTATTCCTTAAAAAGGAATTTCGAATTCTTTGAGTTTCTTGGGGTCCAAGGAGCCCCAATAAAGGGGAAAGAAAGAGAAAATACCAAGATTGCAAAATAAGAGCATAATGTGGTATATTATTGATAAATTTTGTAATATTGATACTAGGAAGTATTTTCTAACATTATTCCATGCCAATTACTTAAAAGGCAAGTACAAGGCATAATGAGGAAATAATTTTCTAAAATCTTAATATTTAAAGAGAAAGGAATAGAAAAAGAATAAAGGAGAGAGAGAAAGTTTTCTTTTCCATGAAGGAATTTATTTCCTATTAGGAATAGAGCTAAGTTAACCCATAAGTGGTCGTCCTAGGGCATGGATACTCACCCTATATAAAGGGTAAGGCCCTAGTTCAAGTGCAAGAGAGGGAGAGGGAATCTCGCACATCCTTCTTCCATATTTTTGTTCTTAAACCCTAGCTATGGGAATTGCGTGATCAGGAGGTCATGAGGCGGCAATGGTGGTTTGCAATGTCACCTTGATGCCCCAAGGTGCTAAGGAGATGCGTCGCCATCATGGCCGTGCCCTGGACGAGGCAGGTCGCACGACGACCCTGCTCGAACCAGCCACTCTGGTCGAGATTTGGGTGGCGCCCCAAAATCGGAGGGAGGTGGCGGAGCAAGGGAAACCGACTCCGGTGATCTTCTGGGTCCAGAGGAGGGAGAGCAGGCGGTGCAAGCCGCGGTTAGGGCTGCTGCGGCGGTCTGGTCGCGGGAATCCAAGGTTGAAGATGCTCAAAAGGGAGTTGTACGAGTTTGCCCCTCCGTAGGCTAAAGAAGCAACAACTTACGCGGGGGTACAATGGTAATTCGGTTATGATTTCAACCAGCGAGCTCCTTGCATGGGAAGAGGCGACGTGGCGGCTCCTGATTGGTCAAAGTAAGTAGTTTTTGTAAAAATCATATCTCATTAACTGTAGCTCCGATAGAAATGAACAAAATATGAAAATTGATCTGGAGAATTTGTTGAATGCAATAAAAATATATTTGAAGCCTAATTCTGATTGTAATTAGAAAAGTAAGAGAAGTTATTAAATTTAATGTAATGATGATTAAAGAACCCTATTTTGATATGATTAATGTGATTAGTAGGGTTTAATTAATGATTAAAGTTGATATTAGCCTGTTAATGATAAAAAGGAACATTAGGAACAAAAAAGATGAACTTTTCATATAATTAGTTTAATTTCGAGTTTAATGTGCATGAATAACACTTTAATGGGCCTTGAAACCCTAAGGTTGGTAAATTTGACTCTTAATGACTTTAATTGACTAATTTCATGATTAAAGTTGGAATATGTTGAATCTAAGTTATTTCGAGCATTAAAATCCCTAATTCGTGGGTAAATAACCTTAATATTGAAATTAGGGTTTTCGATTGGATTAAGGTAGAATTAATAACAAATAGAGTTCATATGGGATTAGACCATCATGAATTATGAGTTGTTAATCTGAAAGAAACTAAAGGTGATAATTGAGTATAATGACCTTGAAATAACTTAAAAGGATAAAGGAGGTAGTTTTGGTATAAAAGAGGCATAATCGAATTTAATTGGTCTTATGATGTTGAAATTAGGGTTTATGAACTAAGAGAGCATTTAATATGATAAAAGCATTATGGAGGCAAAAACCCTAATGTGGTCTAGAAAGCCTAAGGTGGAATCCAAGTCTAGCTTTAGAATGTTCTGGAAAAACTATAACACTTGGAATGTATGCATTAATTTTAGGATATTGTTGATTGCTTGTTGATTGATTCTTTATCCTTATTGCTTGGACTATCAAGTTGCTCTGGATCAGGTATGTGGTTAATTATGGCTAACCGCCTTAGTTTCCCGATGATTTTTTGGATGGTTAATCGCATTGAATGCAAATTATCTGTTGGATGTTCATACTTGCATATTATAAAGTCACTATGATTATCACATTAATAATAGAAGTATGGATTCTCGCACCTACATTCCACCCTGATGGATGATGCCAAGGGTCAGGCCCAGATGGGTAGACCCATGGACACCTTGAGTGGTGACCCCAGGCACCAAGAAGGTGGCCTATGATATTGCATGACTAGTGGGCACCATGAGAGTTGACCCCCAGGCACCAAGCTCGGGATTGAGAAGGTGGCCTTAAGTCATTGGCAAAGGGCACCCTAAGGTGGGTATGCCAGGGTTAGGGCAAAAGCGGTGGAGAATGCCATACTGAAAAGTGTAAATTGGCTTGTTAGTTAATTTGATTGTGATTATTAAATTGTTAGCCATATTTGCAAGATTTTGTTTGTTCCCACATACCAGTATATTTTGATATACTGACCGACGTTTTGTTTGTCGGCGTTTTAGGAACAAAAATTGAAAGAACAAACAGTAAAGTGACACGTTGCGGAAAAAGAAATAAAGTGCAAGGAGGATTAGATAGAATAATTCAAGACCAGGATAGATAGTTTTCCAAGGTTTTCAAAGGTAAGTAAAGTTTTAATTTTATACCAAATTCCAGTTAGTTAGTAGAATTTCATAATTATTATTGATTATTTGTCGAACCTTTGATCCTGTTAATTGGATAACGGCACCGACCTTTCAGTCTCCCTTAAATGGGGGTTACCGGGAGGCGGGGTCGTTACATTTATGCTTATGTAGTAATCTTGTATAGATTATCTCTTTCTCCTAAACCATAATTCATGTATCCAAAACCTATTAGATGATGGAGTTGATGGTTCATACATGCACCTTGAATGTTGATTTTATCACCATGTTTATGGTCCAACTATTACATGTTAGATGGAGTTTTGGTTGTTGGAATGCATGATCCTAACACCTGGTTTTTCCTCTCATAGCATGGTTTTCTTTGTTGATCTTTGTTATGGTCATTTGAGGGTTTTAATGTTCATCCTTTCATGGATTTTTAACCTTAGTGACACTTGAGTTTTCTTGATTTTATACATCTATTTCGGTCAACATGCATTGTTGGTTCCTTGGGGTCTCTATAACCATGTTGGTGGTGAGCTTGGGTTTTGGTTTGGCCACCATAACCTAACCCTAGCTGCCTTGGTATCTACGCATGAGTCTTTGTTGCGGATGCTAGGGTTGTTGGTTGAGTGTCGACTGCTACATCTGTGATGCTGTGCATGTTTTACGATCGCTACCTTTCAGAACTATTGAAGTCACAACATTTGGAAATGCCTGTTGCGGTTGCAACACAGTGGTTGTGAGTTAGTTGCTACACCTTGATACATGGGTGGTTTCTACATGAGTTGTCTCTACATGGGTGGTTGTTGCATGTTCTATGTGAGTTGGTCAATATGGTGGGCTAACCCTAGTGGTCACTAGGGTAGCCAATGCCTAGTGGTCGCTAGTGGTGGTGTAGCTCATTTTGTTGCTACATGGTGATGGTTGGTACATATGAAGATGTACTTGTTTCGTCACTACACATTCCTAGTTTCCTTGGTCATTTGGTATCGTAATGACATTGGTTCTTTGTGCTCCAAAAAGGTGGGAATTGATGATATAGGGAATGCTGTTATGTGCTACTATGAAACCTTAACTGATTAACCATGAGAAACCCTAGACCTAAAGACATGATGTAATGTTTATATTGCTTGAAGTGATTAACATGTAATGATGTATTTTCTCTCCCATTTGTGTAACCCTAATGTTATAGGTTAAATGAACATCATAGCTTGTGGTTGCTCTGGTATCTATGATGTGACACAGGGTGATGATTATGAGCCTTTATGGGGCATGATGAGATAATGATGTTATGCAGGAACTAGTAGGGGCTTTGTGCCTAATTTGAGGTGATATCCTCTAGTGATTTGATGAGGGATGGTTATCCCATGATGATATCATAATGGTGATGTCCTAGTATAAGGAAGTGAGACAATATCATGTGATGATATGATCAACTTTATACTTAATACATTTTATATCTTCTAACGTTGTAATATACCCCTATCTTTGTAGAATGTGTCTATGGCTTGTATGTTATTACTTGATTAGTGCATTAAAAGATACCCAATTGGATTAACTAATAAAGTGAAACCCTAATCATGTAGTTGCCCTAAGCCATAGATCCATCTTCAGTTTTAGTATTTGCTAAATGGTGAAACAAGTATTTACTAAGAGAAACTCAAAGTGCATATTGTTGAATGTGTGGGGGTTCAAGTTGAGGATATATCCTTGCATCCATAATTACAAGATTGGAGGATGACTGTCGTCACGCATTGAAAGGAGAACAGATGCAGTTGTTTCTTAGTATGTGATGTGATAGAAGAAAATTGTGGTTGTACCTCAAATGATTGGGTTTGCATACCATAGTTTCTGGTGTCGTGCTTATATACCAAGGTGGAGAGGCTGATTTGTAGTTTCACTCTATATATCACTGCGGAAGATTGAGACTGACTGAGGGTGTGGGAGATCATAGGAGTTTGGATATCCTAGATCTTGTATGGAACTTATTTTGACTTAGCAGTGGTCAGTTGGAGTTTGATGGTGTAAATCGTCACTACAGGGAATTAATAAAAGGCATAATACAGTTGTGTAGTATATTTTCTTAGGGTTAAACATGATTCACATTGGATGTTTCCCTTTGCCTTGTTTATTATATTGCTTAGATGTTATCTTTTTTACACATTCTTCATATTCATTTTGAGATTATATGATAATCTGTTGATCAATTGTGGATTCTTTAACTACTTAAATTGTGTTATCAGTCTAAAGTATTCATTTAGCTGAATCTGCTCATCTTGTTAATAGTATAAATTTCTTGCTATATATCATTCTATGTTAACTATAGTTTGGCGAAGAGTTATATCTCTCTCTGGGACGCTAATCTGACCCTGTGGGTTTGCACGTCATTTTGGTGGTCGTGCACGACACGGTAGAGATCATGCGGTTGAGGAAGATCATCATGGAGATCAGTAGTTGTTGAAGGTTGGATATGTTGCTTGCATGTTTTAGTAGAGTCATATGTGTCATCCCTGAAATCTCAGGTCCTTGGGGTGTTTTGTAGATGGTGTACATTGATATGAGGTTTTTGCTAGTATGCAATGGTTGTACATGTATGACTTGTATATATGAACAAGTTATCTTTTGTAATAGGTTTGTGGTAAGATGGCCATTGTACAATGATGTATATACCTTTACGGTATGATATATGATAGAGGTGGAATAGTTTGTGGACTTCTTTGTAACGTGCTATGATTTTTTGGTTATATAAAATCAATTTTAATTTACTGTGCTTTCTCGTAATCTATGTTTTTAGTGTTCATTTTGTACTTTAATTTTGAGTAATCTCATGCGTGTGACATCGAGTTGTCATAAATCTTGATTTGAATATCAAATAAATTTCAAATGACATAATTGATGCTAGACAGATGTGGCAATAATCTTACTAAACCACCATCTTTATTTATAAAAAATTTACATGATTTTGATAAACCATTATACTTGGGTTGTGCTGAGTTCATGAGACTGAGAGTTTTAACAAAACTACATACTCTAAAACCTAGCAATAGGTGGTGAAAAACGTTTCACATCTCTATTGGATCTTTTGAAATAAATTCTTCCTGATGGCAGTAAGATTCCCATCTTTACATGATATTCTTGACATCACTAAGGGAAAGGTGTGACTATAAAAGATTTGTAAGGTTGTAATCTATAGGCTCATATATAGAGCAATCAAGTTAGGGACCCATTTATAGGGAGAAATGGGTGAACTTGAGCCACATTTAATTTACTAGGTTCCAATTGAGGAGTTTAGTTTTTAGGGTTTACACTAAGTGGTCAAACAATATAGAGATGCGAGAGTCAAACCTAGGTTAAACCTACACAATTAATGCTATCTAACTAAGCAAGGTAGAGCAATTACACTAACTATATAGAAATAGTCTTACTTAGAACTAAAATAGACAATTATCTAAATTGGGAAAGAAAGATAACAATGAACTAAACTAGGTTGACAGTTACACTAGGTCGGCAAGCAATGGACTAGAAAATTCTGGTACAAGTCACTCAGAAAAAGCACTAAGATAAAGGCAAACTAACATGAAAAAAGTAACTTAAGAAGTAATAAGGAATGGAAGCTAACAATGTTAATAATAACTAATGGAATGAAAAAGGGTTTTGGGTAATTAATAGTGGAAGTGGGTTTTTTGGGGGTAAATGTCACTATCAACCTAGTTAGGCTCATGTCATGCATCATATTCAATCAAACCATGTTATATAACCAGACAACATAGTTGGATGATGATGAATTATCCTATACTACTAGTTACCATGGGTGGTATACGGTTTACATAGAGGAATTAGTCTCTATCACCCCCTCTTCAACATTATGAGGTTCAATTGACTTGGGTATAGGTATAGTTCAATCAATCACACTAGTGTAGTCCTAAAGGAGTAATTCTCCTAATGTGCCACTATAAAAAAGAAATTGCTACATTTCATGTAGCTACATTTAGTTTAAGTGTATTTAGAAACTAGTTTACATTATAATATATAAAATTGTAAGTAAAAATATAGCTAGATGGGTTTAAGGAATAACTATGTTTATTTTGAATATGTTTAGACTATAACGTAGTTAATTGTACATTTTTATACTTCTTCATATGTCAAATAAAAAAATTCATCCCTCTCCCATGCATTGTTATTTACACCTGGACGCACCCATCTCCTCTCCCCTAAAATTCTCCCTCCCAAATGGGTGCCTAATCTCCATATGGTTTCTCTTCCTTTCCCTCACTCTCTCCACAATCACTCCCCTTTCTCCAATTGACTATCTCTCCCAATCTCTCTCGATCCTAGTTCTCTCTCTTTCCAAAGAACATCTTCTCTTCCCCTATCCACCATGCACTCTTAGATTCTCTAAGAGGTGTATCTCACGCACTTTTTCTTAGATAGTCTTCCAATAAGCCTCAGGGCACAGTCCTTTGTAGGCACACACATTGTGCTTTTTGTAGGCACTACTGCTACCTCCTATTGCAGGAGTTGAAGTTGTCACTACATTTAGTTGCAATTGTAGGATTATGCTTCACAAATATTGTGCATATACCCTTCTCACATCCAAATGATCTTCCCTTCTAATTGCTTGAATAGGTAGGAGGTATCTATGAAGGGACTTTAAAGAACTTTAACAAATTCTTATAATTCTACTTTAGAGTATTGTAACTCATTAATGGGTTGTAGAGCTACAAGGTTGATTCACATGCCATTGTTGATTTGACTAATAAGATCCTCCATGATCACATCTTATTTTGTTCATATGTATCCAATGTAGATTCAACAAAATTTATAAATGTCAAAGTGGTCCAGTCCCTCACCCAAACACTCTAGATCCTAGATCGAGATCACAATAATTCTTCAAAACTTGTGAATGGAATTGTCAAGCCTTTTGAATTGATGAAAAAGTAGGTTGCTCATTTTTCTGACCAAAGTTCAGTGAAGGAGAATGCATCCCAAAAGATTCCCAAAAATCAATATGATCATGATTTTTTTGAAAACAACATAGTAATAGGTTTTATCCTCTAGAAATGTCATCTCAGCCAAACACCAGAGATGTAAACATGGAGAGTTTCAATGACTTCTAAGGATTCTTCTCATGTTTATATCAATCATTATCCATATCATGGTGGAGGTTTCGTCATTGGGGACGTTGAATTCATGAACGATTCCTATGAATCATGAGGAATCCTTGATAATGCCATCTCAACATTTTCTAATTGACATCATATTTAAATTGGAAGCCACAATCCATAGAGGATATTGATCCATAATTATAGCTGCATTGCCTCTTAATATTCAAGCTGAAGTGTTGGTTTAGCAACTAGACAAACAACTATAATAGTCTTATGAACTCAAATGGCATCTTTTTGAGATGGATATGATTTACATAATAGCTAGATTTCTTTTTGAACTGTGTGGGGAGGCTAGCATTCTGACCCATATCTATCTTTATCTATAAATCATATTTAAACATGTTAAGTAGTTTTTTCTTGATAGTTGGGGTCTTGTATGTAAGATTTTACATGTGAGGTTTGTATTTAAGGTTCTTTTAACATCATCACAAGCAATTTTTGTCTAGCCTAACTGCTATAGTTGTTCAAGAGGCTAGTAACTTCATGATGGAGTTATATTTCATATTCTCATCCACAATTTCTAAATGGTAAGTATTGTAGTTTTTCTCCACTTTTATATTAGTAGATCTACAATTGGTGCTTGCTAATTGTAATTTGTTACATAAGAACTACTAATGAATGCTAGCTTCATGGTAATAGTTGAAAAATTAATTATTATGATATTTTATTAAATTATTTTCGTACAGCACACACTTTTCTAAAAAAATGTTCTTAGATTGGAGTTAGAAAATAACTCTTTTTTGTGCTAAGATGCTTAGGTGGAACATATTTTATTTCGGTCAGGTGGTCTTTTCATACATCCTCCCCTTTTGCTGATTTTCTATACTTGATCTCTTATCACTTAAAAAATATAAAGATATTGTGGGTTTTACTCAATATTACTACAATATTGAACTCGTGCTTCTTTGAGGTCTTTTGTTGATAATGTTTTTGTAAGGTGATCTTGGCATGATTCGGCCCTTCTTGGATATGGGATTTTTGCTGATGCTTGGTCCACTTTTGTATGGATTAGATTTCTCTTCCAATAATCTGTCTCTAATTACATAATGCAACAATAGTTCCTTTTTCTTCAGAAAAAGGTATATGATGTTTGAAATCTCAATTACTCCATTTTCTTAATATGAAGTTGAATATCTTTATGGGCAAATCTACTACCCCACTACTCTACTTAGTTTATATATAGTATAATATGGTGTTGTATTTGATGTTTGCCTTGTGATATTTGTGGAATGATTTCTTTATATTTGGGAATATACCAAAAAGGGTGGCTGTACTTTTATGCTTCTTTCCTTGTTATATTATAATAAATGATATTTCCTTCTTCTCCTAAGAACTTTGAAGTGTATTAGAATGACTCTGAAAGGTTGGAAGGCTATGAGATGCTGGAATACCTCACATTGAATTCTTTTATTTTTTAGAATGAATGTCATACTGAATTCCCTTGTTAACTATTTCTAACATGTCATGTGTACTAATAGGATTTGGCCTTAGCTTTGGGGTGTTTTAGATAGTTTCCTATCTAAACATTCTGGCTGAATGGCCCTCATGAAGTTTCCAACTGACTTTTTTTATATCACCCTGGTGCAGTCTTCTTGAGTTTTGTTTTTGTTCAGTGTATGTTGAAGTTATCTATATTTGTATTGCTCATGTTATGTTGGAGTGTTGTACATTTTTTAATCTTGGTGAACCTTCAAACAAATATGAGTGAGGCTTGGATGTTTGTGAAGCTTTGTTGGCTTGTTGTTATGGAACTTTTTTCCTACTATGGTTTAAACTTTCTAGCTTCCTAGTCTTTGGTTTCTAGGATTAATCCTGGCATAATCCTTGAACCAATTTGTCCTTTGGTAAGACCATAAGAACAAATTATTTTTGACTTTATTGTCTATTGGAGTGCTCCAAATGTTGTGGAGAGGTTAACACCATCATTAAGGGGGTACTTTTACATGTCGTAGTGTCTTTGTTAATAGGGAATACCCTACTTGCTTGAGTGGATAAATGGACCTTCAACACAATGGGATTGGGATCATTCATCTATTCTAGATGACATGATAGTAGAAAAAGTTAGTCCTAGATTATCACCTTAAAATGGGGAATGGAAAGTTATCATGGATCTTTACAGTCATGTCTAGTGGATTTTGCTTAGCTTCAAATCCAGGCAATGACTATTCTTCAAAAAGCTTCATCTATGCATCCTTTGACATGTCCCTACCTAATATGTCTCCTATCCGTTGGAGTGTTAGAAATCCTTTTGAGAATGCAAATACAATATATAGATTCCTTTATGGTAAAAAAATGAGGAGCTAGATTCGATGATGTGTTCCATACATATATTTTCAAGCATAGAAAATGAATAGGATTGATTGGAAAGGTTTCATGTCTACAATCTTGAAATTTGAACTTATACATATCTCTAATAGATAGTGTGTTAGTTAGATAAGGCACTAAAGGTAGGTAATACACAAGAACCTTTTAGCTCATATCTTACTATTATGAAATACTACATACATCTACTGAAATGAATCCCCTTAAGATAATTTTTATCTACGATATTACTAGAAAGTATGCAATATATTGGGATGCCATCATGACTAAATTTTAAAGTTTTTCACTTCGGTTTTACTCTCTATAGGAATAAGGTCCTTAAAGTATCCTGATACCTTGGTAATATGTTGTGCTATTTGACTATTATCCTAGGTCCATAAACAAGTGGTGATTGAGTGGGTATTCCTCCATTTTTGTTAAGTAATGACTCTCCCACCTGTTATGCCTTACCCATTTTGACCACTACATAACCATTGCATTTTGCTTGACAAACTTTTTAATGAATTCCCCATACATGCATTTTTCGAAAAATTGATGAGTGCATCATCATTATTATTTCTAATTAATTGGGTTACATTTCTCAACTATTTGTTCAAGCACTGCATATAAACATAGAAAGTTTTGGTTGTATCCTGGCATAAAGATGCCAATTTTTTGAACTATTTAGAGCATTATACAAAGTGTAAAATTGACCTAAGGGGAAATTGATGGAGCTTAATTTCTTCCTTGTAGTTATTGGGTCAAGCTTTGCCTAATTTTTTTTTCATAAATCATGCTTATCACTTTTTTGTTGGATATGAAAAAAAAAATTGGTTGTGGTATTTTATACTCAACCTTTTTTAAGTCAAGAATTAGTTGTTCATGTTAAATTGCAATAAAACCAATCCAGTATGAGTGTATCATATGTGAAACACTAGAGCGATGGCACTAAGCTGATTGTATCTAAAGAGTGGGGCAAACTACAACACATAGTTACCATCAGTTGTAGTTAGACTACTATCCATGATACAATTCTTAACTAATAAAATGATGACTAAGTACTAACTATCTCTAGGATTAATAGAACAAATAGTGCATGAGCTCAACATTGAATTGATGAAAGTTTTTGTAACATCCCAGGATTTGAGGCCTCGGATAACATGATCTTAAAAGGAATGATTGGACTACCCATATCACCAAGGTGCACCTCCTTTTCTGGGAGCCCATCACTAAAGAACTCCATAGTTAAGCGTGCTTAGCTTGGAGTAGTACTAGGATGGGTGACCAGTCGGGAAGTTGATCCTGGCTTGCGCGTCAGTGTGGACAAAGTGCGCAGTTAAGGCTAGTGGTGGTTTGTGGGGCCAGTCATCATTCCTGAAACTCTACTAGAGCCTAGGGAAGTGGACTCGGGCATTACAGTTTTGTTCTAAGGGCATGTCTCTGTGGTTCATAGTGTGTACATCCTTGGGATTTATGTTCTCTATGACTTCATGATGGTTACTATATGTAGTTGAATTATCCTCAATTTTGATTTCAGCCTCTCTAGGTGTAGGTGCAACATTTTTCATTACAACAAAATCCTAACCTTCAACCTCTATAGGTGGAGTTGCTACCTCTTACATTAAAATATCATCATGACTGACAACCTCTATAGGGAAGGTGCAACACCTTTCATTGGGGTTTTACCCTCAGCCTTTCTTGTCCTTGATTAACTCCACATGTGGAGGTGCAACTGCAATGTCATTGATAGAAAAAGGATCTTGTCCTATGTTGGGGGTGTGATCATCAGCCTTTGCATCTTTGGATTCCTCCTCCTTTGGATGTGTAGGTGTAAGTTCTTAAACTTCCTTGTGGATCATCTCTATATTTTCTTTTTTGCTTCTTCCTTTTTCTCCATCTTATTTTTCCAAGGCCCCTCTTCTGTCATCCAACCTTGCTTTTATCATCATTATCAACCAAAATTTTCTTTGCTTCCTTTGACTCTTGCACTGCAACTTCTTTAGGGGGAAAAACATCAACAAATTATGGTTCCTCTGGTTTCTTTTCTTGAGATACAACTTCATGAATTTCTACCTTCTCTAGCTCACTACTATCTTGCATTGTTCCATCTCTATCCTTTTCTATTTTCTCAGGAGCATGGTTAATTGTATTATGAAAAAGATAATTATGAAATCATATCAACAAAACTAGATAACAAAATAGGAACTAGAAATGGTTAGATGAGTTTAAGGTAAACGTACCAATAAACAAAAAATGTAAAAAGTATATATAATAAAGTAGATACATCTTCTATAAAGCCTCTAACATACGAAAAAAGAAATGAAGACACAAAATGGACTTGACATAAAGGGTTAGATGAAATAGATTGTCTTCTCAATCATCTTTTCTAGTCACCATAATTTACTTTGGCATGTATAAACCCTGATTGATATCTTCATCATTCATCCGGTCATGGTGTTAATGTCCATGATCAATATCAAGAACAATAATCATAGTTCCTTCACCAACTAAAAATTGAGATAACATCGTTATATATACACCATTTATTATTATACACAAGTTTGGGATAGAGATAGTATGATTTTTCAAATAAATGTGAAAAATAGTGAAGCTTTTAGTTCTATGTTCATAAATATGTGATGTCATCATGATATCACATCAATAGCCAGTACCATTTGTATAATAATATGTACGATCACTACTGGCATATCAATAACTAGTATAATTAGGACTAAAAATAGTGGCTACTATCTGTGGTCATTAGAATTACATATTCAAATCTAGATTTGAAATGTTAGGAAAAAATATCAACAATGGAATAGATAAAGAAAAGTATCACTACTCACCAAATACAAGGAGAAGCAACAATGCTTTGATGCTTCAGTCACCGATATGTTTTGGTGGATTTGATGCTTCCATCATTGATGAAGATCAGAGGAAGATATGCAGTTCATACATGTGCTAATCGAACATCTTATGTTTTGTTCAATTTTTTAAAGAGTTTCGATTTTGATCCTCTTAGAAATATGATGTCTTTCCCTATAAAATAGTATGCCTATTAATCTAATAAATCTTGGTACATATATTCTATGTTTTGTTTATTCTTTGCTTAGTAGTTGGCACAAGGGATTCTCTATTTCCCTGGTTGATATACTTGATGAATGATGTCATCCAGTTACTTATAGAAAATTGCTAGATATTTGAAGAATCCCCCACCCCTGAGATACCTCTACTTTTAGTTAATTATAGAATTATCATATAATGCTAATCACCTCTCTATTTTGGTCACATAGGAGTGATCTTTCAGAAGTGGTATTTCTTATTTAGCTACAATGATTTCAAAGTCTAATGAAGATACAATTGAATATCTTTATTTGAGAGAGGGATCATTAATTGCAAAGTAATTCTTTGTATTGATGAGGAATCTACCCAAAAATTTCATGTAATGCTAATCATCTCTCTTTTTTAGTCACATAGGAGAGATCTTTCAGAAGTGATATTTCTTATTTTGTTGAAATGATTTTAGAGTTTCATGAAGATACAAATGACTATCATTATTTGGGATCTTTAATTCCAAGGTAATTCTTTCATCTAATACAAAACTCCTTGTGGATTGGTATTAAGAGAATGATGATAAGACTTTTAAAAGACTGATCAGGATTATGCCCTTCTTGGTGCATCTATCAATATTAGGCATGCTTACAGACATAACACTTGGATGTTATATTGTGTACGGGAAATTATAAGTGACACCCAATATGAAAATATTTAAAAAGCATTTCTTCCCCTTCTAATTGGTTTTTAGAAGAACCTTGTATGCACACTTGTATAAGAAAATAGTGTGAATGTTTCCTGTGTTGAAATGTGAACTAAATTGATCACATATTACAAATCAAAACTTTATATTTTTCCTTTTATTCCATCTCCACACGAACCAAAGGTTACTTTGTCACTCAACTCTTTTCAAGCCCCAATTTCTACATTGAAAAATGCTTGGAAATATCCTCTACACTAAACCACTTTCCTAAAAACATTTGGAGTTTAGTTCACTAACTATGATCTTATGCTTGCAAAAATGATTCGAAAGAGACATATTAGAATGCTTATGAGGTTGATCTCAATAAGTTCACCAAGTGATTGAAATTCATGAATATTTCACTAACATTAGTTATCATTACTTTTTTAGTTCTCAATTACATTGTAGCTGAGAAGCTTGTTCTTTAGTACATGATGGTGGCAGTGAATAGAATAATGACAACCTTTAGGAACTATCAAATGGTCATGGAGCTAAATTCATTTCCATGTTTCTTTTTTCTTTATACGGAAGTGGATACTCTAACATGAAACAATTAGTACATAGTGTATGCTCTTCCAATGTTAGGCCACTGTCATCACATTTAGATCTCTCTTTGTGGATTCATTTGAATTGAAACTTCTTGTAGTAATCGTAACGGTTTCTTTGCTGAAAAAAAACTACTAAAAGAAATCATGCTCACCGAGACCATTGGCCCATGCACCATAGAATCATATAAAGAGTTCATTGTAACTTGTAGCTACATTTATACACTAATATCCTTATCTATGTAACAAGTTATTTGCCCTATATTTTGATCAGAAGTTAAATTTGGTATACAAGTGTTTTTCTATAGAGATTTGTTTCACTCCTACTGTTAGATAGGCTTGTTTAATATTTCTTTTTTTGCATTCTAATATAAAGTATAAGAATAGATCATGTCATATATTGGCTTTGTACTTTACCAAATTCTACAAGTGGGCCAGGATTTGTCCTCAGATATTAAGTGTAGTTTGCATCTGATGGATCTCATCTCACTTTTTTCAGATTAGTGTTGAAATGTGTAAGCAACCATACTTTCTACTTGTTATTTATCCCTCGGGTAATATAATAGTTCACATTTCTTTGTGAAAAATGACAGAGATATGCCATTTAATGATATGTTGATTGATTACAGTTCCAATGACAGGGGGTAATCATTAGATTTATTTTATTCATTGTCATTGTGTGTATTTTTTTTCAGTTATCATAATTGCATTGTTCATGAAAATGGCTCACTACATATTTCTCTAATTTCTATCTAACATGCTATGATGTTTGAGTGAAGGTGGTTTTTGATATATATAATAACTCCTCAGTGTTATGTTCTAAAGATTGTCGTGACTATGATGTTTAACTGCTTGAACCACTAAACAAAGTATGTAAAGGGTTTGTTGTAAAAGTTGTTTTTGGTATGCTCTTTACATGTTTGTTGAGTCTACAATTGATGATCAATGGTTGCCATTTGAGCAGATAGGGTTTGGATACCTTATTGGAAATGGCAAAAGGGTCATGCTCCATGAATGGATTCTGTTGTGTTGCCCCATAAATTGGTTGTCTCTAAAGGTACACTCCTTCACCTATACACCATCCAATTTCAGTTTACCACTTCCACCAGACTAAGTACTTCAAGTGTCAGTTCCCAGCATGTAGGGTCAAAACCATTTTTATAGTGCTACTTTTTACAAAATTGGAGCCTGATGGAACTACAGACAAGTTATTAAATTGCTTTATTTCACCTTAGAATATTCCTCTTATAGCCACCGAGTCCCACTAAACCACCAATATCAAGTTATAAGAAGTAATTTCAACCCTTTGTAGCATAGGTTGTGATTTAGACACAACATGTTGGGAATCATTGGTAGCTTTAAAATGCTTATTTGGCATTTCAACCAGGGAACCTTTGTTGGCTGTTGATTTTGGTACCCTTCTTCAGCTTTGACTATCATAAAGTTGTTCATGTATTTACACAAATCTTGATCAGGTGCTATTGTTATGAAGCTTTTACTTGAACAGTCTATTAACTAGGTATCATTATATGAAAGTTGATCTCTTGTTTCTATATTTATGCAAACTACTGGTTGTGCAAAAATGCAATTGTCATTTTCATTTATGCTTTCCCCCTCTTTACTTGTAATTTCTAAGACATGATTTCATCTAAGAAATCAGTTTCTTAGTAGTTAAAAATATTCCAATAGCAAACAACAATCTTAATATTAAGACAAATTTCAAAAGCCTCCTAGAAGACTAGGCCCTCGCTTTGGAACTAGTGATCATTTGATATATTTGGGCTAGTTTGCCCCCGTATAAGATGTTGATTCTAAATTGGAAGAAGAGGTTCTGATTTTGTTCATTGAGATGTTATTGTCTTCTATCTCACTACTATTGTTTATATCTCTGAGCGAAATTCAAGTGACTTTGAATCTTTTGTAGGTATTACATATAATACATTTGGAAATCTCGTGTATTCCCTTAATGGATTTTCTGTACTTGACCTACTTGTTGGGGATTTCTTTAACGCATCTATGATTCATTATAGTTTTGGTTTTTGCATTTTAATTTTTTCTGTGATAGGATTTTCTCTACTTAAGATGCTTGATGGGGGTATTGGGGGTTCCTGATGAATGTTTCATCCTTGCGAGGAAGGCTACTACTAGAATCTATAATGTGTCTTGAAGCTACTACTTCTTTAAGCTATGTTTACAATGTTATGTAAAATGTTTCATGATTGTCTGTTACTATCTTCTATGATTTTGACAATTAGTGAGTTGTTTTTGT
The DNA here is from genome assembly GCA_963693085.1 of Alisma plantago-aquatica. Taxonomy (NCBI): domain Eukaryota; kingdom Viridiplantae; phylum Streptophyta; class Magnoliopsida; order Alismatales; family Alismataceae; genus Alisma; species Alisma plantago-aquatica. The sequence continues at coordinate 415,236,058 of OY856410.1, forward strand.
CTTATACTAAATGAGAATGTTTCTTTTGACCTATTAAGTTTTGTTCATTGTTTTTGATCTAGACATCCATAAATCTAGGAGCTGATTTGAACCATGCACCGCATGCTTTTTAAGAGCCCCAATTCTCAAGTAAGATTGCTAACTATTCAATTGATTGACTTGCTAATTGGGGAATTGATGTATGATTTGTATATCTGATGATGTAACTAGGGGCTTCTGATGTCTGTTGCTATGTCAAATAGTTGCACTCATTCCAAGATTCCTGCTACAACTATTTCCAGTAGTGTTGTCCTAGATCACTAAAGTGGCATGTTGAGAAGTAATTATGGGTATGACTGCCACCACCATAGATGTGAGGGTATTGTACTGTGTCATAGAACTATATGAAATTGATCCTACTCAATTGCTAAAACTTGAATATATGACTCCCAAATCTATTACGCATAACTCCCAAGATTTCAAAAATATTTGCCAACACTTACTTCTTTGTTACCAATATGAAAATAAACAACTTGAAACAACAAAAGCACACACACAACCTTCAACAACAAGTTTGCTAGGTCATATTGATGATCGATGTTAGTAGGTTATTGTTTTTCTCCTTATGTACCATAACACCTTTTTTCCCAATGTTGAGTGATAAAGCACCTTAACTTGGCTGGAAGTGAGCTATTCTACTTTTTGAAATATCCCATAGCCATAATCTGGAAAATTCTTCAATGTGGTACATTTGTAGGAGTATTTTGTTCTCAAAATCGAATCAAACTTTCCCTGATGGATAAAGAATCAAGATACCAGTAATTTCATTTGTGACACCATTACATCATAATTATTTAATGGAATATTTCCATCTAGACCTATTGTGTGTAGTCCTAAAGATGGTACTCAAACAGAAAATTGAATTATATTGTTATTGAGTTTGGATGGTCCTATGGTTGGGAATGGGTCTGCTTCCCAATTTGTATCTCATTTATCTTTTTTTATTTATATTGTAAAATAGGGGCAAGGTTAATGTCCTCCCCATGTGTACTCATTGTTTTGATATTAATCAAAATATGATAGTTTACACTACAAGCCCAACTTGATCTGGATCAATATTGATTTTGCTTCTTTTTGTATAATACTTTTGTGTTGGAAAGTTACCAACTGGATACATAATTTGATTCCATATGTATGTGTGGAACATCATGTCTTTCAATACATATTAACTACATTTAAATCGTAGTAAATACCATTTTTTGCTACACACAAACTACATATACAATATTAATAAATGTCATTTCCCCCTACATATCATAGTTACATATAAAATTGTATTCAGATGTTTGGCTACAATTATACAACATTTCAACATGTCACGACAATTCTTAACTACATTTAGGGTTACATATGGATTCATATCTAAATGAATATCTAAGTACATATTTAAAAATTGTAGCAAAATCAATTATCTATACAGGTATTAACTTCATATTCTAAATGTAAGGATAAATGTTGCTAAATCATTCAGCTATAAATTTTGGGCTTTTTTCTACAATTGTTTTGTATTTAAAGATCTATTTTGTAGGTACTTATTGGAAAATGGTGGCATGGAGTGTAGGAGAAGGGTTTTTTAATCTCCTCTTCCAATCCATATAACATGTAGACATGGTCTTTTGCTAAGTACCTTATGTGAGGATCTATGAAATATTTAGATCTCACACTATAAAATTAGGAGAGTAGATTGATATGTAGGAAGAGGGATATCTAGCTAGGTCAACTAGTTGGACTTAGGAGCTTTTTCTCATACAGAGACATATACATCATTCACTATTACATTTTTTCCTTATAACATCATTATTGATAGCCTCGATTTCATTAAAAAAATGACATAGTATACTTGTGATTCATTTTCTAAAGAAAAAATGAGCGACAAATGTGTGGGGAAAACTAGGGAACCGGTTCAACAAATAGCATCACTTTTTTTTACAAAACCCAACATCATAAGAGCCCTCTATAATAAAAAATTTCAATGAACCTTTTATTGAAAATTACAACTTCGCTTTTTATGATTACTAACGCTTCTTGTTCCTCATGAAGCACTGGTAAAAAATTAGGTTCCCTTCAAATACTATATAATGTCAGTTTATGTATCAACAACAATTCCATATCTATGAGCATATTTAATGCATATGTCATCAATTTTATAAAATAAATAACTATGTAGTGCTAGTATATCAATTCAGTTTTTATTAAGAAAGTGACATGTAGTTAAAATGTGGGCACTTCTTAGTTCACAACATATAGCATCATTTTTAAACCTGACCTTGTACATATCACATATAGGGTCGTTTGTTTTGAAAAATGTGATACGATATTGAAAATCAAGAACAAATTATTTTTTGCATCATTATTTGTGAGAAAATTCATGCAAGAAGGTATATTATTACCCTGACGTCAAAGTAGAGTCCTCACTTTGCACTCATGAAAAACCCTAATGTATTCCTCCTTGTTGGTGATGTTTGGGGTTCTTGTACACCTCCGGCTCCACCAATCTTTGGTTTGGATGTTTTCTCCACTCCTTGATAATTGTTCTTTGTCGTTGGCACTTTGTGTTACACTAGATTTGATGTAGTTGTCACTTTGTGCATCATTTTGTTTGAGCAGTCAGCCGGCCACTGCAACTATGCTGCTAAGGTATCTACAGATGTCACTTTCTTTGTCAAGGCAACAACTGACCATTATCTTCCCTCCTTTCTTTATCTTTCCTTCATGCAAGTCCAATGCTACCCTTGAGCGTGGAATTTGCTCTTCTCAGACGGAGCCTTTGACTTCTACAATTTTTTACAATTTCCATTGGTATACCCTTTTTTTGTATGCACTTTTGATAATGCATGTTTTCAACAATGTTAAATTGTTCAAAAATGCATGTGTTAAATGATGATAATTGATTAATCTAAATTTTGTTGATGAATTAAAATTTTGAATGAACTATAAACTAATTTTCTAGATAAATTGTTATGGTAAAGTTTTATAATGAATGGCTATTATAATCTAATAATATATGTTGAATGAAATGAATAGACTACATGATAAATTTGGATATTTATTGATTAACAAATAAGGATTTATGGTTTACATTTTATTAAATTAATCCAAATTGTTTTAGGGTGCATTTATTAATCTAACCCAAACTATTATAGAGTTTGTGGCTTGAAAAAGTAACTTAAATCAATTTTCATTGTAGGCCTGACGAATAAATGTTTGATTAAATTTATGGATATTATATTATACATATATTTATTCACTTAAAATCTTGTCTAAGTTTTCTCATTAGGGGTGATTATGAATAATCTCCAGTTTCGGCATTATATTTGAACATTTAATCTCATTTAAGTTGTAAGTATATAATACATGTTTAATTTTCAAGAAAATTTTGAATGTATTTCTCCATTTGTTTTCTAAGTACATACATGGATGGTTATATATTTTCCAATCTACATCAATATATAGAGAAATTGGGCAAAATTCTATTGAAATTCTCTTGGAAATGACATGTCTGGCGAAGAAGATGGCTCCATGCGGGGTGCAGTACTTCAAAAAGGAATAAAACCGCTCGTGAACTCGCTGGTTTTCAGGTTATTTTTGGCTTAAAATTTTTGCTAAAATTTTGTAGGGCTAAAGCCCACTAAAGGAATCGCCCCTGACTCCATTTCATGGTCGGGGCGGTTAGCAGCTACAAGGGACTAATAATAAAGGAAGTCTTCTAATTTTTTCTATTTCACTAAGTAATGAGATAATGAGGAAACATAATGAATGTCTAAAGAATGACATAATTCCATGATATATGTATTCAGGTTGATGAGTTGAACAATGAGATCACAGGAATGTCAAGAGTATGTACATTCTTTTTATGTCCCGAGTTGGATGTTATTGTGGAAGGATAATAAAAAACAATAACACATAAGACTATAGTGTGTGTTGGTTAATGACAAAATCTCATCAGTCATGATATGTGATATTGTGATAGATTGGATTTTTTGGATTAATTTTGGAACCTTTAAATATATAATGACAAAAGTGAATTCATGTTTGTGAATTATATTAAGAATTCCAACTGCATAGATATAGCTTTGGAGCTTTGTTTGTGGGTATATTACACCTAGAATGGTTCCCTATTGTGGTTGAAGATCTTTTGTCTTGTGGCACATGGTACAAGAGAATGGCTAATTTTGAGGATAAAATTTCTTTTTAGATGTATATGATGTGATAGAGTGGATTTTTTGGATTAATTTTGAGGAAAAAAATTCTTTTGAGGTGTGTAGGATGTGATGGACTGAACTTTTGGAACCTTTAAATATCTAATGACATAAGTGAATTCATGTGTGTGAGTTATATTAAGAATTCCAACTGTTATGATATTGTTTGGAGGGCCTTTTAACATCAAATATGTGATTAGTATCCTTGTCCCCGTGCCTTTTTCTAATAAGTAATTGACTAGTTATTTTTTGTTAAAATGGCACATCTTTTGGAGAGAATGTAGGTTGAGTTATGATAAAGATATAGTAGAAGTTTCATATATATCTGGAGGTCCTTGGAAGATGTTATTTAGGTTCAAGTTTTGTGAAATAATACTCATTATTAATGCATGATGAGTCAATGTATACAAGTTTTAGCCTAGGTTTTGGATGTTATATCAGTGTCACAGAGATGTATGGGTTGACCTGCCCTTCTGTTGAGGAGTGCTACGGATTGGCTATGCAGAGGCCTATGTCATCCATCTAGTAGGACATCCGACGGCATCAAACTTATCACCAAAATCCACTTGGATGAGAGATTGTGGGGCACCTTCTGCGAGTCAAGCCTTGACATGTCCCACATCATGATCGTGGCTGGAAGATTGAAACTAATCGGATGGTTAATCTCTCCAAGATGAAAACTTGTTGAAGACCTGTATCTCAGGGAAAATGAAAGACTGGAGAGAAAGGAATGATGCCCCATAGAATGTTGAAGGTGGGGGATGATGTTAGAGGAATCTAAAGAGGAATACGAGGAGGAGGAATGAAGAAGGAAATGCCTAAGAAGATGAATGAGGGCACTTTTTTGCCCTACAATGGTGGTTTTACTAGTAGATGTGGTGGTTCAGTAAAGTGCCAGACTCGAGAGGAAGCTGAGGAAGGCTGAACAAGATATCAGATCATGAGGAGTATGCGAGTCAGTCTTGGAGGACTACCATTTACATAGTATTTTTCTAACCGGATCCACCACTTGTGGCGGCTTGTGTCTCAGAAGCTTGAACAGATGCTTCATTAGCCATCGTCTTCTCAGTGGATCATGGATCCCATAGCAGCGCCGAGAGACAAAGGAACCTATCACGAGCAACGAACCAACATTGAGGTGAGAAACCACATAGAACCAAAGGAAAGGCCAGCGAGATGGATCACTATGGATGGCCTGCAATAGTGGTGTCTAATTCCAGTGAGTTCATTGACGAGGAGATATGAAACCTTGGTAGGGGAACGGAGAAGATGAGCAGTGCCAAACAGAGGTGATGGATCATGGGACAGCGTTAGACAAAAACAAACCATGTGATAGATGCTTCTACATCTCACCACAATAGAGTAGTGGCAGCTCTCACGCTTGCCCAGGATAGAGCCTCCCTCACGTAGGGGCTAGAAGGAGAACCCGATCACACGATCACTGAGAAAAGAGGGAGAGAGCGGTCTAGTTCTAGAGTAGACAAGAACTAGGTTCAGAATGTACAATCGAGAAAAACCAGCTAGAATCGACCGGTTAAACCAAGGATTTGTGGCCTTTACAAGACACATAGTGCAATTGATTGGCCTGAAAAGGTATTTGAATTTGGAAGTATCAATAATTGCTTGAATCTTAGATAAATCACAGTAAATAGCCCTCTTATTTGAAAAATACAAACACGATACCAAAGTTCTCAAAAAAATGAATAGAACAACATGGACCATAATATCAGTCTGTTGATGCTTAAATCTTGAAGTTATCATATAATATGTGTTACATTTGTTTCATGATTAATAAATATCAAATAGTGACCTAAAATTATGAGAATTCATCGGTTACTCTAAACTATATCATATAATTCATTTGATGTCATAGATCATAATGACGATGCACAAAATCATGTAATTTTCTTGATGTGGCTAAATCGGGCTAATAACCCTAATTAATGTGCATTAATTACAAATATACTCATGAAATCTTGGAAATTACAGTGTGAACTCATATCGACAATTGGAAGATAATATGTAACTCTGATGTCAGTAATGTGCATAGAATTCATGTTATATGAATATGGCCCTTAATACATGTTTTGTAACCCTAATATGACTAGTGAATGTAAACTAAGGTATACATGTGCACATAATAACGAATAAACCCTAATTTGGAATATAAATGGTATATATGATCAGTGATATGATTCTAATAAGATAATATGAGTAATGATGAGAATATCCTAATGAACCAAGCTAAATGTTAAAATGGAAATAGGTGGGATTAAGATGATGATTGATAGTGATACGTGATCTTGTCTTAACCAGGTTTGACCAAGGGTATAGATGACCTCGTGGATATGTGTGATTAGAATATCTCAGTTGAAGGTATGTTTTACCTATTACTTGGCCTATGATTTAGTATGGTTGTATTATATGTGTACAAATACTTGGCATATGATATTGAATGGATAATAATTCCTGTATATTATCTTGCTTGATTTTCCATACATATGGTTATGAGCACATGAAACATAATATATTTGTTCCATTATATGAAAGCACTATATCTCTTTGGTAAGCATAGTGCTAGTGAGTGATCTATCTCTTTGGTAGGCAGGTCACATGTACAATTATTTGTCTCTTTGGTAAGTAGATCATAAGGCCTTAATGCATCTATCCTATTGGTAGGTAGATGCATAGAAGATATAATGGAAAATGTGCTTAAAATATGTGTTCTCTTTTGCTAATAAATATCTTTGTGCGAGTGTGATTTTGTTATCTTTTATTACTGCCATATACTAGTTTTATCTTATTTCCAAGTCATAACAATGATAGGTATATAAAAGGACACATAGGCGCACTCAGTATAATATTTTATAATATTGTACTAATGTGTACCACATGTAATCTTTTGTTTAGGTGATGTGGACTTATGCTCTTGAAGACCAGGATAGTTGATAGTTGTATGGCGAGCTGATGTACAGGTGGACCTATTGTCTTAAGATCCTATTTTAAATGTAGTATGTGCATATGTAAATATATGTTGTAAAAATTCATTTTGTAAATATATGTTGAATGATGAACATGTGTTGTATGGTTTTGTTCTTATTCATGTGCATGTGCTATTGTTTTTTCCTTCTGACTCTCTTGATTTTCTTCTTTCCCTAGTGTGTGAGTTTGAATTGGGATTCTCACTGAGGTGACGGTTTCAATTTGGATGTCACACGCGTGGTCAAGGAGTTGAAAATCTGAGGGAGTCACAGTTCCTCTTACAAATATAACCAACTTTGTATCCCTATTTTTTAGTAGTGGTTATACCTGGTCCTGGAGCAAGTCCAGTGACATTACCCTTACAGCAGTATGCTTCTTCTTTAGGAAAAAACACTCTCCTTCAAGAGCAATAGAACTCGAACAATCGTCTCCATTGGCCTCCTGGTGCAGCACCACAGACAGTAGTTGACGATGTCCTCCTAGTGCCAAGCAATGCCTTCCCGCCTATAGGGTAGTCCATGTGGATCACCACGAATGCCACGTTATGCTACTAGAGCCAATGAGAAGGATTTTTCCCTCTTGAATGTCAACGTACTAGAGTTGATACACTCTCCCACAATTGTATCCCCCTTGCTATCCCTCCCTTTATCGGGTAAGACTTGCTCGGGATCTCTATTGGTTACCACAACCAGAGAGGACAACAATTGTCAGAGCAACTATTATATTCTGAGAAGCCCTCAATACCCCTCTATTTATAGGAGAGGTTAGGGTTAGGGTTCCCAGACTGTACGAGAGTCAAAAGGGTTGAATTCAAAAAATTTTACAACATGCACACAGTGAACCAGTCGGTTCGCACACCCAACTAGTTAGTTGGTGTGCAAGTTGGTTGGTTCGCTAAGTGAACAGGTCAACTCATGTAGTTTCCTATTCTTAATCAAATTGGTAATCAGTGCACAATTAATGCACAATAGGATGTCAGTGCCAATCCTTGATCCAATCAAATTGGCAATCAAACCAGCCAGTTCATCCCATGAACCTACTGGTTTATATATGTGAAATGGTTTGTTCACTATGTGAACCGGTTGTCTCACTCCCTGGTTCAGCCATTGATCAACCAATGTTGATTCAACTTGACCAGACACTCCAACGGATCAGTTTACAACTTGAATTGGTCAGTTCAGAGTCTAGTCAGTCAATTTTGAACCTCAGATGTTTAATTGAATACCTAAACACCTTTAGTAATCAAATTAAACATGATTCATTAATGTACTCCTTTAATCTAAGTGTATCCTATGTGTGTGACCCTGTAGGTCCATAATTATGTTGGAAGTGAATTTCCATAACCAATTATGACATCACAAGAAAGGAGTGGCATCTAGAAACATGTCATTGCTACACAAGTAATTCAGAAAGTTGGAGAACAACTTCAACCTACAACCTATGATTAGTGTTATCATGATTGTATAGTTCCTTTATCTCTAATATCTGGATTGAACTCGATGAATGGAATCATCATCCTCTCAAAGTTCAATCCATGTTCCTTGAACTACAACATATTGTTTGAGATGCATGATGAATGTACATTCATCATGGAATTCATTTGCCATCTCGGGCCAAATTCATTTCAATACACCCAATTTCATCTACTATATATGAAAATGTGCAAAATTACATAATTGGTTCAATTATCAAAGTATTAACTGAGTTTATGCCAACTTTATGCAGTTCATGATGAAGTTCAACCATCTAATGTCACCCACCTCCTTCTAACCCTAATTCACCTTCAACACAACCATCACCACCCCGTGATCCACTTCACCCTTATCTTCACCAACATCATCCTTCTACCCTCTCCAGACTCAACCACCATCATTACCACCATCTCCCATCGACCCTAATGGTCTTGTCTCATCGGTTTCACCCAAACGATCTGGCCTCTGCCCTCCAACCAATCTCCAAGACCGTATGGCAGCAAATGGTCTTCAAGACCAGTTGGCCAGCAGGAAACCCCAAAATAGTTTGAATGGTCGCCACTCACCAGCAAGACACCGAGATTGTGCAGAAATCAAAACCATGACTGCCATGTCACCTCTGCCTTCGTTCCATCATCTTCAACCTCAGAAACCCTACCTCCAACTCCTACACCACCTGCTCGACGCACCACCTTCCTCTTCTTCTTCCTTAGTTCCCACCTATGAACCCTATCCTGTCGCCACCGCATCCTTGCCAGCCTCAGCACCCTCATTCTCTGTCCTCTTCTGCTTCCTTCCCTTACCTCCAACAAACCCTAAACGCTACTTGCAATCTCCCTCAATGATTGTCGGTGCCTGCAGCGCAACCTGCAACTACGCCACCACCCACCATCGCCGAAACCCACCACCGCTCCTACTTCTCCGATCATTCTGCTTCCACCCTCCACACGATTTCCAAACCGTGTGGCAGCATGCGATCTTCAAAACCCTATAGCTATCACAGCAAGACCGCTTGGACCGATGGCGGAAGATTGTTCAAAGGCCACGAACGCGAGATCGTTTCGATGACAACTGAAAGCATAAATCATTTGATTGGCATCAGTCTCCAAGATCGGTTGTTGCACACCGGTTGCTCCTCTAATGTCAAACCGTTTGGATGGGATCGTGAAGTCGGGACTGTTTGGCTAATTATGCATCCCAAACCATTTGGGTAAAGATCGCATGACAATGTCGGGTCATCCGAGACTGATCAAGGAAAGGAAACCATTTAGAGGAGGTCATATGCGAGACTGTTTGGATGTTGATTGAGACTGTATGGTTTCTTCTTTCTCAAACCATTTGGGCACTTAGGGATCGTCAGTAGCCGAGACCGTATGGGGGCAATCAAACAGAAATTGTTTGGAAGACCGTATGGAGCTGCTGACTACCAAGACCATATGGTCACTTGAAACTGTTTGAACTTAAAAGGCAACCAAACTGTTTGAAGCACAAGCACAAGACTGTTTGGTCATCTAAATAGTTTCCAAACCGTTTAAGCAAAGTTGTAAAAACTGCAACTAGGCCCAAAATGTCAAGACCCCATCTGAGCCTATAAATAGGACCAACATGGTCCTCATTTGAGGCATCAGTTTTGAGACACTGATAGACTGCCTGTACACTGGTCTGATCCTTCCACTGTAACATCACCTTCTATCCGTGCTGCAACTCAAGGAGACTGAGGAGAGAAGAAAGGAGGAGTGAGATAGACTGCCTGGTCTATCTTGGCATCCCTCGTTCTTCATCCAGATCTGCTCCGACATGACGTAGAAGACCACATCATCATCACCGAGTTGTGACTACCTTCTTCATCATGCTCATGACAGAATCATCTCTCTTTCTTATTCTTCTTGTTTCTCGCATCATGAGCAAGTAGTTCCTTTTCGCTGGGGTGTGGGGACTAGCCCCGCTGCCCATGCAAGCATGTTCTCTTGTTAAGCATTCCATGGCATTATATATAACTTTTCATTTCGTAGTTAATCGACTATGTTTGTAGTTGTTTACCTTTCATCTTGTTTTTCCCTATGTTGTGAGAACTTCTATATGTATGGTAGAATGTCGTTTAATGAGGTTGACTCTCAAACTAGAAATAGAATGAGATTCCTTGAGGTCGTAAGTGTATGATTCGTAAGGGGACGAGCCATCTAACCTACGGTGACGCTTTTGTGGCCTAAACATCCCTTAGGGAGGGCCACAGCCTTAGTTGGATGTTATATCTTCTTCGTTAATTGTCGATGTTTGCTTATAGATTAACCACCTGCTTGCTTGTTGATTAGCATGGTTGACTCTTTGATGAGAACTTCTGATAGGATTTGTTGAGGTTGTAAGTGAGTGATCCATGAGCGGACGAGCCATCTATCCTACGGTGACACTTCTGTGGTCTAAACATCCCTTAGAAAGGACCACAACCTTAGTTGGATTTCGTATCTTCGGAGTCGTAAGTATGTGATCTGGATGGTGATTGGATTTTTGATGCCTAAGGTGATGCTTATGCAAACCTAATGCTCGTATGGGGGGTTTTGCAACAGCTCTATTTGGATAGTTATATCTTGCCTGGATGTTTGATGTTTGGATGTGTTTGCATGTGTAGTGGTGGTCAAACCCAGTACCATCCCATCAATTCCATATCATTAATCTAGATCAACTTTAATTCTACTCTTTACTTTCCTGCACTTAGTTTAATTAACCTCAAAATAACCAATCGTTCTAAATATTAGTCTTACTTGAACTATATTTGACTCACTAAGATTCTTAAAAACATTGTCTCTTGGGATTCGATCCTCAACTATACTGCGATAAGACCTGTCCGCTTGTGGGTGGTATTATTACACAATGGTTTTGGTAAAAGCTCAGGGATCTCAACCCCGAGTGAATTTGTTAGTGCGATAATATTCCACATCAAATTTTGGCACCGTTGCCGGGGATAACAGAATCAGTTAGTCAAATCTAGTTCTTTTAAGGATAATCTAGGAATTTGTTTTTCTTTTGATACAATTGCTCATCTACTTGAATTTCATTCCACTCCATCAATCTTATTTCAAATCTTTTCATCTCAGGTACCATCAAAGACAAGTGCATGCACCGCTTGAACAGTCCCGGACTCACTACCAGCTTTGATCCTGAGATAGACGGAACCTTTCATTGTCAAAATAGAGAAAACCAAGCAAGAATGGCTCAAGAGGAGGAAATGGCTTGAAGGGTAGCTCAAGCCCTTAATGCGCAGAGAGAAAGGCTCATGCAAGAAGTCAGAGATGCGGTTCAAGAAGAAATCCAAGCAGTACAAGTAGCAGTGCAAGCAACAGAACTATAAAAGGATCTTAGAGAGTTATCAATCCCCAAAGTTGTTAATGTTTGTCATCCAGTACAACCTCCTCCCATCAATGCTGCCAATTTTGAGATTAGGCACATTGGATCACAATGCTTCAAAATAGACCATTCTATGGCAAACAAGGAGAGGATAGTCAGGAACATCTTTTGAGGTTTATTGATCTATGTGCTATGACAAAGCAAAATCAAGTATCTGATGATGCCATTTGTCTCTATCTCTTCAAGTATTCACTTGCTCATAGAGCAATAAGCTAGCATAATTCATTCCAAAGTGAACCCATCACCACTTGGGAACAACTTCAAAATGTATTTCTAGAAAAGTTCTACCCTCCCTCTCTCACCTATGAAATTAGGGGACGGATAACAAATGTCACTCAAGTCCCTGGAGAAACCCTTGCTAAAGCATGGGATAGATTCAAAGAGATTCTACACAAGTGTCCACACCATGGAATTCCTAAGAATCAACTCATCAAAATTTTCTATAGGGGTGTGGACGATGATATCAAAAGGTTTTTAGATTCCTCGTATGGAGGAAATTTCATGCGTCAAAGTTATGAGAGCGCATGGAGAGTTATCACCCTTGGAGCTGAAAATCAAGCTAATTGGGGTAGGTCTATAGGTCAAGGAGTATTGAAGGTAGCTATGGCTGAAGTTATTCTAGAATACAAGACTATCGCTGAAACCCTCAAGTTCTTAGTAGCCAAGAAAGACCATATCTTTTTTTTGGTGACCGAGAGAACCCACCCTGGGTGATCCCGACATTGTAAAATCTCGAGGCATGAGAGGGTGTGGTCCGGTCACCCCCCTCCCGCGCCTAATCAGCATGGATTTCCATTCACAAAGTGCCTTCGGTGAGGTTTGAACCTGGGTCCTTCATTGGGACTTACCGAGCTCTTACCGCCCAGGCTACTATGGCCGGATAAGCAAGACCATATCGAATCATCCCTTGCTACATTTGGAAGAGGATATTCACCCCCTCAACATTAAGAACAGGTCAAGTATGCCTCACTGTTCTGTGAAGCATGTAAAGGTACTGATCATTCCACTTTAGCATGCAATGTTCTATACAATGTTGTTCTAAGAAATGTTTGTAGTCAAGGTGATAATAGTCAAACTGAAAACCTCAATGTTGTCAATTCCATCCCTGGTCAAGGATATTACAATCTGAATCAGAATAGGAACCATCCTGGATTTCAATATGGAAACCCTTCAGGAGCGGAAAACTCAAGACAACTTGGTTCAACTAATCAACAAAGGGGCCCACCAGGATTCCAGTATAATCAACAACAGAACTTTGGAAATCAAGGAAATTTCAGGGGTAATTTTCAGATAGGAACTTCAAAAATTATCAGAACAATTCTCAGTTCCAGAATCCCAACCAAGTCTCTTATCAACAACAAGGGAAACAAGCCAGTCCTGTATCTCCATATGACAAACTAATAGCAATTGAGAAGATGTTGCAATCGCAGCAGACTATGATAGCTAACCCGCAAGCCCACCAGAAAGCTATTGAGTCTCAACTAGCTTAATTTGCAGCTAGCATGAAGCCACCTGCTGGAGCCTTTTCTGGCCAACCCGAGAACAATCATAAGCATCCCAAACAATTGAAAGTAGTCACCACTAGGTCAGGAAAAGACTATTCTGATCCTCCTGTCAAGACATCTGTGGTTTTTATAGATGAGTATGAACATGTGATTGCTTAAAACTCAACAACACCTGAGTCTCAACCAAAACAGTTAGTAACTACTGATAAGATAGACAAGGAAAGTCCTAAGAAGCCTATTGATGAAGAAAGTGAAACACTAGAACCTGATATCCCTGTATGCAAGCCTCGTATACCTTTACCTCCTCGTTTAAGGCAAGCCAAGCTTGATACTCGGTTCAATAAGTTTAAAGAAGCTATGAAGAAACGTCATGCTGACATACCCTTTTTGGATGCGCTGACTGAGATACCAGCCTGGACAAAGTACTTAAAGTCCCTCCTCACCAGGAAATATATAACTAAAGAATATGAGATAGTCAAGTTAGCTAGAACCACTTCAGATATCATCCAGAGTAAGATGCCACAGAAGTAGAAAGATTAAGGATCTTTTGGGATCTCTTGCCATATCGGTGCTTCTTCGTGCAAGAAAGGACTGGAAGATCTTGGTGCTAACATCTCCATCATGCCACTTAGCCTTTGCAAAAGGCTAGGGTTCACTGAACTTCTCCCAACTGACATGATTATACAACTTGTAGAAAATTCAATCAAACGTCTATTAGGAATTATTGAGGATGTACATGTCAAGGTAGGAAAAGATTCCTATGTTCTTTGTGACTTTGTCATCATGGACATAAAAGAAGATGCCAGATACCCTCTCATTTTTGGACGTCCGTTCCTCACCACTGTAAGAGTCCTAATTGATATTGAAGCAGGAACCTTGCTTCTCAGACTTGGTAAAGAAACTCTCGAATTCAAAGTTTTTGAAAGTATGCGAAGACCAAGCATGCAAGAAGAAGTATACCTTATTAATTGCATAGAGAAGATGTCACTTCTCACTCAAGAGAATCATGAATCGGACGATCCCTTAGAAGTCACTTTGACAGACCCATCAGTTGATGAGCCTACTGAAGAACAAGTAAAGGATTGCATCGAACCTCTCGACTCTACAGAAAAAGATGTTGAAGCTACTTTTGAAGAACTCAAAGTTGTGGAAGTAACTGAAGAACCATGTGAAAAGCCACAAGCTCCTGAAATGAAGCCCCTGCCCGAAGGATTGAAATATGCATTTCTAGATGACCTCAAAGTTTGTCTAGTTATCATTAATTCAGATCTAACAACAGAACAAGAAGACAAACTCCTGACGGAATTAAAAGAAAGGAGAAAAGCCATTGGCTATAAGATGAGTGACCTCACCGGGGTCAGTCAAGCACTTTGCATGCATAGAATCCCCATGATGGAAGATCACAAGCCGTCCGTAGAACACCAAAGGAAACTTAATCCTAATATGAAAGAAGTTTTCCGCCTTGAAGTTGTTAAATTACTCACTTCTGGAATCATCTACCCGATATCTGATTCACCATGGGTCAGTCTGGTGCATGTTGTCCCAAAGAAAGGTGGAACTACTATGATATGAAATGAAAACGATGAACTCATCCCCACTCGAATTGTCATGGGGTGGAGTATGTGTATTGATTATCAGAAGTTAAACAAGGTGACTCAAAAGGACCATTCCCAATGCCTTTTCTTGATCAAGTCTTAGAAAGATTGGCTCACCAAGAATATTTATGTTATCTCGATGGTTACTCTGGATTCTATCAAATACCCATACATCCAGATGACCAAGAGAAAACTACTTTTACTTGCCCGTTTGGAACAAACACATTTAGAAGAATTTCGTTCGGACTCGGCAATGCGCATGCAACTTTCCAACGTTGCATGGAAGCTATATTCGCTGGTCTCACTGAAACCATTATGGAAGTTTTTATGGATGATTTTTCTATGTATGGATATTCATATGAATCGTGCCTAAAGCACCTCTCCCTTGTCCTTAAACAATGTGAAGAAGCACATCTTGTATTAAATTGGGAGAAGTTTCACTTTATGGTAAATGAAGGCATTTTCCTTGCACATAGAGTTACTAGTAGAGGAATTGAAGTTGACAGAGAAAAAATAGAAGTGATTTTAAAACTCACTATTACGATGAATATAATAGAAGTTCATGCATTCTTGGGTCATGCAGGTTTTTATAGAGAGTTTATAAAGGACTTCTTGAAGATAACCAAGCCGTTGATGAAATTGTTACTAAAGGATGCTTAATTCAATTTTGACGAAGAATGTGTTAAAAGTTTCAACAAACTAAAGCATGCCCTTACAACAATGCCCATCGTCATAGCTCCCGATTGGGACCACCCTTTTGAAATTATGTGTGATGCAAGTGACTATGTCGTGGGTGCTGTCTTGGGCCAATATATAGAAAAGAAACACTATGTGATCTACTATGCATCGAAGACACTTGACGAAGCTCAGAGGAATTATGCAACTACCGAGAAAGAACTACTGGCAGTCGTGTATGCCTTTGACAAGTTCAAATCATACCTAATTGGTTCAAAAGTCATTGTCTACACGGATCATGCTGCTATTTGTTACCTTCTGGAAAAGAAAGATGCAAAACCTAGACTAATTAGATGTATTCTCCTCTTGCAAGAATTTGATCTAGAGATAAGAGATAAAAAGAGTACAGAGAATGTTGTAGAAGACCACCTCAGTTGCATCCACACTCTGGATATCGAGAAGATTTCAATTAATGATTCCCTTCCAGATGACCAACTAACAAAGGTCTCATAAGCCACACTGTGGTACTCGGATAATGTGAACTACCTTGCTGCTGGGGTTATCCATCCTGAATGCATCAGAAATGCACTAAAAATATTTATGAATGATGTGAAATAGTACTACTGGGATGAGCCGTACCTTTTCAAACTATGTGTTGATGGTCTATATAGATGGTGCATTTCTGAGGAAGAAGCTCAACTTATCTTAGAACAATGTCACTCAGGACCAGTTGGAGGACATATGAGCTCTAAGAAGACTTCCTTGAAGGTTTTGCAATGTGGATTCTTTTGGCCAACCATATCCAAAGATTCCCATGACTTTGTCTTATCATGTGAAAAATGTCAAAGATTAGGCAACATAACAAACAGAGATGAGATGCCACTGAATTTGTGGAAAGAAGTTGAGATATTTGACATTTGGGTGTGGACTACATGGGTCCATTTCCATCTTCTCATGGATTTTCATACATCCTAGTGGCGGTGGACTACGTCTCAATATGGGTTGAAGCCATACCAACCGTCACTAGTGATTCCAAACCCGTCATCAAGATGTTCAAAGATATCATTTTCCCCCATTTCGGAGTCCCACGAACTGTGATATCTGACGGAGGGTCTCATTTCCTTGAAAGAAGCTTTGAAGCTTTACTGAGAAAGTATGGTGTAACACACAAGGTAGCCTCACCCTACCATCCAAAAACTAGTGGATTGGTAGAGGTTTCTAACCATCAACTCAAGGCTATTCTAGAAAAGACTATAGGCCGCAATCGGAAGGATTGGTCTGTGAAAATCAATGACGCATTATGGGCCTACCCAACTACTTTCAAAACTCCCCTTGGAATACACCATTTAGATTAATATTTGGAAAGGCTTGCCACCTGCCTGTTGAACTTGAACACAAAGCATGGTGGGCAATTAAACACCTTAATTTTGATATGAAGGAAACATGCCAAGCCAGGATTTTGCAACTCCAGGAGTTGGAAGAACTCCGAATGACATCTTATGAGAATGCAAGAATCTATAAAGAACGTACGAAACTTTGGCATGATGGACATCTAAAAAGAACGGACATGCAAGTGGGAGACCAAGTTCTTCTGTTCAATTCCAGATTGAGGTTATTCTCAGGGAAACTTCGTTCTCACTGGCCGGGGCCTTACATTGTCAAGAGAATCTACCCACATGATGCTTTCTCTTTATGGAGTGAAAAGTCAGGCAAATTTGTGGCAAATGGTCAACGATTGAAGAGATATTTCACCTCTGCTGACACGGGCACTGAAGCAATGTTGGATCTCACCAATACAACATATCCTCCGAAAAGTTGAAGGAATCAAGTCGAGCCATCGACGTAAAACAAAGGTGCTTGTCGGGAGGCAACACGATAAATAAATTCATGGAGGAAAGATGTTGATTGGAACGCAACCACATCTAGTGGTCCAAATGGTATGAAAATTCCCCTCCATCTTGGATTTAGATTTTACTCAAGATGAGCAAATTTCTAATTTCGGGGTGGAGGGTGGGTGGTACATACTTTACTTCCTACCATCACCCATCTATTTTCATACTTAAGATTTCATCATTACCAAAATTTTCAAAATTTTTAAAATTAAAAAAAAAACAACAAAACTGAACAGATACTTGAAGTTTTGATGCTTTCTCTTTCATTAAAAATCATTACCCTGTCGGTTTTGCATTTTGAATCATTATACCCTCCTTATTCGAAGTAGATCCTCAAAAAGACCTTCTTCTGAAAACTAGCCTTTTGACAAAAATCATCATGTGAAGCTTATGAATCCTAAACATCATGATCTCTATGCAAAAATGGCAAGTTTTGTTGAATTGATAGGGATCAAACACATCGTGCTTCCTAACTAACTAGTGGAACAATATCATGGAATCTCCATCGGATCCTCATCAAGTCAATATTTGAGCAGAGTACGAGAAAGAGAACGACCTGGTGCACAGAATTGTAAATCAAGTTGCATTTTGATCTAAACTCTCTTCTACACTTCTTCCATCATCTTCGTACCCCTCCATCTATCAAAAAGAAACAAAAATAGCCAAAATAGTGCCAAACCCTAAGTTCGGGGTGGCACGCCACTTCCCTCTATATCTGCTTCTTCCATACCCCTCGCAAACTAATAGGGGCATACCATGAAGAAAAGATGCCAAAGTGCACACAAATAAATGCAATCTCGAGTCAAATAGAGGAGAGATTTGCACAAAAAATGCAATAAATGAAATTGCAAATCATTTAATAAAAATCTCAAGTCGAATAGAGGAGAGATTTATTTCTTCCTTCCATACCACCCTTCACTCCCGCTTCTACCTAAAGGCACAATGAATGCCTCAACTATCCTGAAAAACACCAGTGTCAGATTAGGTGCATACTTGTTGTTCTATAGGTATCTCTGGACTCATACAAAACTCTTGGACATGCTTGTTGTTGGAAAAAGTGAGGAGGAAGTGATATTGGAAAGTGAACTCAGGAATGAAGATATGGTAAGATGTGTTTAGTGGTCTCAAGAGGTTGAGCTACTAAGTCATACTGAGCATAAAGAAAACAATCATGATGTGAAGATGAGGCAATCACACGAACTGAAAGTATTCATTTGGCGACTATTTCAGATTTTGTGTTACTCAAGGATGAGCAACGTTTAAGTTTGGGGTGTTTTGATGAATGCACATTCATCATGGAATTCATTTGCCGTCTCGGGCCAAATTCATTTCAATACACCCAATTTCATCTACTATATATAAAAATGTGCAAAATTGCATAATTGGTTCAATTATCAAAGTATTAACTGAGTTTATGTCAACTTTATGTAGGTCATGATGAAGTTCAACCATCTAATGTCACCCACCTCCTTTTAACCCTAATTCACCTTCAACACAACCATCACCACCCCGTGATCCACTTCACCCTTATCTTCACCAACATCATCCTTCTACCATCTCCAGACTCAACCACCATCATTACCACCATTACCCATCGACCCTAATGGTCTTGTCTCATCGGTTTCACCCAAACGATCTGGCCTCTGCCCTCAAACTGATCTCCAAGACCGTATGGCAGCAAACGGTCTTCAAGACACTGAGATCGTGAAGAAATCAAAACCATGACCGCCACGTCACCTCCGCCTTTGTTCCGTCATCTTCAACCTTAGAAACCCTACCTCCAAATCCTACACCACCTACTTAACGCACCACCGCCACCCAGCGGTGCCTTCCACTTCTTCTTCCTTAGTTCCCGCCTGCGAACCCTAGCCCGTCATCACCACATCCTTGCCAACCTCAGCACCCTCATCCTCTGTCCTCTTCTGCTTCCTTCCCTTACCTCCAACAAACCCTAAACGCTACTTGTAATCTCCCTCACTAACCACCAGCACCTACATCGCAACCTACAACTACGCCACCACCCACCATCGCCGACACCCACCACCCCTCCTGCTTCTCCAATCGTTCTGTTTCCACCCTCCACACAGTTTCCAAACTGTGTGGCAGCATACGGTCTTCAAAACCGTATAGCTATCACAACAAGACTGCTTGGACCGATGGAGACATATTGTTCGAAGGCCACGGACACGAGATCATTTGGACGATGAATTAAAGCAGAAACTATTTGATTGGCATCAGTCTCCAAGATCGGTTGATGTAGACTGGTTGCTCCTCTAGTGCCAGACTGTTTGGACGGGATCGTGAAGTCGGGACTGTTTGGCTGACTAACCATCCCAAATTGTTTGGGTAAAGACCACATGATAGCGTCGGGTCCTCCAAGACCGATCAGGGAAAGGAAACCATTTTGAGGAGGGCATATGTGAGACCATTTGGACATTGATTGAGACTGTATGGTTGCTGCTTTCTCAAACCGTTTGGACACTTAGGGATCATCAGTAGCTGAAACCGTATGGGGGCAATCAAACAGAAACCGTTTGGAAGATCGTATGGAGCTTCTGACTACCAAGACCGTATGGTCACTTGAAACTGTTTGAACTTAAAAGGCACCCAAACCATTTGAAGCAGAAGCACAAGACTGTTTGGTCATCTAAACGGTTTCCAAACTGTTTAAGCAAAGTTGTAAAAATTGCAACTAGGCCCAAAATGTCAAGACCCCATCTGAGCCTATAAATTGGACCAGTAGGGTCCTCATTTGAGGCATCGGTTCTAGGACGCCGACAGGCTGCCTGTACGATGGTTCGATCCTGCCAATGTAACTTCACCTGTTGTTCCTGCTGCAACTCAAGGAGACTGAGGAGAGAAGAAAGGAGGAGTGAGAAAGACTGCCTGATCTATCTTGGCATCCCTCGTTCTTTGTCCAGATCTGCTCCAACATGATGTAGAAGACCGCATCATCTTCACCGAGCTGCGTCTACCTTCTGCATCATGCTCATGGCAGAATCCTCTCTATTTCTTATTCTTTTTGTTTCTCGCATCATGAGCGAGTAGTTCCTTTTCGCTGGGGTGCGGGGACTAGCCCCGCTGCCCATGCAAGCATGTTCTCTTGTTAAGCATTACATGGCAATGTATATAACTTTTCATTTCATATTTAATCAACTATGTTTGTAGTTGTTTACCTACAAGCTTTCATCTTGTTTTTCCCTATGTTGTGAGAACTTCTATATGTAGGGTAGAATGTCATTTAATGAGGCTGACTCTCAAACTAGAAATAGAATGAGATTCCTTGAGGTCATAAGTGTATGATCCATAAGGGGATGAGCCATCTAACCTACGGTGATGCTTCTGTGGCCTAAACATCCCTTAGGGAGGGCCACAACCTTAGTTGGATGTTGTATCTTCTTCGTTAATCGTCGATGTTTGCTAGTAGATTCACCACCTGCTTGCTTGTCGATTAGCGCAGTTGACTCTTTGATGAGAACTTCTGATAGGAGTCCTTGAGGTCGTAAGTGAGTGATCCGTGAGGGGACGAGCCATCTATCTTACGGTTACACTTCTATGGTGTAAACATCCTATTACAACCCCAATTTTTGGATTCTTTTGGTGAGAAATGTAATTTCTCCTATTAAAGATATTTGAACAAATAATGATATAATTTGTTTTGAATAAAAAGGATTTCATTTACAATAGCCTTGTTGGTTGTTTTGTGGGCTTTATTGGCTATTGGGCCCAATAACAAGGATAAGACAAAAGAAACTCCATTATTAATAAGAAATGGAGAAAAGGAAGATGTAGAAACCTCTAGAAGGCAAAAGAATATAATCCAAAGTTGCATTTCGTGCCTCTTGGGTTCCTTGGGTTCCAAGGAGTCCAAAGTTGCAAAGATAATGCAACAAGAGAAGAAAAGATCAATTAAATATTTCTTTATTAAGAAAGAAATTGAAAACAATGATAAAATGTGGAAAATAAGTGGAAAGAGGTATAATTGAGTTATCCTTGGTGGATTTTCGTATCCAAAGGATTCCTAATGTTAAAAGGAATGACGATGAGGAAAATAAAAAGAAAGATAAAGAGAAATCCTTGAAAATAGATATTTTAATAAAGAAATAAATAAGATAATGAGAAATAATGGACATAGATGCATCTAGAAGGATAATGAGTGTCCACTAAAAAGGATTTTGAAATATTAGAGTTTCTTGGGGTCCAAGGAGCCCCAATGGAGAAAAAGAAAGATAAAATACCAATAATACAAAATAAGAGGATAATGTGATGCATAATTAATGATTTTGGTGGCATTGTTAAAAAAGAGGTATTTTCTACTAAAAGAAAATAGAGATTTTGTACCAATCGACTAAAAGGCAAGTACAAAGAGAATAAGTGAGAGGATTTTCGTATTTCTAATTATCCATGAAATAAGGAATATTAAGAAGATAAACAGGAGTGAGAAGATTACTTCTCCTTGAAGGAATATGACTCCTATTGGGAGAAGGACTTGTTAATTTGTAAATAGCCAACCTAGGGCTTCGTTACCCACCCCTATATAGAGGGTAGAGCCTTGGTTTGAGTTCAGGACAGATCCCACGTCTCCCACTCTCTTCCCCATCTCCTTCTTCATCTTTTTCATTCAAATCCTAACTATGGGGGTAGAGCAACCCCAGGGCGATGAGGAGCCATGGACTGGATCGCGACGGAAGCCCCATGCTCCCACGACACCACAGACAAATGAGGCCATCTTCCCCGTGCTCTGGAACTTGCGCAACAACCACTGGATGGCTGCAAATCGGCGGAACGTTGTAGGCTAGTTTCTTGTGAACCAACCACCTAGGCCACGAGATGGGCGACACCCTAGGAACGGAGGAGGGTGGCAGAGGCAGGGCACCAGTCAGTGTTGCCCCTCGGGCCTTGGAGGTGGGAGGAGAACCCCCTCGAGCAGCTACGGTCGACGGCAGCCTAGGGTTCGCGACGAGGAAGAAGATCAATGTGCGTTGGACTGTCTTTCCCCTCCGTAGGCTAAAGCACCGATCAACTTACCGAGGGTAGAAATGTCTTTGTGTTATGTTTTCCTAATCGGCTATGTTGCATGCAAGGAGGTGACGTGGCGCTCAACAATTGGTCCAAGTAAGTTTAATTTACAAAATTTGTATCTCCTTATTAGTAGTTCGGATGAATGTGCATAAAATATGAAAGTTGTTCAGAAAAATGAGAGGAATCTAATAAAAATAGTTTTAGAAGATAATTCCTCTTGAAATTCGAAAAGTAATGGAAGTTATCAACTTTAAATGATTAAGAAACCCTATTTTGAGATGATTAATGTATTTAGTAGGGTTTAATGGATGATTAAAGTTGATATTAACCTGTTAATGGTAAAAAGGTACATTAAGAACAAAAAGGATGAACTTTGCATGAAATTAGTTTAATTTAAAGTTTTATGTGCATAAATATGCTTTAATGGGCCTTGAAACCCTAATGTTAGTAATCGTGACTCTTAATGGCTTTAATTATTCAATTCATGATTAAAGTTGAGATATGATAGTTCTAAGCTATTTTGAGTATCAAGGTTCCTAATTGTGAATAAATACCCTAATATGGAAATTAGGATTCTCTAATGGATAAAAGGTGTAATTAATGATAAATAGAATTCATATGTGAATTAGATCATAATGAATTGTGAGTTGTTAATCCAAAAGGAACCAAAGATGACAATTAGGCCCAATGATCTTGTCATGAATTAAAAGGATAAAACTGGTAGTTTTAATGTAAAAGAGGTTTAATGGACATAACTGATGGATATTTGTGCCTTTAATCTGAAATTAAGGTTATATGTTGTTAAAAGGTAACCTTAATAGCTTTTGTGAAGAATAGATGAGATACTTAGGGTTTGTGAGTAATTGTATAAAGATTAGGGTTTAAAATAGTAAAAATGAAGTGGAACCCTAATTGCAATGGAAACCCTAAAAGCAGACAAGAAACCCTAGGAAGCGAGTTAGGTTTAATGGATCTTGATGGCATGATCAATGATAGGAAATTGGATGCCTATTTCAGGATCAACTTGGGTGGGCTTGCTTGGTTTCTTGATTGGTTGAATTATTTTTGCATTCAAGTCAGCTTGACAGTTTGTGGTTAATTATGGTTAATTGCATTAGTTTCCCGAAGAGTTTCTCAGATGATTCATCGCATTGAATGCAAATTATCAGTTGGATGTTCATACTTGCAAATTATAAAGTCACTATGATTATCACAATTGTAAAATAAGTGTGCATTCGCGCACCTACATGCCACCCTGATGGATGATGCGAAAAGGTCAAGCCCAGGAGGGAAGACCAATGGGCACCATGAGAGGTGACCCTAGGGACCAAGCTCAGGATTGAGAAGGTGGCCTATGATATTGCATGACTAAAGGGAACCATGAAGGGTGACCCCATGCACCAAGCTCGGGATTAAGAAGGTGGACTTAAGTCAATGGCAAAAGAGAAACCCTAGAGGGGGTATTCCAGGGTTAGGGCAAAAGCGATGGAGAATGACACATTGAAAACATAAATTGTCTTGTTAATTACTTGATTGTGATAATTAGATTGTTAGCCATATTTGTGAAATTTTGGTTGTCCCCACATACCAGCATATTCAATTGTACTGACCGATGCTTTGTTTGTCGGTGTTTTAGGTACAAGTTTGAAAAGGACAAATAGTAAAGTGGCATAAGTGGAATTAAATAAGAGTTAAAGTACAATGGAGGATTAGTTAGAATAGACTCCAGATGTGGATAGAAGTAGATATCTAAGTTTTTGAAAAAGGTATGCAAAGTTTTTTTTATTACATCCTTTCAGTTTAGTTGGTAGAATTTGATAATTTTTATTGATTATTAGTCGAACCTTTGATCTTGTTAATTGGAAAAATGGCTCTGACCTCTTGGTCTCCCTTAATTGTGGGTTATCGAGAGGTGGGGTCATTACACATCCCTTAGGGAGGACCACAACCTTAGTTGTATTTTGTATCTTCGGAGTCGTAAGTATGTGATCTGGATGGTGACGAGATATCGGATGCCTAAGGTGATTTTTACGCAAACCTAATGCCCGTATGGGGGTTTTGTAGCAGCTCTATTTGGATAGTTATATCTTGCATGGATGTTTGATGTTTGGATGTGTTTTCAAGTGTAGTGGTGGTGAAACCCGATACCATCCCAGTGATTCCATATCATTAATCTAGTCAAATTTAACTCTACCCTTTACTTTCCTGCACTTAGTTTAATTAACCTCAAAACAACCAATCATTCTAAATATTAGTCTTACTTGAACTAGATTCTTTTTTTGGTCGGTCAAAAGGTGTGTTACTATTAATACCAAAAAACTTTGGGCACTAAGTACCCCATTACATCACCATGAGCTAAGAACTCATTACAACCAGGATGTGGGACTCCCATAGAACAAAGACAAAACAAAGACTATCTGTAGGCTAAGAACCCCAAAAACCTTCGATCTAGGTAGCAGAAGAAAACATGTCCAGTCACACTAGACTAGGAGAAATAGAAGAAACCAAAGAAAATCCCAAACAGCACAGGCCGCCACTGGCATTTAACACATTCTCTGAAGATGTGGCAACATGGGCATCCGAGAAAACTTCAGTATTCTTGGAATCACAAGAACAACACAGTTGGGCAGATCTCAACCTATATCCAGACCTTGGATCAACCAACAATCAAAGGAAACACCAAACATGGCCTTCAAGTGATGGAGTCATTATCCCAACTTGTCACAGCGAGCCATCCATTCACACACTAGCAATATGCTCATTCACTGAAATTGTGCAGAACAGAGAACTAGCAAGAGACAGCAGGCTTTTGAAGCCACCATTTAGGGTCCAAGTGGTCAGTACTTTGAGTGCAAAGAAGCAGCCCGAACCGTAGAACCAGCAGTAACCTAGCATTCTTGGGCTCGGGGCAGCAGACTACTTCTCTAGGACTGCAACTCTTCAAAGCCAGCCACAGAGCAAAACTCTCTACTTTAGGCCAAACCAAAAACACAGCTTGCAAACGTAGAAGCTTGCAAGCATCATTCCATTGAACATTTAACAGATGATCCTTCACATTGCTACAGGAGATACACAGGGGAGAAGGATGCACCCCATAACCCCAGTCCGCGCAACACCTTATGAGCATAAAAAAAACCTAGGAGTGATTGTCGGAGCATAGCACCAGGCTATCGATCACCCTTGGAACCACTGAAGAAAGGTCCAGAACAGAAATCACCTCTGCCACTTAACCGATCGAGATCAGCTAGTCGAATGGGGGTGAGCCCTAGTCTTCCACCTGACTTCTATGCTGCTGAGACTGGATCCCACCGCGATATGAAGCATGACGTCGAAGCATAAGTCATCCGCTGGCAAGATGAAGCAGATGCGAAGCCCGTCCACCACCACCCTGAACTAGAGTAGAGGACGAGGAAGGCACCCCAACGAAACATCCATCTGCCACTAGCCGTCCAGAGCCTACGCCTAAGGCAGGTCAAGTCCGATCGGCTTCTCACCAACTTAAGGACTTGCCACCCAGCGAGTAGCCATCACCGTCGTGATCGCCAAGGCGGGGACCAATCCAATCCATGGCAAGCCGTCACCCTGGACAAGCCAGGTTCACTCGAGAAAAAAGGGGGGAGGGGTGGTATGGAAGTAAGGAGAAGACGCCCCTTCCTTGCTTAGCATGATGAGGCAGCAACATAGATCTCGCAGGTCTAGATCCGATCAGCTTCTCTCCATCGGACACACATGAACAGACTGGAGTCGACAAAGTCGAGAACGCTGAACCTCTGTCCAGATCTGAGCATCTCACAGTGCCTAGCATCGCCTCTTCAACCCAGCTCCGCCGAGGAGGCACCAGCGAGCACGACTAGCACCCTAGCTCCAGAGAACCACCCCAACCTTCACACAATGCACCGCCCAAGGCCGTTGGAGGCCAGGGGGAGGGAAGCATCGAAGAGGTGCTCCCTCCCCCCAGTGGTAGCCGCCGGGAGGGTAGAGAGAAGGGAGAGTCGCCCCCTACGTACTTGAACTAGATTTGACTGACTAAGATTCTTAAAAACATTGTCTCTTGGGATTCGATCCTCAACTATACTGTGATAAGACTTGTCTGCTTGCGGGTGGTATTATTGCACATTGGTTTTGGTAAAAGCTCGGGGATCTCAACCCTGAGTGAATTTGTTAGTGCGATAGTATTCCACGTCAATGCACATGAGCTCACATATCACATATTGAATCACATGAGTATGGTCATACATTTGTCAGTCTCACTTATCAAGAAGCCCTGGATATCAATCTCCTATAGGAGAGACAAATCTCATCTAGATCACTCACAATCTATCCCCACGTGTCACAATGCACCCGATTATCGCCGTTATGGCAAGCCTTATTCACGATCACGTTGGATGATGTCAAAGTACATGGATGACATGTGATAAATGTAGCGACTTTAGGTCTAAGAACCAAAATCACCACCATCACTATAAGAGATGATTTTGTCTACCATTTCATGGTCTCCAAGTATCATTCTCATGGTGGGTCTGTCTGATATATTGTTCTCTAACATGGACATGTGTGCTTGACTTGATATCACATGTCATGACTAATGATACTCTGTCATCTGTCAACACAAACTCTCATCTTACGTATTACTATTTTCTATTTTGCTTCGATAGTAATATCCTACTAGGGACATAACAAGAGTGCATGCACTCTTATCATGCATATGATCTCATCATTCAGGTCCTAAACCTAAAGACATTTGTCATTGAGTGACATCATTGTTTAGACATCTACTATGTATGTGTCATCATGTCATGACTGATACAAACATAATAGATTGAATTACCTTTATTATTTATCAAAACAGCTATCCAATACCACACTCCAATCATCATATGATTGGATCTCTAGGCATACATACCAACAAACCCCTACTTCTACTTAGAGCTAATCACCCACAAATCTTATTCCAAGTAATCCTTAACATGCCCATCATGTTTCTGTTCGCAAGCACTTTTATAGAGAGTTAGCAATGCTTTCTTCTAGTCGGTATATTGTAAGTTTCACATCTCCTCATTGTACGACTACTCATATGAGATGGTAGTGCCATACTATGCTATCTGAGATTCCATGCCTAACTAGTAGCTCCATTATTTTCATCATTATTTATATTGTGCATCAATGGTTGGAACCTCCCATAAGTTCATCTCTATGAACTTCTAGATCCATACAGTATCCTCTATTGTTCACATAACACAGAGATGCTCAGCTTCTATTGTAGATTTAAGTAATTGTCATTAGCTCAGTACCCTTTCCATCTTATAGTTTTCATTAAATCTCAAACATAAATACAGATTTTGATCATTAATTTTACTTGTCATTACGAAAGATTGCATCAGTGTAACTCTTTACACCAAACTCTTCCTTATTACTGTAACCAAGGAACTGATACTTCTAGTGCTTCACAAGCACCTAAGGAGGTTCTTTATGATAGTCCAATAACTCTCACTGGAATCTGACATATACCTTCTCATCATGTCTAATACATATGATAGTTCTAGACATATATATATATATATATATATATATATATATATATATATATATATATCATGTCCAATACACATGAGATAACAAGATAAGTACATACATGATAGATCCAATTTTGAATGAATATGTCATATATCCATGTGTTCATGTTCTTCACAAGAACTGGGACACTAGGATCCTGAGAGACTAACTCCATGGAACATGGACAAGGTTTCTCTCAATGAGTCATGCATGTTGAACCCTTTAGCATCCTACAATGTATGTTACCTAGGTCAAGAAGCTCTCCAAATCCATCTCTATAGTTCTCAATTCCTATCACATAGGATGTTTGGCCTAAACTCTTCAAAGAAGGTACTTTCCTTGCTAGGTTTTAATATTTATAGGATAAGGATGTTATTCCCCATAATCATGTCCAATATAAATATGCTCCCACTAAATTTTTTGTAATCACAGATTTCATCTTGATTTTGACTCAAATCAAACCCTTTGACTAAATCTTATCAAATAGAATATTCCAGCTCTGATATGCTTGCTTCAATCCACATATTTAACTTTCTAGCTTATAGATTTTATTTGCAATATTGGATTTATAAAACTTTTAGGCTATGTCACGTACACATCCTTATAACTATTCCAGTTAAGGAATGTGGTTTTAGTATCCATATGCAAAATCTCACTAGTCATAATAAGTTGTAGTGTCAAGCATGATCCTGATGGATTTAACCATGGTATCTAGTGAAAGACTTCATCATGTTCAACACCTTGAACTTGGTTGAAACTATTTGCAACCAATATACCCTTTCATGTTGGTATGATCTCAAAGATCCAAATGCACCTTATGGGTTTTACCCCTTCAGGTGGATCCATCAAGGTCATACATTGATGGTTTACATGAACTCCATCTTGGATCTGATGGCCTCGAGCCATTTCTCATATTTTGGTTCCTCAATAGATTCTAGGTAGGTAGTTGACTCATCATAAATAATCCACCTGTCACCTTTCGAAGATATCATAATGTTTCAAGGTTAAGGCATGTCCTACTTGATCTATGAGGTTTTTGTGTTATGAAGGAACTTAAGATTCGACAACAACTTATGATTCTCATTGTTCCCATTGTACCTCTTTTAGGATCAATGTTTTCTTATATGTCTCTAAGATTTTGAGTTCTACTTTTACTCCCACGGATTCCTTTTGAACTAAGTTCCTCTTCAGTAATATAGCTATCTAGATTAGTAAACAACTTTTTTGTTGGATTTGGATAACAGTAGTATTTTAACAAAATAACATTTATGTGGTTTCCGGACAAAGCTTTTCAAGAAACTGTTTTCTTTCATAAGCTTTAAATCCTAATCACTATCAAAGATATATTGGGACACTTCCCAATACATATCTCATATGGTGTCTTTTGAACCAATTTAAAGAGTATAGTGTATAGGATGTGCCCAAAAGAAATTGGATGATCAGCTAGATTTTATTAATAATCACACCATGACTTAACAGTGTGTGATACCTTCTTTCTAACACATCATTATGTTGCAGATGGAGTTCATCGTGATACACTATCACAGTATCTCCAGAAGGTCCTCAAACTCTCAGTTTAAAATATTTCAACATCAATCACATCGAAGTATCTTAATGCATTTACCAAGTAAGTTATGTACTTCATTCACAATCTTCTTGAACACTTCAAGAGATTCCTTCTTGAACACTTCAAGAGGTTCATACTTGTATTTCATTAAATACAATTATAATATCTACTGACAACATTAGTAAATATAATGAGGTGCCAGTAACTACCCTTAGCATTTATTCCAAAAGGTCTACATACATCTATATATATGAGCCCTAAAAGAATAGTTGCTCTCCCACTATATCTAGTGAAGATTCTTTTATTATATTGCACAACAAATAAGATATGCATGTCTCTATTGGTTCAACAACCAAACGAATCTAGGCAACCATCATATGGATTCTAGAAATGCACTTCTTATTTATGCTCTCTAGATGACAATGATATAGGTATTCAATGTTTCGGTCATCAGGTCATTCAGTATATGTGTCATAAACATTTGTCTCTACAACTATCAAGTATAGATTATGAGCCATAAGGAATTGTCATGAAACATCAATTATTGTCCATATATGATACATGATGTTTTCATCAATTCTAGGTGCATAATATCAAATCACCAATTCTATTATGTACCCATGAATGATAGCTTCCAACTATAGAGGAAGCAACCCTTACTCAATACAGTTCTAGATTATTTCTTATTGGGTCCTAAAGTAGAGATCTCTATCTCTTTCTTCTTCCTTTGTTCCTTTAAATGGAAAGGTCAAATTCCTTTGCACTTACCCTTCTCCATAACTTGAGTGCATAAAACTTGGACTTCAGCTTAGCCTCAAAACACTTCTTGGCCTTGCCTTTTCCCTTGGACTCACTTTCGTTGTCACCATCATGGATTTTTCCTTTCTCCTTCCATGCTTCGGCATTAAGAAACATTCCAAGCATTTGATAATGTGACTATATAATTCAGGCAATGATTGTAGAATCATATCCCTGGCCAACTCTTGTCCTAAAAGAAATCTAGTCTCTCTAGCTGCCCTATCATATTAAGCACATGGGGTTCCACTAGATCTCCCTCTATCATCTTGCACTCAAATATCACCTTGGTGACATTACACCTTACTTGCTTTAAATGATTCTTACTATGTGTTTGCATCTCGAGAATGTCCATGTTTTCATGTTGATCATGCAACTCATAGTTCATACAACATGGCGTAAGGTACTCAAATGTCTTTGACATCATTGGCATGCTTCCAGTAAACATCCATTTCATCCTTAGGCACATTTGGAGCGATTTCCTCTAGCTCTGGTCTTTCAAGGACATAGAGCTTTTTGTCTTTGATGAGGACATTTCTAAAGTCTTTAACCAATTGTGAAACTTTATCCCCTTTTGTCCTTTCTTAAGGACTGATTGCAATTGGAACGTGTTTGTGTTTGACGTTAGATTCTACAAAGAAATATTGCAACTTTTTAAAACATTTTAATTTGTTTGATTTTATAAGTTAACGATATTAATCAGGCCTTTAATTAATTATCGCTCCCACAATTTTGTTCAAATTGATCCCTCATGTTCAAATCTAACTGAATCACCTCTTGGTCACTCGGTTGGGATTTTGAAATGGTCATCTAGTTCTCAGTTCCAAGTAGTGTCTAGACTCCTCCATCTGATTAGTTAGGCCACCAGTCCATCAGTTCATCCTCCTATCATCTAGCCTCCTCAGTCCATTAATCGATGGGTTCATCTCTTGAGCTGGTCAATTCGCCTTGTGCAGAACTTCTTCTCACAATGATACATAAATTAAAACTATCATATTTCTTATTAGATTCTATAAGGGAAAACCTCAAGTTACATTCGAGGGAAAATAGGAAGAATATCATTAATTTACATTTGGAAGGAGAGAGAGGGTCAATACAAAAATCGAGTAACAATAGGACTAAACAATTACAACCAAGCACACACAGATCTACGGTTATTGGCCATAGACATGCTTCATGTCCACCTTCAAAACTGATAGGGCTTCGCATTTGAATATATATATATATATATATATATAGAGAGAGAGAGAGAGAGAGAGAGGGAGAGAGATTAGTTTGTGAAGTCGTGTGTGGAGTTTAATCAGATATGCACATAAACCAATTTAATATTAGCAACTCATGCAATAAAATAAATCTGATAATGTTAATTTAAATCCTAGATACATTGTGAATTGATGTTGCTCTAATACTAGTGTAGGGAAATAGGAGCGATAGATAAGGCAGAAGAAACAAAAATTTAAAGCCAAATTCCCTTAAACAACAAGATTGTGTTAAAAATAATGTATCTAGGAAGGAAGGTTTGTAAGGTTATACCTAGTCCTGAAGTAAGTCCAGCGACATTACCCTTGCAGTAGTATTCTTCTTCTTCAGGAAGTAGTACGCTCCTTCAGCAGCAACAACACTAGAGCAATCGTCTCCATCGGCCTCCTGGTCCAGCACCACAGACAACATTTGACGATGTCCTCCTAGTGGCATACAATGACCTCCCACCTCTAGAGTAGTCCACATGAACCACTCAGAACTCCACATTGTGATACTAGAGCCAACGGGAAGGAGTTGTCTCTCTCAAACGTCAACCTTCTAGAGTTGATACGCTCTCTCACAATTGTATCTCCCTTGCTATCCCTCCCTTCAATGAGTAGGACTTACTCAGTCTCTCTATTGGTTACAACAACCAGAGAGGACAACAATTATCATAACAGCTGCTTGTTCTGAGAAGCCCCCAATACTACTCTATTTATAGGAGAGGCTATGGTGAGGGTTCCCAACCTGTGCGGCAGTCTAAAGGGTTGAATTCATGAATTTTCAAGAACCTATGCACGACGAGTCGGTTGGTTTGCACACCCAACCAGTCAGTTGGTGTGTGAGTCAATCAGTTCGCTAAGAGAACCAATCGGTTCGTGCAGTTTCTTATTCTGAATCAAATTAGCAATTAATGTATAATTAATGCAAAACATGATGTCAGGACCAATCCTTGATCCAATCAAATTGGTAACTAAACTGGGCAGTTCATCCCATGAACATGTCAATTGGTATATGTGAACTGGTCATCTCGCTCCCTGGTTCAGCCACTGATTAGCCAATTTTGATTCCAATTGACCTAACACTCCAACTGATCGGTTCAACACTTGAATCGATCAGTTGAGAGTCTAATCAGTCAATTTTGAATCTCAATTGTAAATAAAATAAAACATCATTCATGACTTATTAAATAAATACCTAGACATCTTTATAAATAAAATAAAACATCATTCATGAATGTACTCCTTTAATCTAAGTGTATCCCATGTGTGTGACCCTACAGGTCCAGAATTACATTGGTAGTGAATGTTTATAACCAATTATGACATCAGAAGCAATGAGTGGCATATAGAAACATGTCATTGCTACCAAAGTAATTCGGAAAGTTGGAGAACAACTTCAATCTACAATTTGTGATTAGTGTTATCGTGATCGTATAGTTCCTTTGTCTCTGATATCTAGATTGAACTTGAGGCATGGAATCATCATCATGTCAACATTCAATCCATGTTCCTTAAATTAGAATAGACTGACTGAAATGCACATGATCTCACATATCACATATTGAGTCACATGATTTGGCCATACATTTCTCAATATCTCTTATCAAGAGGCCCTAGATATCAATCTTCTGTAGGAGGGAGAAATCTCATCTACATCACTCAAAATATATCCCCATGTGTCACATTGCACCCAATCATCACTGTTATGAGTTCATGATCACATTGGATGTTGTCATAGTATATGAGCAACATGTGACGAATGTAGTGACTTTAGTTTTAAGAACCACAATCAACACCATCACTATGAGAGATGATTCTAACTACCATTCCATGGTCTCCATGTATCATTGTCATGGTGGGTGTGTTTGATACACTATTCTCTAACATCTACATGTGTGTCACATATCATGACTAATGAGACTCTATCATCAGTCAACACACACTCTAGTCTAATGTATTACTATTTTCTATTTTGCTTCCATAGTGATATCTGACTAGGGGCATTACAAGAATGTATTTACTCTTATCATACATATGATCTCATCATTCAGGTCATCAACTTGAATACATATGTCATCGAGTAGAATCATTATTTATATATCTACTATGTATGTGTCATCATCTCAAGACTAAGACAAACATAATAGAGGGAATTACCTTTATTATTTATCAAATCATGTATCCAATTCCACACTCCGGTCGTCATATGATTGGCTCTCTGGGCATACATACCAACATCACACGCATAGGATACACTTGGAATAGTAGTTTATTCATGTATAATTTTTAACTTGATTACTCAAGTATTTAGGTATTGAACTTAAAAAAACAAAGATTGAAAATTGACTTATTGGACTGTGAACCGACCAGTTCAAGTGTTGAATCGATCAATTAAATTTGCAGGTCAATTCAAACAACTTTGGTTGAATATTACCTGAACTAGATGAAATGAAGCGACCATTTCATAAATGAAATGACCATTTTACCAGTGAAAGGATTGTTTCATGAAATGAAATGACCTCTTCATGATATTAAATGACTATTTCGAAAGTGAAATGACTGGTTCATTATCTGGATTGTTTGATTCAATGGTATAGATGAAGGATTTTGTAGATATTATGATTGTGCATTAATCAAATATTAAATGCTAGTGCGTATGAAAATAGGAAAGCATATGAACCGAATGGTTCAAGGGTTGAACTGATCGGTTCACATGTGAACCACTTAGTTTAAATGTGAACTGATAGGTTACCATTTGCAGCTTTGAGAACATGAAATTTCATTTTTTTTTACTCCCAAATGGACTGGAAACCCTAACCATGGCCCTCCTATATATAGAGGGGTACTAGGATTTCCTAGACACAACAATAAGCTTTGACAATTGTTGTCATCTTTGGTTGTGGTAACCCAGGTAGCTTGAGTAAGTTCTACCCATCAAAGGGAGGGATAACAAGGGAGAGACAATTGGGAGAGCATGTTGTCGCTACCATGCTAATGTGTGAAGGGACAACTCCTACATGTTGGCTTTTTTAGTGTGATGTGGAGTTCCTGGTGGTCCACATGGACTACTACAGAGGCGAGGAGTTGTTTCCACCCTCTAGGAGGAAAGGGACAATAGTTGTCCATGGTGATCAACTAGGGATTTTCTACTGTTGTCGTGCAAGTGCAACTTGAAGAAAGTCACACAGTGCTGCAAAGGATTGCCTTTGGATTTGCTCCAGGACTAGGTATATCTATTGCTACCCTCATTCCTAGATACAATATTATTGACACAATCTGTTGGTTTGGGAATTGGGAATTTAAATTTTTTTTTCCTCTTCCTAATCTGTCGCCAGGATTTCCCAATAGAATTTGCATTCGCAAACCAATGCTTTCAAACAAGGCATAGAAATTCCAAGCTTTCTAATATGTCTTTAATAACACATTAATTATATTTAAGTACATATAAAGATATGAAAATTTAGGTTATAACAACCTTTACCCATTATAAGAATTTTGTCCATAAAATTCAACTGGTCATCCACAAAGATAGGGGTCATACCTTTCCATGTCCTTAGTTAGCTCCCATGTGGATTCATCCTCACCATGGTGCTTCCAGAGAGCCTTCATCTCAATATTTTAATTTATGAGCACTTTCACCTTGGAATCCAAGATCCTCACTGGTGTCTTAGGGTATGTCTGTTGGGTTATAGGGGAGACAGAGAAGGCAGCGAAAACAAAAAATTTCTTCTCCCAAACCCAGAATAAAGGAATCGCGTCCACGTCTATACAGTAGGAAGGATGGTTTGTAGATACATACCTTATCCCGAGGCTTTCTCGGTGACGTTACCTTGCGGCTTGTGCGGTCTTCACCTCTAGTCTTGGACGGTGTTTGTGCAGCTCCTGGTCTCACCGGGACTGTTGGGATTGACAGCTGTCCTCCAAGCAGTAGAAATCTCCCACCTCTGTAGTAGTCCACATGGACCACTAGGAACTCTAATCGCCTTGTCGCACAAGGCACCGGAAGGAGTCATACCCTCCTGTCAGTGTATTAGTCACCTACACACTCTCCTACCACTAGTCGCCTTTCTACAATTGTCTTTCCCTTGTTGTGCCTCCCTTATCGGGTAGCACTTGCTCGGGCTCTCTCGGTTACCACAACCAGAGAGAATGACAACTTTACAGAGCAACTGGTGTTCTGAGTTGTACTTTGAGAAGCCCCCAATACCCCTATATATATAGGAGGGTCATGGGACATGGTTCTCTACCCCGGGCAATGCATGATTAAAGCAGGAGTAGAAGGGTTTGAGATTTTCCACAAAATAACCAACTGCACCAGCTACACAGATCATTTCAAGCATGAAATAGTCGGTTGGGGACCTAAGCCAATTGGTTCACACCTGAACTGATTGGTTGGGGCACCTGAGCCGATTGGTTCACTTTTGAACCGGTTGGTTCACTACCCTGGTTAGTTCCCGATTGACTTTTCCTCTTTTGTTTCGAATTGATCCAAATACCAATCCTTGTTCCAATCAAATTGGACAAGTGAAATGAAGAGAAATTTCTCACCAACCTAACTTTCCCAACTTGCTCGTTTGGACCAGTTGAACTGATTGGTTCAACCCTTGAACCGGTCGATTCATCCTGTCCTGAGCCGATCGACTCACCAACTGAGCCGATTGGTTCACCAAGATGA
Organism: Alisma plantago-aquatica; assembly: GCA_963693085.1. Lineage (NCBI taxonomy): Eukaryota > Viridiplantae > Streptophyta > Magnoliopsida > Alismatales > Alismataceae > Alisma > Alisma plantago-aquatica. The sequence continues at coordinate 415,272,675 of OY856410.1, forward strand.
GCCGATCTTTTCATCACACGAGCTAATAGGTTGGGAGTGCAGAGTGTGCAGAATTAGTAAATTGTAGTTTCAATCAATCTGATACTCTAATCAATCGGTCCAACACCTTGAATACTATGATATTGAGCTATCAATTGATTGAGTGTTTAATTGAACTACTAAACTCCTTTAGTAATCAATCTAAACATCATTTGTGGACAAACTCCTCTTCCAGGTTAAATCCTTTGTGTGTGACCCTGCAGGCCCATTTCACATTGGCAGTGAAAGTCCATAACACTTATGACTTCACAAGCAAAGAGTGGTGCCTAGTTGCACATCAGTGCTACCCAAGTGAAATAGAAAGTTGGAGAACAACTTTCAATCCTACAATCTGTGAATGGTGTTACAATGAATGTATAATTCCTTTGTCTCTAATATCCCGAATGAACTCAAGGCATGGAACAGTCATCATGTCAACGTTCATTCACTTTCTTGATCTCAGAGTAGACTGGAGGAGATATGTATGACATCAATATCACATACTAATTCACACATGTGTGTGCACGCCTATCTCAATCCTACTCATCAAGTGGCCATGGATATCAAACTCCCTCAGGAGGGACAAATCCCATATCTATCACTCACCCCTCAAAAGCCCCATGTGTCAAAGCCACCCAATCATCACCTTTATAACAACCCATGTTTCAGGACTGCATTTGATGATGTCAAAGTGTACCCAACGACATGTGTTGAGTGTAGTGATTTCAAGTCAAAGAATCACACTCACCACCATCACTGTGAGAACTGACTGTGACTACCATGTCATGGTTCCATGTGTCAAACTCACGGTGGGTCTGTCTGGTACGCTTGTTCTCTAACAAGTACTTATGTGTTTGGTTTGATATCTCCATATCATGACTAATGAGATTTTTTCATCAACCAACACCACAATCTAGTCTTGTGTGTCATTGTTGTCTATCTACCTTCCACAATGACATACGAATAAGGACATAATAAGAATGTACAAACTCTTAGCATCCGTATGATCCCATCGTTCAGGTCCTCAACCTAAAAGCATACACCATTGAGTATTGTCATTCTCTAGACATTCAATCTATTCTATCATTATCAGAAAGAATTGGAATCTTGCCTTTGATGTTTATCAAATCAATCTTAATGTATCCCACCAATCATCCCATGATTGGCTCTCAGGGCATACATACCAATAGACTCCCACTTGCACTGCGAGCCAATCACCCTTGAATCATATTCTTAGTGATCTTCAAACATGTCCCACATGTTATTGTGCTCTAGTGCTAACATAGTGAGTTATGGCAACACCTTGCCAAAGTCAGTATTAATGGCATGTCTCTCATCTCTTCATTGTATGTCACATGTATAAGATGGAGTTTCCATAATATGTGATCTAGTATTCCTTTGCTAACCTTTAGTCACATTGCATGACCAAATACTCCTTACTTGTCATCAAATATCAGAATATCTATAAGTCTATCTCATGAACTTCCAGATCCATATAGCATCCACTAATGTTCTCTAACACATGGATGCACGACTTTTCCTTTTAAACGCCATTATTGGAACGTTTCCATTTATCAACAAACATTCACTTTTATATATCCCATATATATTTTGCGATTAATTTTCTGTCCTTTTCAGAAGTTTGCATCAGTGTAACTCTTTACAGTGAATCCTTCCTTATTTCCATAGAACTAGTACTTCTCAAGTACTTATCAAGTTCTTATGGTATTCTAGTAACCCTTACTGGAACTAGATAGACATCCACTCATCATGTCCCACATACGAGTTACCAGGATGAGCATATCATATTGTCATGTAGTACATACAAGATGAAAGCCTTTTATTCTTGCCATGTCCATCCATGCAAGATAATGGGATGATTACATACATGATAGATCCATATCTATTCTTTGTGTTCCCATTCTTCATAAGAATTGGACACTTGGCCTTGGGATACTAACTCCATGTAACATGGACAAGTTTTCTCCCACTGGATCTGTGCACACTGAACCCTTCAGTATAGATTGCCAATGTATGCTATCTCTTTTCAGGTCAGGAGGTTTTTGAGAACTATATCTATAGATCTATATTCCTATCACATAGGAAACGTCTCTATCTTCCTTAAATATAATTTCCACTTTGGATTTCCATTCTAGAACATTTCCATTTCACATCAACATGTGGAATGTGAATATGCTCCCACTAAATCATAGATCCCTTCTTTATCTTTGACATATCAGTGAAACCCTTTGACTATATTATCAAAGTAAAGATCACAGTTCTGAGTTGCTTGTACTCAATCAATCACATTGATTAGTCCATTATAACTTATAGACTTCATTTGCATTAATGGATTCATAAACCTTATAGGTTGTGTCACGTACACATCCTTACTTTATTCCTCATAGAAATGTGGTTTTAGTATCTGTATGCCAAATCTCTTAGTCAATAAGTTGCAATCAACAAGCATCATCCTTCTCAAAATGTTATCCATGTGTCTTAACACATAATACTCGTTCGCACTTATGGATTTCATCCCTATGGGTCCTACCATCAAGTTTATGCCTTATGGTTCACATGGAAGTCATTTAGGATGTAATGATCACAAACCATAGCTCAAAATTTGATTCCTCATATTCATCTAAATAGTTGACTCATCACATGACCAAATCATCACACAGATAATTGAGGTGTATCTATCAAGGATATAAGAACTCACAACTCCTTGTGATTCTTAATGTCCTTTATTAGTGTGGGGTATTCTTTATTTAAGAATAACTTAGTTATTTGATAATCATCCTCTAACTTCTTAGAGTATGACTCCTTGTTGTTTTAGACACCTCCATGCCTTAATCATGAGTTCACTATGATACACTATCATAATCACTCATAAGGATCTCAAACATTTGGTTTAAGTATTTTATTCATTGAGCTCATTAAGAATTAACACTTTACCAAATTTGTACTTAATCTATGATATTCTTGAACACTTCAAGATATTCATATTGGTATTTCTCTAAACACTATTTGAAGTACTAGCATTAACTCTAATAGGTATGTAAATACATCACATGTATTATACCTAATAGGATAATCATTCTCCCACTACTAGTAGTGAAGATTGATTAATCATGTCTAAGAGATTCATGTCTCTTAGTGGAATCCTCTAACCAAAAGAGTCTAGATTTATCCATCATATGGATACTAGATATGAATTTCTCATGATAATGTTAATTTGTTGTTTGAGTTATCAGTAACTTTTAGGTATCATTTTATCTTATGCATACCAAGTACCACAAGATAAACAAGGCATTGCCTCAAAGATCTTATCTTTGAAACATCAACTATATTGATAGTCATCTTGTCACTACAAGATGCAACAATAAAGTGTTTCTATTGGCAAATTGAAACAGCAGTTCTCAACTCTATTTCGTGCCCTTTAGGCTAAAATAAACTGAAAGGTACTCCTATCTATGGCAGCAACACTTGCTCCAATGATGGGTACTCCTTTCTTGGTCCTTTCGTAAAGTCCATCACTTCTTTGTAGATCTTACATATCATATACCTCAGATAAAGAAGTGCTTATTTCATGATACCTATGGTGGAGATCTCTATCCCCTCCTTTCATCTTCTTTTGTTCTTCCAGATATAGAGGGAATTTCCCTCGTTCACCCTCCCATGTGCCTTGAGGCTGAAGATGACTTGGGCTACTGGCTAGCATCAGAATGCTTCTTTGCTTAGCCCTTGTCCTTGCCTTTAATACTTACCCTTCATTGATCGCATCAAAGATTAGGGTTTGTCTTTCTTCATATTTGCCTCTACTATCCTTAACATGTACAACAACTCTATCAACGCTTGTCAAAGTTGTTCATGTTGTATTTCATCATGAACTGTATGATTCTCACAACATTTGCAGTATCATACCAATAGCCAACTCTTGGCTTAGAGGGAATCCTTCTTAGTCAGGATTTTCCACATACCCAATCACATTGAGTGTCTGAATACCTTACTGGATCACCTTCTGTCATGACATACTAGGACAGTGTCTTGGAGACATCATATATCTCATGTTGTCTCTACAACTCGTAGTTCAGAGAACACAACATCAAGCACTCCACATCAATGGCATCCTTGGTATGCTTCCATAAGCATACTTTCAGCCATTGGTGTGGTGGGATTGAGTTCATTTGGTTCTGGTATAACAAGGACTTAGAGCTTTCGCTCTTTCATTGAGAACACTTCTCAACATCCTAACCAATCGTGGAATTATTCCCATTTAATTTGTTGGTCTCAAAGACTGATCGCAAATAAAGTGACTATTGTTGATTAGCCATTTATTGTACAAAAAGGAAATATATGCAATTTAGTCCAAAAAACTCATTTTTGACTTATTTGATTGATTTGAAAAAATTTACGATATAATTAGGACTTTAATTAATTATCACTCCCACTATTTTGTTCAAATTGATAGCCCTCACCATCAATTCGGAAGATTGCATCGTACAATCTTCTAGTGGGTCAAGATCCTAAAATCCTCTGAGTCGTGGACCAGCTAGGGCTGTCACCCACAACTTATATCTTCCAGGTAGGTAACTCTTGCCAATTGCATCATATGCAACTCTTGAAAGATATCATATGCAACTCCTTGCCATGATCACCTCCATGCCTCAAGGTGCTAGATCCTATCTAGGTCACCTTGTTAAGTCCAACCCAAATCCAACACGATGAATATGCACCCTATTAGGGCAGACCCACATATCCATCATTCACGCTTCCATGAGATAGATGGTGCACCACACTAGGGCGTGCCCACACTTGGTCGATCAAACTTTTCACGTGTGTCATATTTGGAAGGCATCTAAAACTTTAATATTTAATGAGGGATTTGGTTTTATAGGTACATATACATATCCAATCACCACAATATATAGTATGTATCATATACATGCTATATCCCATAGAAAACATGTGAAATGATAAAAGTGATGATTATGTCCATCCTAATGTGATTCCTCGAGCCAAGAGGAATAACTGTCATCTAGGTCTACATCACATGCAACCTGTACAAGATGAACTCTATTCTTTTTCGTTCTGGGTTTGATCAACTCATCTCCATGATTGATCGGCTTGCCATCAAGCCGGTCGGTTGGGTGCCACCAGCCGATCGACTGGCGCCTCCAGTCGATCGGTTCATTGGTTGTCATGCATCTCCTCAGGTTGCCACCCGCTTGTCTTGCTCCTCGAACTGGTCGTCTAGAATGCCAACCGATCGGTTCTCACCTTGAACCGATCGTCTCAGCTGTCGTCAAGTTGTCCGCTGTTCTTTGACATAACAGGTTATAAAAGTTCTATCCTATTTACATTTGAATAGGGAAAAATCGAGTTACATTTGGGGGGAGCAAAGGTAGGAAAGAAATCTCAAGTTATCTCGAGTTACATCAGGAATAAGACATAGGGAATCGGTGCGCAGACTGAGATGCAAGCAACCATATTCAACCATACACAGACATAGGGTTTATTGGCCATAACCACACTATACATCCACTACAAAACTCGTTTAAGGGCGATGTGTATCGAGTGCATTCATATTACATATCATATATGTATATTGGGATTTGTGGATTTAGGATTGGACATACATAAAGCCAATTTTATTCGCATCGTATGCAATAAATAAAGGCGACAAACCAAAATCGATCACATCGATAATCCTAAAGTATAGAACAGTTGACGTGGCTCTGATACCACTGTTGGGTTATAGGGGAGATAGAAAAGGTAGCGGAAACAAAAAATTTCTTCTCCCAAACCCAGAATAAAGGAATCGCGTCAACGTCTATATAGTAGGAAGGATGGTTTGTAGAGACATACCTTGTCCCGAGGCTTACTCGACGACATTACCTCGCAGCTTGTGCGGTCTTCACCTCTTGATTTTTCATGAAATGAAATGACCGCTTCATGATATTAAATGACTATTTCAAAAGTGAAATGACTGGTTCATTATCTGGATTGTTTGATTCAATGGTATATATGAAGGATTTTGTAGATATTATGATTGTGCATTAATAAAATATTAAATGCCAGTGTATGAAAATAGGAAAGCATATGAACCAAATGGCTCAAGGGTTGAACTGACCGGTTCACATGTGAACCACTTAGTTCAAATGTGAACTGACAGGTTACCATTTGCAGCTTTGAGAACATGAAATTTCATCTTTTTGACTCCTAAATGGACTGCAAACCCTAACCATGGCCCTCCTATATATAGAGGGGTACTAGGGCATTCCCAGACACAACAATAATCTTTTACAATTGTTGTCATCTTTGGTTGTGGTAACCCAGAGAGCTCGAGCAAGTTATACCTGTCAAAGGGAGGGATAACAAGGGAGAGACAATTAGGAGAGCACGTTGTCACTACCATGCTAATGTGTGAAGGGACAACTCCTTCATGTTGTCTTTATTAGTGTGATGTGGAGTTCCTGGTGGTCCACATGGACTACTACAAAGGCGAGGAGTTGTTTCCACCCTCTAGGAGGAAAGGGACAACAGTTATCCATGGTGATCAACCAGGGAGATGCTATTATTGTCGTGCAAGTGCAACTTGAAGAAAGTTACACGGTGCTGCAAAGGATTGCCTCTGGATTTTCTCCAGGACTAGGTATATCTATTGCTACCCTCTTTCCTAGATACAATATTATTGACACAATCTGTTGGTTTGGGAATTGGGCATTTAAATTTTTGTTTCCTCTTCCTTATGTGTCGCCAGGATTTCCTAATAGAATTTGCATTCGCAAACCAAAGCTTTCAAACAAGGCATAGAAATTACAATCTTTCTAATATGTCTTTAACAACACATTAATTGTATTTTAGTACATATAAAGACATGAAAATTTAGGTTGCAACATCCTTTACCCATTACAAGAATTTTGTCAATAAAATTCAACTGGTCATCCACAAAGATAGGGGTCATACCTTTCCATGTCCTTAGTTAGCTCCCATGTGGATTCATCCTAGCCATGGTGCTTCTAGAGAGCCTTCATCTCAATATTTTAATTTTTGAGCACTTTCACCTTGGAATCCAAGATGCTCACTGGTGTCTTAGGGTATGTCTGTTGGGTTATAGGGGAGACATAGAAGGTAGAGGAAACAAAAAATTTCTTCTCCCAAACCCAGAATAAAGGAATCGCGTCAATGTCTATATAGTAGGAAGGATGGTTTGTAGAGACATATCTTGTCCCAAGGCTTGCTCTGCGACATTACCTCGCGGCTTGCGTGGTCTTCACCTCCGGTCTTGGATGGTGTCTGTGCAGCTCATGGTCTCATCGGGACTGTCAGGATTGACAGCTATCCTCCGAGCGGCAGAAATCTCCCGCCTCTGTAGTAGTCTACACGGACCACCAGGAACTCTGATTGCCTTATCGCACAAGGCACCGGAAGGAGTCGTACCCTCCTATCGGTGTACTAGTTACCGACACACTCTCCTGCCACCAGTCACCTTTCTGTAGTTGTCTTTCCCTTACGGTGCCTCCCTTATCGGGTAGAACTTGCTCGGGCTCTCTCGGTTACCATAACCAGAGAGAACGACAACTTTACAGAGCAACTGATATTTTGAGTTTTACTTTGAGAAGCCCCCAATACCCCTATATATATAGGAGGGTCATGGGATAGGGTTCTCTACCCCGAGCAATGTAGGATTAAAGCATGAGTAGAAGGGTTTGAGATTTTCCACAAAACAACCAACTGCGCTAGCTGCACCGGTCGTTTCAAGCATGAAACGGTCGGTTGGGGACCTGAGCCGATCGTTTCACACCTGAACCGATCAACTGGGGCACCTGAGTCGATCGGTTCACTTTTGAACTGGTCGGTTCACTTCTGAACCGGTCGGTTCACTGCCCTGGTCAGTTCCCAATACCTCCACAATAGCAAAATTAGGTGGAAATTGCCATGATCATTATCTATACCGCACATAATAAGAAGAGTTCCCTTGTATTTGCTAGTAAAGAGTGTTCCATCAATAGTAAATAACCTCACCAAAGGCACTTTGTGAACAGAAATCCACGCCAATTTGGTATGGGAGGGAGTGACAAGATCACACTCTCTCATGCCTCAAAAGTTTACCATGTCGGGCTCATCTAGAGTGGGTTCTCTTGGTCACCAAAAAAATAAAAAGACTACTATAACACCCCAAACTTTTTAATAACTAATCCTACATTAGAAAACCCAAATTTCAAATCTTGATTCCTTATACAAAATCCATTGGAACTTAGGGACCTATTATAGTAATAAAGAATGATTAAAGATAATTTTTCATGATCAAGTTAATTGAAACTTAATTTCATCTAATATAACCCTTAGATAGCTCATTAGAGCATACATGGGTATAAAGTGAAATTGGTCTTTTAAATAATAATTTGACCTAACAAATTTTTATGTGAACTTGTAACAATGATCTATAACTTTACTCAAAATATCTACCTCTAAATATTTTTATATGGTCTTGGATAATTAAAATAATATTTAACTTAGAAATTAAATATCAAATGGAATGAAGTCTCAAAACTAAAATCTAACATGATTTTCAGAATACCCGTACCCAAATTAGTTAATGGTCCAATTTTTGATAAGTTTGAACTCTTTTAGATGCTCCAATTCGAGTTGATAAGAAAATTATTTATATACCTTAGTTTTCTTATAAACCCTAATCCTAATGTATGTAGAACTTAGGCCAAATGCTTGATTAATGATTCTTTTTGTTGCACGGGCTCTTCAGGTAGAGTTTAACTGGGTCAGACTCAGATCTAGAGTCATCTGTGACTCCAGAAGCCATCTCCTTTGCCTGAGTCCCTGAATTGCAGGACTCATTTGTTCCTAGACTCGTACTTCCTCCTGACCCCCCTCTCCGATTGATACATCGAGAACCTTGTTTACTTTTCACCATCCTCGTCCCATCTCGGATCCATGGATCCCCAAATCTTTGGGATGTTTCTCACTGGATCTCCCAGTCGACTGGAAGACTCCCAATTCCACCATGACTGGGATTCTATATGTAACCAAAGTTTCCCTTGGCATGCACTAATATAAGTAACCATCGAGAAATAGGAATGGATCATCCTAGGACCTAGAACCATCATTGTTATGCTTCCAATCCGTCAAGCAACCTTAATCATGTTTTACTACGTCGTTGCTCAACTTTGCTTGTCCGTCTCAGTGGACCAGATCACAATAGACACCAGAGAGGGGATGGAAGTGTCCCCTTGATCACCATGAAGCAACCTAGGCAGACAATCTTCTCTATGAATGAGGTATTGACCTACTCTCTTATTTAGCCCTCTTTCTACTATTCTCAAATTTGAGTGAGATTTCTCAGTATCACCATTGTTTTCTCTCTTGTGGACCATGTATGAGTTCAGATGGTCATTGTGAAGCATCTCAAATGATTAATTTTGGGTGTTTTCTCTAGCTACGACAACCTTCCCGGGTCTTCCCATGTTGCCCCTTTACCTCTCATTGGCGACAGGGTTTTCTCAGGCTCCTGGCCATTAGAGGAGCCAAGACCTGGCTCGTCGAGACCTCTAGTGGTTGCCAAAGACAGTTTCTACCGTATTTGAGAAGAATAATCGTTGGCATATGGTATAGTTTGCAGTGTTGAGATCATGGAGCTTCAATATGAGAATGTGTTACTTTTATCGACTGCAATGGTTTTGTTTCCTCTTTTACCCTTCTATGCTTTTTATTTTAATCCACACTGAGAGGGACATTTCAGTCTTTCGGTATGCTTTGCTGAGGCCGGCCGTGTGTTTGGATTGGAAAGACTCGGTTCCAAGTGACCGACCGTGGTTCATCTAGCCAGGCAAGGACCCAACGAGTTTGGATTTCCTCTGACTTTGATATATCATTTTCTTTGATTTTCGATTAGTCAGATATTCTAAAATTCATATTTAATCAACCTGATGTCAAAAAAATACAAATAAATACTTGTTGGAAAGATAAAAAATACAAGGAAAAATAATATGGTGGTTTTGAGTCCCCATTTTGATTTGAATTTTCTTGATTTGTTCAAGAGTCTTGAAACCCTCAAATTAGATTGAATAATGATTATTAATGCATGTTAATTAATTATACAGGATAATTAGGGTTCCCTGAAAACCAATAGAACATTAGGAGTTGCTCCAATCTCGGTAAGTGGTGCATGCACTTTGAACATAATAATTGGATGTTTATATGTTATTATGTACAATGTACATGTTATTATGTGAATACATTATACATGATATAGTTTTATAGGTTCAAGTTAAAAGTTAATGGATAAATGAAATATCTTTTACTGTTTATTTCCAATAAACATCATAACACATCATATTGATGTTTAAAGAGAAAGAGTAAAGAGTATTCAAGTGTAAAAAGTAAAGATAATAAATGAACCTTATATAAGATCCTCATCATGGTCTTTCCTAGCATACAATGTACTTCGGTACATCATGGGCTTTCCTAGCATACAAAACACTTTAGTGCAATTCAAGGGGCACTTAGGTGCAAAGAGAAGAGGCACTTTGGTGCAAAATTTGAGGATTCTTATATAATTCAGATAAAAGACAATGATAAAAATAAAAAGTTTATTTTCATGATGTTAAATATTTTCTTTTCAAAGTATATGTTATTTAAATTTTATAATATGTTCAATTCCACTTACAAACTATTTTATGCATGGCTAGGGGTGCAATGCCCGCAGGAAAGGAGCGACGTTAAGGATAAAGCTCTCTAAGGACCAGTTGAAGAAGGAGCTCAAGGATATCGTAGAGCACACCTGGTGGGGTGCCAACTATCGTAGAGTAGATATTCCTTTATGCTTATGAGACGTGTTTTAGTTTAGAGTGTGATTTTTATGTTATGAGTTTGAGATATGAGAAATTGTCCAATGTATCTTGTGTTGGTTTATTTAAACTTTATTTTTATGCAATGATTATCATTTTGTGACATATCCAATCAAATTATGCTTTCACTCAACAAATTGTATGTTTCATAAAATTGGGATGTTACAACTACAATGTACCCATTTTGCAATAACTGAATCGAATGCCCAATACACCTACTTGAATCGATTAATGCCATATGTTTTTATCATGAATCATCTCCAAGGTGGGTATATACTATCCTTTGAGTATATCATAATATACATTTCATGATTAACAATAGATTGTTATATTAATCCTCCCAATCACTGAATATTTAACATATAGCCTTCCTCTATTCTAGAAATACCTTCCTATATGAAATGTTTATATTTATTTCAACTTCACCTTATCACAAATTTTGTGTATGGAGGGGTCCAATTGATCCACTATAATTGGCATGATCACACAATTAATTTAACATGATGTGCATTGGTGATGATCCTCATTCAGAATAGGTAGTTGACAAGTGTGGGTTTTACTATAATCTTTGGTATTTCACATGGCACTTGATCTTTTTAAATTAGAAGTGTGAAGATTTCAAGTAAATTGTTGATTTTGGATACAAACAAGGGTGAGAAATTGATTGCTAGAGGATTGAGTCTGCTATTAGAAATTATTATGTATGGACCATGTCTAAATCTCTCAATGATGAGAGTTTTGGATGCAAACAAACAACTTTTACAAATTACACTACTAGAAGAGGTGTAATTGAGATTAACTTGACAGAGAAATTTTTCAACACATTCATCATCTTGAAAAGTTGCATACTTATCACTAATATGTTGGCCTTCCCAATCTTTTACAAACAAACTAAGTTGGGAACTCAAGCTAAAATGTCATGAATCACATAATCTTGTAAATCAGGATCATTCATGGAGTCATCATCAAGTTCATTTGTTGAATCACCTTCCTATTCAATAGTTCCTTTCCTCCTCTTGATTAATATTTGCATTCTCATTAATAGGCTTTTGAAAAGATTAGTAGGAGAGGGTCATGGCGTGATCGCGGCCAGTAATTGGAGCCCTAGTCGTGTTCGACGGAGGGAGGTGAGGCTCCCTAGATGTTTTGCGTGCTCGCAGGCGAAGAGGATCGAGGAGTCAATGCTCGAGTTGACCACAGACTTGTTGTACCTCGACGCGAGGAAGAAGAAGACCTCGAGGTCTTTTACCAACCTACCCCTCGATGCCTTCAGTACAGGTAAGGGAAATTTTTTCCTTTGCGTTCTTTTGGTCGTAAAGATTAGGTGCACGCATCCCTGGCCGTCGGAACCTGAGTGGACCAGCGGACCATGAATCTAACGATCCTTGTTTTTTCAAAATTAGCAAATAAATCAGAAAAAGGGATTTTCTTGTTAATATTGTATCTTTTGATAGAAAACTCAGATGAGGAAAGTTAATCATGAAAATTGATTAGAAAAATACGAGAGATATGTTAAAAATGGTTTGGGAACCTAAATCAATATCTTTTTGCAAAAGTATATAATTTTGATGGAAAAAGTATTAATTTGTAGTTAGAAACCCTAATTGTTGACAAAAGATAGATTCAATCTTGCAAATAAGTTAATTCGAGCATTATTAACTTTTTTAATGATAAAGATGGATTTTAACCTATTTTGATGATAAAATTGCAAGGTTTAGGGTTTAAACCTAATATGATGATTAATATGCTTAGAAACCCTAAATAAGGGAAAAAGAAAAGAAAAGTACTTATAATCCGAAATTAGGGTTTCACATTGCTAAAAGATGATCTTGGAATCTTTTGTGAAAGAAAGATGAAATAATTAGGGTTTAAAGTAATAAAAATGAAGTGGAACCCTAATTGTGCTCAAAACCCTAAAAAGGACTAATAACCCTAGGAAACAACTAGGATTAATAATGACATGATTAATGATAGAAAAATTGGATGCCTTTTTGAATATCAACTTGTGTGTGCTTGCTTGGTTTCTTGATTGGTTGAATTATTTCTACATTCAAGACAGCTTGACAGGTATGTGGTTAATTATGGTTAATCGCATTAGTTTCCCAAAAGTTTTCCGGATGAATCGATTGCATTGATTGCAACCAACCAGTTTGGATGTTCATAATTGTAAATTATAAATTCACTATGATTATCAAACTTGTAATATAAATGTGTATTCTCGCATCTACATGCCACCCTGATGGATTATGCAAAAAGGTCAAGCCCAAGAGGGAAGACCAATGGGCACCATAAGAGGTGACCCCAGACACCAAGCTTGGGAATGAGAAGGTGGTCTATGTTGCATGGCTAAAGGGCACCATGAGAGGTGACCCTAGGAACCAAGCTCGGGATTGAGAAGGTGGCCTTAAGTCAAACCCTAGAGAGGGTAGTCCAGGGTTAGGGAAAAAGCAGTGGAGATTGACACATTGAAAATGTAAATTTACTTGTTAATTACCTTGGTTGTGATAATTAGTTTGTTAGCCATAATTGTGAACTTTTGGTTGTCCCCACATACCAGCATATTCTTATATGTTGATCATTGTTTTGTTTGTCGGTGTTTTAGGTACAACCCTAAAATGAACAAACAGTAAAGTGACACATTGTGAAAATAAGAAATAAAGTGTAAGGAGGATTAGATAGAATATATCCAAAGATGTGGATAGAAGTAGAATTCTAAAGTTTTTAAAAGGTATGAAATTTTTTATTTTATACCATATTTTAGTTTAGTTGGTAGAATTTCTTAATTATTATTGATTAATTGCCGAACCTTTGATCTGGTTTATTGGGATAATGGCTCTGACCTCTTGGTCTCCCTTAATTGGGGGTTACCGGGAGGCGGGGTCTTTACAATTGGTATCAGAGAATAGGTTCCTCATTCATCGCAGTCCAATCATCTCGTTTAGCATAGTTTCGGTTGCATCCGTGCTTTTATTGGCTTTATCTTCTAATTTGTGCATTTATTTGGCTTAATTGCTTTAATGAGCTTTTATTGGCCTTATCCTCTTATATGCAACTTAGATTGGCTTAATTGATTTTACTCCTATTTCTATTGATTTTCTGCACCCGGGTACAGGTCGTTTTGAGCTTTGGGCCTCATCTCCTAGGCTCATATCCATTTCAACCCTTGGATTAGGCTCGGTTAACCTTGGTCAACGGACCCTTGCTCTCTCTACCTTGTGGCTCCACTCCCTTAACCCTAGTCATGAATGCGATTACAGGAACCGTGATCGCGTTTCCTCTTCTCTCCTACCCGCGGTCGAGGCGGTAAAGAATCGCGACCAAGCCAAAAGATCGCGAACACCTGTCTGCGGTAATAACTGCGACCTTCACCAACTCTCTGCACCTCCCCTGCATAGCCCTGACCGTGGCAACCTCTTCACAGACCTGCGATCGGGTCCTACAACTAACTGTGACACCACTGACATCAGCAGTAAGCCTGTGATCTCCTCCAAGCCACCCCGCGACCGCGACATCATTCAAAAAAGCCGCGACCGCGGCAGCATTCAAAAAGCCATGACCTGCAGCTAAGGCACGACCGAGACAAGAAGCCGCGACCGCAGTATCCAAAAGCCGTGACTGTGCAAGAAGCCGCGACCGTGGTATCCAAAAGTTGCGACCGCGGTGTCCAAAATCCGCGACCGCGGCATTATTCGAAAAGCCGCGACCTGCTGCAAAATTATAGAGGTCACAAATCTAAGTCGGTGTCCAGCCTGCCTATAAATAGAACGCGACTCCATCCTATCAAATGATCATCTCTAGACACTGTTAGGTTGCAGGTCTATCCTGGGCCTAAGGAAACGATCTCCATAGCCAAGAACCTACCCTCGTGGTGGTTTTGCGGCATGTTCACCCATATCTGGAGTGAAGACTCAGATCTACAAGCCACCTCGTTCAGATCTAGATCTAGATCTTGATCTGGGTCTAGATCTGCTGCGTCTACGCCATTTCTATGCCGCCATCTCATCCATGATCAGCTCCTCCTAATTTGAGCAAGGACTACGAGAAGAAGAAGAAGGTGGAGAGAGGAGATCTACCCCGTCTGTCGTGGTGTTCTTCTCTCTTCTTCCAGATCTGCTCTGATGTTGTGTAGAAGACCATTCCTCGACAGAGCTGTGATCATCTTCTTCACCATGCTCATGGCGGAATCCTCTCTTTCTCTTGTTTTTCTTGTTTATCATGAGCGAGTAGTTTACTTTCGCTGGGGTGCGAGGACTAGCCCCGCTACCCATGCTTTCATATCTTTTTGTTAAACATTCCATGGCATGTATATAATCTTTCATTTCGTTGTTAATCGTCGATGTGTGCTTGTGGATTGATCACCTGCTTGCATTTATCTTGTTCATTTCCTATGTTGCGAGAACTTCAATGCGTAGGTTTTGAATGTTGATTAACGTGGTTGACTCCCAAACTAGAAATAGAATGGTATTCCTTGAGGTCGTAAGTGTATGATCCGTGTGGTGACGAGCCATCTAGCCTACGGTGACGCTTCTGTGTGCCTGACGCCTGTATAGGGGGCCCACAACTTCATTTGGATTTCTATATCTTTGGAGCCGTAAGCATGTGATCTGGATGGTGACGAGATGTCTGATACCTAAGGTGATGCTTACGCAAACCCGATGCCCGTATGGGGGGGTTCTGCAGCAGCTCTATTTGAATGGTTATATCTTGCCTGGATGTTTGATGTTTGGATGTGATTGCCTGTGTAGTGGTGGTGAAACCCGAGACCATCCCAGTGATTTCCATCATTAATCTTTAATCAACTTTTAATCCTGCTCTTTTACTTTCCTTGCATTTAGTTTAATTAAACTCAATTCAACCAACCTTGTTTTAAATATTAGTCTTGATTCAACTAGATTCGACTAGAGAAAGATTCTTAAAAATGTTGTCCCTTGGGATTCGATACTCAACTATACTGTGATAAGACTCGTCCGCTTGCGGGTGGTATTATTGCACATTGTTTTTGGTTAAAAACATAGGGATTCCAACCCTAAGTGAGTTTGTTAGTGCGATAATATAAGCCACGTCAAATTCTGGCGCCGTTTCCGGGGAGAACGGAATCATCTAGTTAAATCTAGCTCTCTTGAGACTAATTTAGGTTTTTCTTTTACTTTTGATACTATCAATCATATAAACTCGAATTCGGTTCTACTCCGTCCATCTCACCAGCAAAAGATCTTTTCATCCTAGGTACCCACAAAGTCTAGTGTATGCGCCGCTCGGACAGTCCCAGACTCTCTACTAGCTTTGACCCTGAGATAGACAGAACCTTTCACCGCCAGTACAGAGAGAACCAAGCAATCATGTCTCAAGAGGATGAAATCACTCAAAGGGTAGCTCAAGCCCTTAATGCACAAAGAGATAGGCTTATGCAGGAAGCCCGAGCCGCAGTTCAAGAATAAATCCAAGCAGCTCAACAAGCTGAGCTACAAAAAGACCTTAGAGAATTCTCGATCCCTAAAGCTGCAGACGTTCATCACCCAATGCAACCTCCTCCCATAAACACTCCGAATTTTGAGATAAGGGCACATTGGGTTACGTTGCTTCAAAATAGCCCTTTCTATGGTAAGCAAGGAGAAGATAGTCAAGAACATCTTCTGAGGTTTATAGACCTATGTGCCATGACAAAGCAAAATGGAGTCACAGATGATGCCATCAGACTCCATCTCTTCAAATACTCTCTTGTCGATAGAGCCATGAGTTGTTATAACTCTTTGCAATGTGAACCCATCACCACTTGGGAACAACTTCAAAATGTTTTTCTCGAAAACTTTTATCCACCTTCTCTCACCTATGAAATCAGGGGCCGAATAACACAATTCACCCAGGCCCTTGGAGAATCCTTAGTTGAAGCATGGGAAAGATACAAAGAGCTTCTACGCAAGTGTCCACATCATGGCATTCCAAAGAATCAACTCATTGAAATCTTTTATAGAGGTGTGAACGATGATATCAAGAGGTTTTTGGATTCCTCGTCTAGAGGAAACTTCATGCGTCAGCGTTATGATAGTGCATGGAAGGTTGTCACCCTTGGAGCTGAAAACCAAGCCAACTGGGATAGACCTATTGGCAAAGGAGTGTTGAAGGTAGCTATGGCTGAAGCAACACCCGAGTACAAGTCTATCACTGAATCTCTCAATCTCCTAGTTGCAAAGCAAGACCATCTTGAATCGTCTCTCGTAGCTTATGAAAGAAGACGTTCGCCCCCTCGACAACAAGAGAAAGTTAAGTCAGCTTCACTCTTCTGTGAAGCATGCAAAGGAACTTATCATTCTACTCTAGCATGTAACATTCTCTACGATGTTGTTTTGAGCAATACCTATGCCCAAGGAGATAATGGACAAATGGAAAATCTGAATGTTGTCAACACCATCCCTGGCCAAGGGTACTATAATTCGAATCAAAATAGGAACCATCCAGGTTTTCAATATGGAAACCCTTCTGGAGAGGAAAACTCGTGACAACTTGGTTCAAATACTCAACAATGAGGCCCACCAGGATTCCAGTATAACCAACAACCAAATTTCGGGAATCAAGGAAACTTTAGAGGTAACTACCAGAATAGAAACTACAACAATTATCAGAACAATTCTCAGTTTCAGAATCCCAACCAAGTCCCCTATCAACAGCAACAATAAGGGCAACAAGCCGATTCCATCCCTCCTGATGACAAATTGTCAGCTATTGAGAAGATGCTGCAGTCACAGCAGACTATGATAGCTAACCAGCAAGCCCATCAGAAGGCTATTGAATCTCAACTAGCTCAACTTGCAGCTAGCATGAAGCCACCTGCTGGAGTCTTTGCTAGACAACCCGAAAACAATCCTAAACATCCTGAGCAATTGAAGGATGTCACCACCAGGTCAGGAAAAGACTATTCTGACCCCCCTACTAAGATACCAATAGTGGCAACAAACAATGAGGACTTTTTGAATGTCCAAGACTCTACAATACCTGAGTCTCAACCGAAGGAACAACCAACCGCTGATAAGACAGATAAAGCAAGATTGGAGGAACCATTGACTGCGGAGGTAAAAGACACACCTGAGCCAGACATGCCAATATACAAGCCTCGTCCTCCCTTCCCAGCTCGTTTGAAGCAGACAAAGCTCGATACTCGATTCAACAAGTTTAAAGTATATATGAAGAAGCTTCATGTATATATACCCTTTCTAGATGCATTGGCCGAGATACCAGCCTGGACTAAGTACTTAAAGTCTCTCCTCACAAGGAAGTACTTAACTGAAGAATACGATACAGTTAAGCTAGCATGAACCACTTCTGATATCATCCAGAGCAAAATGCCCAGGACACAGAAAGATCTGGGATCCTTTGGGATTTCATGCCATATCGGTGACTCCTCATGTAAGAAGGGATTAGCCAATCTCGGTGCTAGCATCTCTATCATGCCACTTAGCCTTTGTAAGAGGTTAGGGTTTGCAGAACTTCTCCCGACTGGAATGACCATACAATTTGCAGATAACTCTATGACTCTTCCCTTAGGAATCATTGAAGATGTCCCTGTCAAGGTTGGAAAAGACTCTTATGTCCCATGTGACTTCGTCATCATGGACATAAAAGAAGACGCCAGATACCCTCTTATCTTTGGTCGTCCTTTCCTCTCCACTGTAAGAGCTTTGATTGATGTTGAAGTAGGGACCTTGTTGCTCAGACTAGGGAAAGAAACCCTCGAGTTCAAAGTTTTTAAAATCATGCAAAGACTGAGAATGCAGGAAGAAGTCTATTTGATCGATTGCATTGAGCAAATGTCTCTCCTCACACAAGAGGAATATGAACAAGATGATCCCTTAGAAATGGCACTAACAAACCCATCTACTGAAATTTTCATCAACAAACGAGTTAAGGATTGTATCTTTCACCTCGACTCTGTAGAAGAAGATCCTGAAGCTAAGTTCGAGGAACTCAAAGATGTGAATGTATCTGAAGAGCCATGTGAGAAGCCAGAAGCCCCTGAAATGAAGCCCCTTCCCGAGGGACTTAAGTACATGTTTTTGGATGATCTCAAGGTTTGTCCAGTTATTATAAATTCTGATCTAACGGCCGAACAAGAAGATAAACTCTTGAAAGAATTAAAGGAAAGAAAGAAAGCTATCAGCTATAAGATGAGCGATCTCACCGGGGTCAGTCAAGCGCGTTGCATGCACAAAATCCCTATGGTGGAAGACCATAGGCCGACTGTTGAGCATCAATAGAAGTTGAATCCTAATATGAAGGAAGTAGTCCGCCGTGAAGTCATCAAGTTTCTCACTACTAGAATCATCTATCCGATATCTGACTCACCGTGGGTGAGTCCTGTGCATGTCGTTCCAAAGAAAGGTGGCACTACTGTGATACAAAATGAAAATAATGAACTCATCCCCACTCGAACAGTCATCGGGTGGAGGATGTGCATCGACTATAGAAAGTTAAACAAGGCAACCCGTAAAGATCATTTTCTGATGCCTTTTCTAGATCAAGTCTTAGAGCGATTGGCTCACCAGGAATATTTTTTCTATCTCGATGGTTACTCTGGATTCTACCAAATTCCTATACATCTAGATGACCAAGAGAAAACTACTTTTACTTTCCCCTTCAGAACCTATGCTTTCAGAAGGATGCCATTCAGACTATGTAATGCGCCTACAACCTTCCAACGTTGCATGTCAACCATATTTGCTGGGCTAACTGAAACTATTATGGAAGTTTTTATGGATGATTTCTCCATATATGGAGATTCATATGATTCATGCCTAAGGTACCTCTCCCTTGTCCTCAAATGATGCGAAGAAGCACATCTTGTGCTGAATTGCGAGAAGTGTCACTTTATGGTAAAAGAAGGTGTTGTCCTTGGTCATAGGGACAGTAACCGAGGAATTGAAGTGGACAAGGCCAAGATCGAAGTGATCTCCAAACTATCTATCCCTACCAATGTAAGAGAAGTTCGGGCATTCCTTGGTCATGCGGGCTTCTACAGAAGGTTTATCAAGGATTTCTCCAAGATAACCAAGCCCATGACAAACTTGTTGCTGAAAGATGCTGATTTCTATTTTGATGAAGAATGTATCAAGAGTTTCAACAATCTAAACCATGCCCTTACAACAACACCCATCATTCGAGCCCCAGATTGGGATCGCCCATTCGAAATTATGTGTGATGCCAGTGATTATGTTGTGGGTGCTATTCTGGGCCAATGTATAGAGAAGGAACATCATGTCATCTATTATGCATCGAAGACCCTTGACGAATCTCAGAGGAACTATGCAACTACTGAGAAGGAACTCCTAGTAGTTGTATATGCCTTTGATAAGTTTAGATCCTACCTCATTGGTTCAAAGGTGATTGTCTACACCGATCACACTACTATTCGTTATCTTCTAAAAAAGAAAGATGCAAAACCAAGGCTAATAAGATGGATTCTCCTATTGCAAGAATTTGATCTTGAGATTAGAGATAAAAGAGGCACATAAAATGTTGTAGCAGACCACTTAAGTTGTATCCACACTCTAGAAACTGAGAAGATACCAATTAACGACTCTCTTCCAGATGACCAGCTTATGAAAGTCTCAGAAGCTACTCCTTGGTACTCAGACTATGTGAACTACCTTGCCGCTGGTGTCATCCACCCTGAGTGTACTGGAAATGCTCTAAAGAAATTCATACATGATGTGAGGCAATATCACTGGGATGAACTGTACCTCTTCAAGCTCTATGTTGATGGTCTCTACAGACGTTGTATCACTGAGGAAGAAGCCCAACTTATTTTAGAACAATGCCATGCAGGCCCAGTCGGAGGCCATATGAATTCTAAGAAAACTTCTTTGAAGGTTTTGCAATGTGGTTTCTTTTGGCCAACCATATCCAAAGATGCTTACAATTTTGTTATGTCATGTGACAAGTGTCAGAGAACGGGAAACATTACAAAAAGAGATGAGATGCCACTTAAGCTATGGTAAGAATTCGAGATTTTTGATGTTTGGGGAGTGGACTACATGGGTCCATTCCCATCCTCACATGGATTTTCCTACATCCTAGTTGTAGTGGATTATGTCTCTAAATGGGTAGAGGCCACACCAACCATCACTAGCAATTCAAAACCCGTCATTAAAATGTTCAAAGATATCATTTTTCCCCGTTTTGGAGTTCCACGCACTGTGATCTCCGATGGAGGTTCTCATTTTCTGGAAAGAAGTTTTGAAGCATTGTTGAGAAGATATGGTGTAACGCACAAGGTAGATTCCCCCTACCACCCACAAACAAGTGGGTAGGTAGAGGTTTTGAATCGTCAACTCAAAGCTATCCTGGAAAAGACAGTAGGACGCAACCGAAAGGATTGGTCAGTGAAAATCAATGACGCTTTATGGGCCTACCGAACCGCGTTCAAAATTCCTCTTGGAACAACACCCTTCAGACTCATCTATGGAAAATCATGTCACCTGCCCATGGAACTAGAACATAAAGCATGGTGGGCAATCAAATAGCTGAATTTTGACATGAAGAAAGCAGGTGAAGTTAGGATTCTACAACTTCAAGAGTTGGATGAACTCTGAATGACAACTTACGAGAATGCACGAATCTACAAAGAACGCACCAAACTTTGGCACGATGGTCATCTGAAGAGGACATTCCAATGGGAGACCAAGTTCTGCTGTTCAACTCAAGACTAAAGTTATTCCCAGGAAAACTCTGTTCTCAATGGTCTGGGCTATACATTGTCAAGAGCATCTATCCACATGGTGCATTTACTTTATGGAGTGAGAAGTTAGGTGATTTTGTGGCAAATGGCCAATGCTTGAAAAGATATTTCACCGCAGCTGATACTAGCACTGAAAAATCGATGAATCTGTCCAAACCGACATATCTACCAAAAAACTGAAGAAATCACGTCGAGCCATCGACGTAAAACAAAGGCGCTTGTCGGGAGGCAACCCAATCTTTAACTTAGATTCTACTTTTAGTTTTGTTTTTAGAAAATCTTACACCTGGTAGACAATGCATCGCAAGATGCAGTCTTAAGTTCTGATAGTTTCCATTTTTGAGATTTCAGATGGAGGACATGTCGCCGCAAGGAATTCGGTGGACCAACCGGCACGAGTTTTCCCCTCCATCTCGGATTTAGAGCTTACTCGGGACAAGCAAAATTCTAAGTTCGGGGTGGAGGGTGGGTGGTACATACTTTACTTTCCACCCTCTCCTATTCGTTTCAGACTTAAGGTTTCATCGTTGAAATTTTTTTGCAATTTTGAGCAATTTTTTCAAAAATTTTCAAGATTTTCAAAAGTTTTCATAGCAGTTTGTATAGAAACTTGATGAAGTTTTGACGCTTTTGTTTCAATCAAAGCCAATACCTAGTCAGCTATCCTATTTTCCCATGCAGTCTTGAATCATTATACCCTCCTTATTCGAAACGAAGCCTCAAGGAGAACAATTTCTAAAACTAGCCAATGATTAGAAATCACCGTGTGAAGCTTATGAATCCTAACATCATGATCAGTAGTTATGGCAAGTATCTGTCAAACTGAGAGGGATCAAACATGTTGTGCTTCCTATCTGACTAGTGGAACAATAGCATGGAATCTCCATCGGATCCTCATCAAGTCATTATTTGAGCAGAGTATGATAAGGAGAACGACCCGGTGCATTGAATTGTAAATCAAGTTGCACTCTGATCTAAACTCTCTTCTACACTTCTTCCATCATCTTCTTACCCCTTCGTTCATAAAAAACAAACAAAAATAGCCAATATAGTGCCAAACCCTAAGTTTAGGGTGGCACACTCTATCTCTCTTTACGCTTCTTCCATACCCCTCGCTACGAAATAGGGGCGTATCACCAAGAAAAGTTGCCAAAGCGCACACAAAAAGAAATGTGATCTCGAGTCGAATAGAGGAGAGATTCGCACAAAAAAATGCAATTCAAATGATAAAAATCTTGAGTCGAATAGAGGAGAGATTTATTTCTTCCTTCCATACCACCCTTTACTCCCTTTTCCACCAAAAGGCACAATGAATGCCTCCCTGATCCTAAAAACACCAGTGTCAGATCTTGTGCACACTTGTTGTTCTGCAGGTATCTCTGGACTTCTACGAAACTCTCTGACATGCTTGATTTTGGAAAAAGTAGAGAGGAAGTGATATTGGAAAAGCGAACTCGGGAACGAAGATATGGTAAAATGTGTTCTGTGATCTCAGGATGTTGAGACACTTAGTCATACCGAGCGGAAAAGAAACAATCGTGATGTGAAGACGAAGCAATCACACGAGTTGAAAGTATTCATCCGGCGAGTGTTTTAGATTTTGTGTTACTCGAGGATGAGCAACGTTTAAGTTCGGGGTATTTTGATGAATGCATATTCATCACAGTCCAATCATCTCGTTTAGCCCAGTTTCGGTTGCATCCGTGCTTTTCTTGGCTTTATCTTCTAATTTGTGCATTTATTTGGCTTAATTGCTTTAATGAGCTTTTATTGGCCTTACCCTCTTATATGCAACTTAGATTGGCTTAATTGATTTTACTCCTATTTCTATTGATTTTCTGCACCCTTGTACAGGTCGTTTTGAGCTTTGGGCCTCATCTCCTAGGCCCATATCCATTTCAACCCTTGGATTAGGCTTGGTCAACCTTGGTCAACGGACCCTTGCTCTCTCTACCTTACGGCTCCGCTCCCTTAACCCTAGTCACGACCGTGATTATAGGAACCGCGATTGTGTTTCCTCTGCTCTCGTTCCCGCGGTCGAGGCGGTAAAGAATCGCAACCAAGCCAAAAGATTGCGGACACCTATCCGCGGTAATAACCGCGACCTTCACCAACTCTCTGCACCACCCCTGCATAGCTGCGACCACGGAAAACTCTTCACAAACTCGTGATCGGGTCCTACAACTAACCGCGACACCACCGACACCAGCAGCAAGCCCGCGATCTCCTCCAAGCCACCCTGCGACCGCGACATCATTCAAAAAAGCCGCGACTGTGGCAACATTCAAAAAGCCACGACCTGCAGCTAAGGCATGACTGAGCCAAGAAGTCGCGACCGCGGTATCCAAAAGTTGTGACCGTGCAAGAAGCCGCGACCGCGGTATCCAAAAGCTGTGACTGCAACATCATTTGAAAAGCTGTGACCTGCTACAAAATTATAGAGGTCGCGAATCTAAGTCCGTGCCCAACCTGCCTATAAATAGAACACAACTCCAGCCCATCAAATGATCATCTCCAGATGTCGTTAGGCTGCAGGTCTGTCCTGGGCCTAAGGAGATGATCTCCATAGCCAAGAACATGCCCCCGTGGTGGTTTTGCAGCCTATTCACCCAGATCTGGAGTGAAGACTCAGATCTGCAAGCCACCTCATTCAGATCTAGATCTAGATCTGGGTCTAGATCTACTGCGTCTACGCCATTTCTACGCCTCCATCTCATCCACGAGCAGCTCCTCCTGATGTGAGCAAGTACTACGAGAAGAAGAAGAAGGTGGAGAGAGGAGATCTACCACGTCTATCGTGGGGTTCTTCTCTCTTCTTCCAGATCTGCTCTGACGTTGTGTAGAAGACCATTCCTCGACAGAGTTGCAATCATCTTCTTCACCATGCTCATGGCGGAATCCTCTCTTTCTCTTGTTTTTCTTGTTTCTCTCATCATGAGCGAGTAGTTTACTTTCGCTGGGGTGTGGGGACTAGCCCCGCTACCCATGCTTTCATATCTTTTTGTTAAACATTCCATGGCATGTATATAATCTTTCATTTCGTTGTTAATCGTCGATGTGTGCTTGTGGATTGATCACCTGCTTGCATTTATCTTGTTTGTTTCCTATGTTGCGAGAACTTCAATGCATAGGTTTTGAATGTCTATTAATGCGGTTGACTCCCAAACTAGAAATAGAATGGGATTCCTTGAGGTCATAAGTGTATGATCTGTGTGACGACGAGCCATCTAGCCTACAGTGACGCTAGTGTGTGCCTGACGCCAGTATAGGGGGCCCACAACTTCATTTGGATTTATGTATCTTCAGAGACGTAAGCATGTGATCTAGATGGTGACGAGATGTTTGATACCTAAGGTGATTCTTATGCGAACCTGACGCCCGTATGGGGGGTTCTGTAGCATCTCTATTTGAATGGTTATATCTTGCCTAGATGTTTGATGTTTGGATGTGATTGCATGTGTAGTGGTGGTGAAACCCGGGACCATCCCAGTGATTTCCATCATTAATCTTTAATCAACTTTTAATCCTGCTCTTTTACTTTCCTTGCATTTAGTTTAATTAAACTCAATTCAACCAACCTTTTTCTAAATATTAGTCTTGATTCAACTAGATTCGACTAGAGAAAGATTCTTAAAAATGTTGTCCCTTGGGATTCGATCCTCAACTATACTGCGATTAGACCCGTCCGCTTGCGGGTGGTATTATTGCACGTTGTTTTGATTAAAAACTTAGGGATTTCAACCCTAAGTGAGTTTGTTAGTACGATAATATAAGCCACGTCAGTCAGAATATGAGGACTCCCGGATTGTGTGACTGTCTGGCCAATGTCTTAGGATTTGACTTGAAATAAGATACCTTTAGGACTCTCTCATCTTGTTCATCCCTTCTCAACTCAAATTCTATTAAGGATTTTAAGAATTAGAATTTTCTCTCTCTTCCTCACCCTCTTAAGGTATGGGTAAGGTTGATAAGGTTTAAGGAATCCTCCACCAAAGTAATGAAAGATACGTAATTAAGATGTCATCAACATAAGTATAAATAGTTAAATATAGACTAAAGTTCTATTTGTGTGCTTATGTAGATGGCTCGTACAAAGACTATGGCTATCCTAGTTGCCACCAACAGTGGTGGGCCTCCTCGCAAAGAGAATGGGTCTTCTGAGAAAAGGAAGCGGAACCATGGTGGTGAAACCTCAAAGAAGAGAAAGAGACCAGAAGGAACTGCACATGAGGCCCCCAACCCTGACCCAATACCCTTAAGCAACCTTGAACAAGAGGAGGGACCGGTATATGAGGAACAACATGTGTACGAGGAAGTAGCCCAGATGGAGGAAGACCAGTCTGGTGGTCCGGAACCGGCTATGGTAGTCCACACTACGGATGCGGTGTGGATGGAGCAATAGAAACGGTTGACTAAGGTTATCCATGCCTTAGCCCTCAGGGACATAGCTAGAGATGAGAATGGCGAGCCACTTCCTGTTCTTCCTCGACTGGGAGACACCATCTTGGACTTCATCAAGCTGAACATCGAGAAGTTCTGGGGAGAAGATAAGTCTGAAGTGGTCGACAAGGCGGAAACTTGGCTGCTTGCAGTCGAGAATGGATTATGTATGCTTGAAGTGCAGCCAAACAAGAAGGTTCTATTTGCTACTCACCTTTTGGAAGGTGCATCCAAGATATGGTGGGAGAACCATATCACGGGAAGAGACCTAAGCAAAGAACCGATGGTGTGGATCGATTTCAAGACCATCTTCACCACCAGATTCATCCCCATCTCAGCCAAGAAGGAGAAGGAGCAAGAGTTCACCAACATGACTCAAGGAATCTCGTCAGTTGCGGACTTTTGTCACAAGTTCTGCACCCTGGAACGTTTTCGTCACATGATGGATGAAGAAAGAAGGGTGGACCACTTCATAGAGCGTCTGCACCCTGCCATAAAGCCACATGTGATGGATAGTAAGCCAAAGACCTTCTCTGAAGCCTACAACACCGCCTTGGACATGGAAAGGACGATGATGCCTGCACAGAATCCCTCCCAAGGATACCTGGGTTTCACTAAAGGAGCTCAAGGGCAAAGGAATGAACACAATAAGGGACAAGGATGCAACCACAACAAAAGCAAGCATGGGCACAAAGGCAAGCCCTGTGGTCCCCTCCAGCAGTGTCGCACCTGCGGACGGACACATCCTGGGAAGTGTCACTTTGAGAAGAAGGTGTGTTTCAGATGTTAGCAAGAGGGACACTTCATCGCCAATTGCCCTTAGCCTGACCCAAGAGGACCTTTGGGGTCACAGTTTGTTGCAGCACAACCAGTCACTGCAGCACCTCTAGTAGGAGCACCAACCGGAGCACCCCCAGCTGGAGAGAGAAGGCAAGCTAGAGTGTTCTCCATCGACAATAAAGAAGCTCAGGTGAATTCTAATAGGCTGATCGAGGGTAATAACCCCTAGAGTTTTCCTTTTCGTTCAGTAGATCATGTAATAGCTTTATTATGTGGTATAAACTATGTAGGCATGTTGGAAGTCATGGGACAAAATGTAAAAGCACTCTTTGATTCTGATTCTACTAATACTTTTATTTCGAGAAATCTGGCAACTATGCTTGGTTTGGATATCAAGGATTTGGGTTATGTTTTGGATGTCACAACCCCGAGTGGTCGTATTTATACCTCTCTTTTGAAAAACCCTATTTTTCTAGTTAAGTATATGAACCATGAGCTTCCCACTGGCTTCATCCTTCTCGATATGAATGATTTTGATGTAATCATCGGTATGGATTGGCTTTCCACCTACAGAGCCCAGATTGACTGTAGAGAGAAGAAGATTCTTATTAGGAAAATCGGCCATCCACACTTCACCATTCGAGGAAGGAGGGATGTGACAACCAGCCTTTATGTGTCTGCTTTGAAAGCTGAATGGATGCTATCCAAGGGTTGTCGAGCCTACCTAGCCATAGTTACCGTACCTAATGTTAAGGGGCGATCCTTAGAGGAGATAGAGATGGTTCAGAAATATGCAGATGTGTTTCCAGATGATCTACCAGGAATTCCCCCTGAGAGGGAGGTAGATTTCTCCATCGAGTTAGCTCCTGGGACTAACCCTATATCTAAGGCACCCTATAGAATGGCCTCTGCAGAGTTGCTTGAGTTAAAAACCCAGTTGCAAGAGTTGTTGGATAAAGGCTTTATCCGGCCCAGTACATCACCTTGGGGAGCACCAGTCCTCTTTGTGAAAAAGAAGGATGGGTCGCTTCGGATGTGTATTGACTATAAGATGATTAACCAGGCAACCATTAAAAATAAGTATCCTTTACCTAGAATAGATGACCTGTTTGACCAACTCAAATCAGCTCCAGTCTTTTACAAGATCGATTTGAGGTCAGGATACCACCAGGTGAGAGTAAGGAGTGAGGATATACCCAAAATGGCTTTTTGAACCCGATATGTCCACTATGAGTTTGTGGTCATGTCATTTGGATTATCCAATGCACCTAGTGTCTTTATGAACCTCATGAACAGTGTGTTCCAGCCTTTCCTTGACTCTTTTGTGATAGTGTTCATAGATGACATTTTGGTGTACTCGGATGACCTAGCCCAACACTGTGACCACCTGGTTAGAGTCCTTGATATCTTGAGAAAGCATAAGTTTTTCGGAAAGTTCTCAAAATGTGAGTTTTGGTTAGACCAAGTCATGTTTCTTGGACACATCATCGTAGGAGGAACAATCGTCGTGGATCCAGCCAAAGTATCGATAGTTCTAGACTGGTCAGCACCAAAGAACCCCTCTGAGATTTGCAGCTTCTTGGGGTTGGACGGATACTAACGATGCTTCATCAAGGATTTCTCAAAGACTGCTTTGTCGCTGACCATGTTAACCCGGAAGGATGTGAAGTTCGTGTGGTCTGACATATGTGAAGCTCGCTTCCAGGAGTTGAAGGAGAAGTTGACTGCCGCCCCTATGTTAACTCTACCTTCTGGAAAAGAGGGTTTCATGATATTCACTGATGCTTCCAAGATGGGACTTCGATGTGTGTTGGAATAGAATCGGCACATGGTTGCATATGCTTCCCGACAGCTCAAGCCCAATGAGGTTAATTATCTGATACATGACCTAGAGCTAGCTTCTATTATCCATGCCTTGAAGATATGACAACATTACATGTACGGTGCTACCTTCAAGATCTTCACCGATCATAAGAGCTTAAAGTACCTACTGATACAGAGAGATCTGAACCTACGACAATGACGATGGATGGATTATATGAAGGATTATGACTTCACCATCGCCTATCATCCTGGTAAGGTGAATGTCGTAGTAAATGCTTTGAGTGACTAGTACAGAAACAACGTTCAACGTCGCTTTTAGAGGCGTCGGTTTTTTCGTAAAACCGACGCTACTCACATTAAACGTCGGTTAATAAGGACATCCGACGTCTATATTTGAAGACCAGCCAGACACGAGTATCGCTTTTCATTCAGTGTCGGTTGAAGAAAAACAACCGACGCCTAAAGTAGCCCGCGAAATCCAATTTTTTCGAGCAAAAAAAAACTGCGCCAAAGTATCAGATACAACGTCGGTGTTTTAGCTAATAACTGATGCTGAATGAAGATAAAATTTGCGCCAAAAGTTCTAATATGGGCGTCGGTTGTCTTATAATAACTGACGTTATAAGTGTGCACGCGCCGTCCCCGCCAAAATTTTTTACACCCTTATTATGTCGGTTTTTTATGGAAACCGACGCGGTTAGGCTGTAGCGTCGGTCATTTAAACAACCAACGCTTATGTTTAACTTAACAACACCAGCGCGAGCGACTCTTCCCCTTTCTCTGTTTCATTCCCGATTCTTCTCAGTTAGGTCCGGCTATTTCTTGCTCGTCGCCACTCGTTGCTTCCTCTGGTGGTTGCTCGGTGCTGTCGTCGGTCGTTGCTCCTCTCCTCTCCTCGCTGCCGCCCCCGCCAGTAGCTGCTTCAGTGCTCTCCTCGCCACCGCCAGCTGCCCGCCGGTCTCTGCTCCTGGTAGTCACCCACTAGCTGTTCTCCTCCGCCTATCAAGGTAACCCTTCGATCGTCCGTCTTTTTTCCTCCACCGCTGGCTTTCTCTGCCACAGCTGACCTGGACCTCACCCAGGCAGAGCCTAAGCAGGTGCCAGGGCATGCCTAGGGTCCCAAGCCCAGGTGCCATGCCTAGCTAGGCCTCTGGGCGGATGCTTGGGCGGCGCTAGGGCACGCCTAGGCTGCTGCTGGGGTTTGGATTCATCTACTGGATTGAACGCTAGATCAACCTATACAAAGGATGCCCAAAAAATGCACTGATTTCACCAAGTCACCCCAAAAGACATTGAAAAATATTCTGATTGTGTTTATTTATGTACTGATTTCACCAAGCTAGTGGAATTTTTTTAAAAGTTATTTACTGATTGTGTTTATTTATGTACTGATTTTTTATGATTTATTCATCTACTTATTTGTATTTTTCATCTACTTATTTGTATTTTTTTGTCTACTGTTTTTTATTTAGTTATCTACTCATTTGAATTTATTTGTGTACTGCTTTTGAAATTATATAATCATCTAGTGATGTAACTTTATCACAGACACGTTATGAACCATTAGATCTAGATCTTAGGGTATCCCTACCGTCCTAACTATGAAATTGGTAACTTGTTTCCTTTTTGAGTATATTGACAATGTTAATCACCTAACTTGAAGAACTAGGATATGAATGATGAAACTAGGATTGTAGGTATAAGAATGACAGCACATGTATTTGTTGGCCTAGAAACCCGTCCAAGATTTACTCATTAGGAGTAAATCTTGGATAGTCCCCGGTTTGGGACTGTTCTTGAACACCTAATCTCACTTAGGATGTAAGTGTATAATGTGTATTGGGTTTTTGAGAAAATTTTGGTAGCATTTCCCCGTTTGTTCTCTAAGTACATATGTACTTAGAGAACAGCAGGGAAATGCTACCGAAATTTTCTTGAAACCCCAATACACATTATACACTTACTAGTGATATTAGGTGTTCAAGAATGGGATAGGTGGTACACATTTGTTATATATAAGAATGACAGCACATGTATTTGTTGGCCTAGAAACTCGTCCAAGATTTACTCATTAGGAGTAAATCTTGGATAGTCCCCGGTTTGGGACTGTTCTTGAACACCTAATCTCACTTAGTATGTAAGTGTATAATGTGTATTGAGTTTTCGAGAAAATTTTGGTAGCATTTCCCCATTTGTTTACTAAGTACATATGTACTTAGAGAACAGCAAGGAAATGCTACCGAAATTTTCTCGAAAACCCAATACACATTATACACTTACTAGTGAGATTAGGTGTTCAAGAATGGGATAGGTGGTACACATTTATTATATATAAGAATGACAGCACATGTATTTGTTGGCCTAGAAACCCGTCCAAGATTTACTCATTAGGAGTAAATCTTGGATAGTCCCCGGTTTGGGACTGTTCTTGAATACCTAATCTCACTTAGGATGTAAGTGTATAATGTGTATTGGGTTTTTGAGAAAATTTTGGTAGCATTTCCCCGTTTGTTCTCTAAGTACATATGTACTTAGAGAACAGCAGGGAAATGCTGCCGAAATTTTCTCGAAAACCCAATACACATTATACACTTACTAGTGAGATTAGGTGTTCAAGAATGGGATAGGTGGTACACATTTATTATATATAAGAATGACAGCACATGTATTTGTTGGCCGAAGTTTTAACCATGCAAAAACTCTAATCTGTTAACCCTAGACCCTAATCTTGTTGTAATATATACTTATTTTCTCTTTGATCATAGAATGGATAGATCATGGATGTCCATTCGCAATCGCTGCACCCCAGAGTTTATTTCTGGTCTTGACCAGTTTATTAGATTTGCCGAGGAACATAGGAAACAACCTGGAGATAGGTTCTACTGTCCATGTAGGCATTGCGGTAACAACTTGAAAGTCAGCACTGGTGACGAAATCAAAAGTCATGTCATGTGCAACGGGATTGTACAAGGCTATACAGAATGGCACTGGCATGGAGAGATTTCAAACCCGAAACCAGTGGATGTCGATAGTAGTGCTTGTGTGGAAGAAGAAATTGCCTACGATGACGTAGATGTGAATGAACCAGTTTCAGTAGACATCGTTGATGTGATGCTGGATAGTTGTGGGGTAGAGCACACCGATCCACCTCCCATTTTTAGAAACATTGTGCATGATGCTGAGATATCGTTATACACAAGTTGTACTAAGTTTATGAAGCTTAGCGCTGTGTTGAGATTGTATAAGCTGAAAGCTAACAATAGATGGAGCGACAAAAGCTTCACGTCATTGTTGTCTTTGTTGAAAGAAATGTAATTGGGTTGATAACACCAAAGGAGTTATAGTGGATGAATTGGGTTTCACTTTAGTGAACTTTGAAAAGATTGGTGAGAAGGATGAACCATTCATATTGGCATCACATGCGAAACAAGTATTTTATATCGATGATCCTACAAATGATAAATGGTCAGTTGTTCTTCATGGTAAAAGACAGTTCATTGAAGATCCTATAGATGAAGAACAGTACTATGATAAGTATGATGACTCCAATCCATTCTCAGTTGGGTTGCCAACACCAGCAAATATTGAAGCTAATGATGACTTGTATGTGCGCGGAGATCACAATGAAGGATTGTTAATTGATAAAAAATCGCAATATTAGAGGCATGTTTATACAATGTTTTTTTATATGTTTTACAATGTGAATTACTTTACAATGTGAATGTGAACTTTACAATGTGAATTTTACAATGTGAATTACTTTACAATGTGAATGTGAACTTTACAATGTGAGCTTTACAATTTGAATTACTTTACAATGTGAACTTTACAATGTGAATTTTCAGATGGCTGAGCATTCTCCTGATGACCATGCTGATGATTACCGTGAGGGTGAGGACATCAATGCGCTGCCTCACAATGTAAGTTTTAAAAATATAACATATATTTATATCTATATGTCCATTTATAGTTATATCTTGTAAATGTGTTTGATGCACATGTACCATCTGAAGCACTTGAGGCACTTGATCAGCAACACCAAAAAGTTGACAGGAGAAGGGGCATCACTATGATGAAGAAGTTAATAGCGCAAAAGGGCAATGGACCCAAACTTGTTGTGGATTTTGATGATGCAGGAAATGCATCTGGTGTGAATCGCAATTCATTTGTTTCATATCTTGGGTATGTTACTCGTAGCCATTACGGTTGTAAGATAGATTCTTGGCATAAAGTTTCTAAGGAGAAGAAAGACGTAATATGGAAGGATTTATGCGTGAGTTATTATTAATTTGCAATTCTATTTTGTAGATTACTAATTTTTTGGATACTAGTTAATAGCAATTCTAATTTGCAGAGTATATTTAAATTGGATGAAAAGTTGCATCGTAAATGCGTGATGAAACGCTGTGGGAGAGTCCTAAGGAACTATAGGACAAATCTCACCCGAGAATACATAAAAGAAGCTGACAAGAGGAAGAAGACAGCCACTGAACAGTGGAACTTCCTGGACAAAGAAGAATGGGACGCGTTTGTTGCTTCAAGACAAACGGATGAATTCAAGGTATTAGGCGTCAGTCCCAATCTCATTAATATATGTTGTATTCACCTATTCAAGATTAACATTTACTGTTACTAACCAAATCATTAATGTGCATACTAACTAGGCCCTCAGTGAGGCACAAAGATCAAGGCATGCACTGAATGTGCATGACCACACAATGGGTCCAAAGGGGTATGCAGGCATTCGCCAAAGACTACAGTCTGAGGCTACTGCTCAGTCTGCTGCTACTCAGGAGTCCTCCACTATAGGTAGCACACCTCTGCCTCGCCATGATATCTGGATAGCTGGGAGGCAAAATAAGAAGGGAGAAATAAGGAAGCCCGCAACTGCTGAGGCGACTGCAAAAATGGTAAAATACAACTCTTACAACAATCGTTCGAATATTGATTAGTTGTGGTGTTTACTTAATTACAAATTTTTATTTTGGCGATTAGCGGGAGCTGCACGAGCTGAGGAAACAAGGCAAGTTCATCCCTGAGGGCACAAGGGATGAATTGACAGTTGCTCTGGGTAACCCAGAGCATCCTGGACGTGTTAGGGCTGCAGGCGGGGGTGTGGGCATCAAAGCTTTTTTTGGACCATCCCAGCGCAAACATGTCCCAAAAGTGGGACTTTCACAAGAAGAGGTAACATATTTTTTCCTTGTAGATGTTACTGTAAAGGAGAATTCAATAATTAGAATTTGACGTTTATTTTATCAATGTATAGGTAGATAAGCTATTTGATAGGAAACTCGAAGAAGCAATGAAAAAGTGGCAGGCATCTCAGACTGCCACTTACCAGACAGTACCTATCGTGTCTCCTACTAAAGGCTCTACTCCTACTGCAGAGGTTGGGAGTAATCCTGTAGACCCACCACCTAGCAAATCCGCTGTAATTATTTTTATGACATAGTAACTAGTTTTTTAATTCAATATGATATGTTTTCAAGATGATATGTATATATGTATATAACATTCTTTACACAAAAATTTGTAGGGGTTGAAGCCATGCCGTCTAAAAGTTAATGAATATGTCGTTGCAGAGGCGTCAGCTTACCCATCCCTACCAGGGGAAATGTTTCATGGGTCTCCATTACCAGCTGGTTGGATTCGTGTGAGCCCGGTACATATATTCCCCAAGTGGATGGATCTTCCATTGCCATATGCTCACCCAGATTGTGAAACGCTTGGTGAGGCAGAAGGCGGAGTGATATTGTGGATAAAAGCGGATGTCCTCTTTACTGAAATTGTATGGTAAATTTACATTACATTAAATTGTTAGTGTGTGTATATGATGTCAGTTGATCTGAAATTATTATATATATATACAGGTTAAAAAGAAGACACCCACAACATCTAGGCCTCCACTTCCACCTCCTACATTACCCAGTTGGGTTCCACAGGACCTAACTGTCCCGTTAGGTCCTAACTATAGGGGTATGGCAATATGGTTAGGCGAACATGATATAAACTGCCCTATAACTGTTTCTATATATTCAGATGTTGCAGGTCAATCATATGAAAGCAAACTATTTATACAAGATATTTTGGAGTTGTTTCGATATGATTGGCTAAATACATCTGTGATAGAGCTATGGATAAGGTGAGATCTTATTTATACATCCATATACCTTGTGTAGGATCTGGTGATCTGGTTTCTTATTTATTAATGCATGTGTAATTAATACATATTTTGCAGCTACTTAGACAAGATATGTGCAGATTTTGCATTCGAACATGTAGGATTTTTGATTCCATCTTTGATTAGTCTAGTAGCTAAAGACCCTCCGCCAGTTCAACAATACTTCTGTGAGGCTTTTTCAATTTTTTCTCAAAATAAGAAGACGATGATAATGGCTCCATTCAATGTAGAGTACGTTTACTTTGCTTATTATAATTTGGACTTAAGAAAATTACATTTTTATTGTGGATTTTGAGTTATTAATTTTTAACTTTTTTACCTGTAGTGGTATGCATTGGGAGTTACTGTTTATTGTCCCTGAGACGTTCACTGTCTATTATCTAGATCCTAAGGGGAGTAAATTGAATACAAAATATGGACACATAATGAAAATGGCATTATTCTGATGAGAAATATTTCATTTTCATATCTGTTAACATATGTTATTACATTACTATTTAATTATGCAATGTACTATGTTACATTAACATGTAGGGGTTTTGATGAGTTCAAAAAGGCTGGAGGAAAGGTCCCCACAAAAAAGAACCATCCAATAATTTGGAAGAACATGAAAGTAAGTTCCCGACTGCAATATATGTATATATTATTTATGTGAACAGTGCTTAATTAGTTGTATTTTTTAATATTTTGTATGTTTGAATTTATAGTGTGCCACACAAGACAACGGATGGTCATGTGGATACTACGTGATGCGATCTATGCACATGATTATCAAATATGCCGCAATGGACATCGATTGTATTGCTGAGGTATTATATAGTCTCATTAGATAATATGAAATATATCAATCTTATTTATAGCTCATTAATTATATATATACATCATTCTCTTTACAGGTGTTTACAACTTACCACACTATAGGAAATGCCTTACCAGATGTACATGCTCCCTATATGATGGGAGAATTAAATGAAGTAAGAGAAGAATGGGCAACAACCATACAAGTAGTGGGGGATTTAAGATATAATTGGGATGTTCATAGCGAATAATGACTAAAGAATGATATTTTGTAAATGAATTTCTGAATTATAATATATGTATGAATGTTTCTACATGTCTGGATGTTTCTACATGTGTCTGAGTGAAAATGAATGAAACTGTTGGTTGCTATATGAATGTTTCTATATGTGAATGTGAAAATGAATGGAACTACAGATTGCTAGCTACATGAATGTTTCTAAATGTGTGAAAATCAAATGGAACTATAGGTTGCATTGCTAAATGTGTGAATATCTTTGTTGTTAATTTTGTAGGTTTGTGGCCTGTTGTTGGCTGATATTAATGGATGTCGTAAAACCTGCAGTTCATAACTGAACTGTAGGTTTGTCATCCTGCGACCAGCCATACAGCAGGTCTGCAGACTGACAGAAAAAAAAACAAAAAATAGGCGTCAGTTATTTGTATATAACCGACGCCACATCGTTACAGTGTCAGTTTCTAATAGTAACCGACGTCTATTTCCTTAACACCACGGCCGTGCTGGCCAGCACGGCCGTGTTGGTAATGCTATGACATCAGTTTATTATATACTACCCGACGCCTATAGTGCCCAAGATGGCACCCTTTCTGTGGTGCGAAGGTATATGGCATCGGTTTTTATCTAATAACCGACGTCTATGTACTTAACACCATGGCCGTGCTGGCCAACATGGCTGTGGCAGCGGACCAGACACCACGGCCGTGCTGGTCAGCACGGCCGTGGCAGCGGACCAGACACCACGGCTGTGCTGGTCAGCACGGCCGTGGCAGCGGACCAGACACCACGGTCGTGCTGTCCAGCACAGCCGTGTTGGGAGTGATATGACGTCGGTATTTTTCTAATAACCGACGCTAATAGTGCCCAAGATGGCGCCCTTTCTGTGGCGCGAAGGTATATGGCGTCGGTTTCTTATCTAAAAACCGACGCTTATAGTGCCCTGCTGGCGCGTTTTCGGTGGCGCGCGAAGGGTTGTGGCGTCGGTTTTTGAACCGACGCGTAACAGCTGGGATTTTAGCGTTGCCCACATAGGTTTCGCTTAGAAACCGACACTAAAGGCCTTAAATAACCGACACTAAAGGTCATTTATGTACTAGTGAGTCAGAAACAGCTTAAGTGTACAGCTATTTTGTCTAGTCAGTGGAAGAGTTTGGAGGAGCTAGTAGAGTAGACTCTACAACCGCTAGATGATCGAGTTCGTTTGGCTAATATCTAGATTCAATCAGAGTTGTTAAATGAGATCATAACAACACAGTTGACCAGTGAAGAGCTAGACAAGATGACAGGTTTAATGATGAAGCCAAAGACTCGTCTATCCATGGGAGTAGACGGAGGAATCTGGTTTGAGAATTGCATATGGGTTCCGGCAGATTCATCGATAAAGGAACATATCTTGCAAGAGGGTCATGGATCCAAATACACAGTACACCCAGGAACTACTAAGATGTTCAAGGACTTGCAGAGGTTTTTCTGGTGGCCAGGAATGAAGAAAGACATTGCGGCATGTATGGCAAGCTGTCTTACGTGCCAGATGGTGAAGGCTGAACACCAACGAACCAGTGGGCTTTTACAGTCGGTAGAGATTCCAGAGTGGAAATTGGAACAAATCACCATGGATTTTGTGGTGGGTCTACCCCGGACCAAGAAAGGTCATGATGCGATATGGGTCGTGGTAGATCGTCTTACCAAGTCCGCACACTTCCTTGCCTTAAAGACCATTTCTAAGGTGTAAGACCTAGCTGAGCTGCATATCAAAGAGATAGTGCATTTGCATGGTGTACCTGGATCGATCATCTCTGATAGAGACCCAAAGTTTACTTCCAAGTTGTGGAAGCAAGTTCAAGAAGAACTTGGTACCATGTTGAAGTTTAGTACTGCTTATCACCCCCAGATGGATGGTCAGTTAGAAAGGACAATCTAGACATTAGAAGATATGTTGAGAGCTTGTGTGCTCAAATGGGGTGGCTCATGGGAGCAATACTTACCTTTAGTTGATTTTGCCTACAACAATAGCTACCAAGCCAGTATCAGGATGCCTTTGTATGAAGCTTTTTACGGGAGAACGTATCAGTCCCCACTTCATTGGGATGATGTGGGTGAGAGGACCCTATTGAGGTCAGATGAGATCCAAGTGTATGCTAATAAAGTTGCTTTGATCAAGCAAAGGCTGAAGAGATCCTAGGATCGACATAAGTCGTATGCTGATGCAAAGCATACTGACGTGCATTTCACTGTGGGAGAGCATGTGTTTTTGAAAATCTGACCGCTCTGACTATAGCTAAGAACAGAGGAAAGTTGAGTCCCCGATACGTGGGTCCATTTGAGGTGTTAGAACGGATTGGAGAAGCTGCATATTGTTTGCCGTCACCCCCTCAGTATAGTATGATGCATGATGTGTTTCATGTGTCCAACCTGAAGTGATATGTGCAAAATCCGAGCAATGTGATGAGCATTGAACCTATTGAGCTTCAAGGGAAGCTAACTTATCCTGAGACACCTTTGCGGATTCTAGATACCAAGGTAAAAGAGCTCAGATGCAATAATATAGAGATGGTAAAGGTTCTTTGGAGGCACCATGGAGAGGATGAGGCCACATGGGAGCTAAAGGCGGACATGGAGGAAACATACCCTGATTTGTTTGTTTGATTGCTTGAATTTCAAGGGAAAAAATCCTATAAGGAGGGGAGGATGTTATAACCTCAATTTCCTAAGTATATAATGAAGAGTGTAACTCTCTTTTAAAGAATAAATGCAATCTATTTCTTTGATTTGTGATGGATTTCGTGTGAAATGGCCTTGATTGATTAATAATGGGCTTTGCTGGCCATTGAGCCCAATTGAAAAGAAAAGAGAAATAAAAAGGAAAAGGATTTAATTAAATTAAAGGAGAATATGTGAAATAGAAATAGATAAGAGGATAAAGGCAAGTAAATATTCTCCAATATGGGAATTCGTGCCTTTAGGTTTTCTTGAGGTCCAAGGGACCTAAAATAACAAGATAATGGCAAAGGGAAAAGGAATACTAATTAATTTTGGATTAATTAAAGGATAACTTGGGAGGGAAGGAAGCCTTCTCATCCATTGGAATTTGCTTCCCAAATTTCATAAATAGCTAGATAATGTCAACATGAACTTTCCCTTAAATTTTGAGATAAAAAGGAGCTATTGTTTAGGATATATGATTTTCTCAAGTTATCTCTAGAATATATCATTATTTTGCAAATAGGAATATGTTTTTCCTTTTGGTTGATCGTGAGCAATGAGAACCGTTGGATCTTGATCCAACGTTGGATGCTCATCGTCTAAGTCCCACGTGGACTGAGACTCTGCCAGTTGTAGAGGGAATTTCCCTCTTAGATTCCTCGTGATTCAGAGAGTATGCAAGTCGACTGTTGTTTCCTTCGCGTTCAGGAAAGAAAAACGAAGGGAACCAACCCTACTTTGTAGGGGATCGACCGCCTATTGGGAGAATTCTCAATCGGGAAGGAACCTGCCCTGACCCTATATATAGGGGGGGTGAACGAGAGAACAACACATCTTTTTGCTACCCTAACCTCTGCGGAAGAGTGCGAGGAGTGCTTTAGTGCCTTCAATTGATCCTTTCGTCCTGACCTTCACCGTCATCACCTCAGTAAACCTCGCTGGAGTCCGACGAGTAGGAGAGGGTCACGACATGATCGCGTCCTGCAATTGGAGCCCTAGTCATGTTCGATGGAGGGAGGCGAGGCTCCCTGGACATTTGGCATGCTCGTAGGAAAACATGATCGAGGATTCAACGCTCGAGTTGACCACAAACTTGCTATACCTCGGCGCGAGGAAGAAGAAGACCTCACAGTCTTTTACCAACCTGCCCCTCAGTGCCTTCAATATAGGTAAGGGTAGTTTTGTCCTTTGCATTCTTTTGATCGCAAAGATTAGGCACGCACATCCCTGGCCGTCAGATCCTGAGTGGACCAGCGAACCACGAATCTAACGATCCTTGTTTTTCCTAAATCAGCAAATAAATCAGAAAAGGGATTTTCTTGTTCAAATCGTATCTTTTGATAGAAAACTCAGATGAGGAAAGTTAGTACATGAAAATTGATTAGAAAAATACGAGGGATGCGTTAAAAATGGTTTGGGAACCTAAATCAGTATATTTTTGCAAAAGTATATAATTTTGATGGAAAAAGTATTAATTTGTGGTTAGAAACCCTAATTGTTGACAAAGGATAGATTTAATCTTGCAAATAAGTTAATTCGAGCATTATTAACTTGTTTAATGATAAAGATGGATTTTAAACTATTTTGATGATAAAATTGCAAGGTTTAGGGTTTTAAACCTAATATGATGATTAATATGCTTAGAAACCCTAAATAAGGGAAAAAGAAAAAAAAATTTATAATATGAAATTAGGGTTTCATGTTGCTAAAAGATGATCTTGGAATCTTCTGTGAAAGAAAGATGAAATAATTAGGGTTTAAAGTAATAAAAATGAAGTGGAACCCTAATTGTGCTCAAAACCCTAAAAAGGACTAATAACCCTAGGAAACAACTAGGATTAATAATGACATGATTAATGATAGAAAAATTGGATGCCTTTTTCAGGATCAACTTGTGTGTGCTTGCTTGGTTTCTTGATTGGTTGAATTATTTCTGCATTCAAGACAGCTTGACAGGTATGTGGTTAATTATGGTTAATCACATTAGTTTCCCGAAAGTTTTCCAGATGAATTGATTGCATTGATTGCAACCAACCAGTTTGGATGTTCATAATTGTAAATTATAAAGTCCTTATGATTATCACACTTGTAATATAAATGTGTATTCTCACACCTATATGCCACCCTGATGGATGATGCAAAAAGGTCAAGCCCAGGAGGGAAGACCAATGGGCACCATGAGAGGTGACCCCAGACACCAAGCTCGAGAATGAGAAGGTGGTCTATGTTGCATGACTAAAGGGCACCATGAGAGGTGACCCTAGGCACCAAGCTCAGGATTGAGAAGGTGGCCTTACTTCAAACCCTAGAGAGGGTATTCCAGGGTAAGGGAAAAAGCGGTGGAGATTGACACATTGAAAATGTAAATTGACTTGTTAATTACCTTAGTTGTGATAATTAGTTTGTTTGCCATAATTGTGAACTTTTGGTTGTCCCCACATACCGACATATTCTTATATACTGACCGTTGTTTTGTTTGTCGGCGTTTTAGGTACAACCCTGAAATGAACAAACACTAAAGTGACACATTGTGAAAATAAGAAATAAAGTGCAAGGAGGATTATATAGAATATATCTATAGATGTGGATAGAAGTAGAATTCCAAAGTTTTTAAAAGGTATGCAAAATTTTATTTTATACTAGATTTCAGTTTAGTTGGTAGAATTTCTTAATTATTATTGATTAATTGCCGAACTTTTGATCCGGTTTATTGGGATAACGGCTCTGACCTCTTGGTCTCCCTTAATTGGAGGTTACCGGGAGGTGGGGTCGTTACAAGTATTGTATGGACATATGACTTAAACTCGATCACAATATCCATTCATGTAATATTTATGGATCTAATATATCGACTAGAGTAAGGCCCACCAGAGAGAAATTGGCCATCATACTTTAGCTTCACAATTCATGGACGTCAACTAGATGCCATATTTCTATTATCATTAAAAATAACTATTTTATCAATCTATTTTAAAAAAATCATTTATTCTTGAGTTATATATTCTTAATTATAAAATTTATTTAATTATAAGAAAAATAAAATGTAAGCAAACTAAATTTGTTCAATATTGTTATAAAATAGAAGTTCAAAATTTAGAACAATTATACAATGTATTTTTTATGCAATTTTATTGTTAATTATGATTTATTTAGAATTACATAGACATTTCATTGTATGCATAATACAACTATTTAATTATGAATAACAAATAAAGAATTTCACATTCAAATTTTAGAATAAAAATAGAATGCATTTTCTTATGTGATTTACATTCTAGATGTTTTAATATAATTATGTTGAAGTATTAGCTAATAATAATATATATTCAATTTAATAAACCAAATGATACCATTAAAAGGTTGAAAAGAATGTACCTGCAATGGAGAGAAATCCCTCATAGATCAGAAATACAAAGAAGAGACGAGATAAATAACACTCTATCAGAGGAATAGAAGAGAATCACAATAGTCTGTCAGAGGAATAGAACGTAACAAGACCAACAATAGAAAAGACAAATATGTAAGTATTATCGTTGTAATTAGCTAGAAAATCCTATCACAACACATCATAGTTCATAATAACTCCAAAGCATTTGGGAAAGAGGAAGAGTTGGAGAAATGAGGAAATGGTGTAGAAGAGGGGGCTGATTTTGGTTGAAATATATATGGAAGTAATACGTCTCTCGTTGGGATTTATTTCCTCATGTGGTAGTCAACTATTGCGGCCTCAACGACTATAAAATCGTTGGGCCATAATATTCGGCTCGTAAAGGAACTCATGTGCCACCTAAGGGCACATGTTGCTCATGTATTATAGCAATATGTCTCATAGGAGAGTAATGTGTGACAAAAGAAATACTTTCTAGGAAAAATACCTCTCCCATTGGAACGCATTGTCCTCAATTCAACTAATGCGTCGTACTAGAAGACAAATAGTCGTCGTTTCCAGACCAGACACATTGGAGTTCAGATTTACTAGTCTCGTGTGAACATGTTGTATGTTACACCTTTGTTTATCTTTTGACATATGTAGTGCAATTAAATTTGTTAGTGACATGTGATATTGATCTAGTAGGCACATTGGAGTTCAAATTTACTAGTCCCGTATGAACATGTTGTATGTTACACCTTTGTTTATCTTTCGACATAGGTGTAGTGCAATTAAATTTGTTAGTAAGAAGGATTAAATTGTCGTGACATGTGATCTTGATCTAGTAGGATGTAGACTACTCTGTATTCACACACGACCAACAAATCCTAAACCGACACATTGGTCTCATTGGGAGAAATATGTGCTCACATGGGAAATATTTGCTTTTGAAAAGTGACATTTTGGTAATTAAATTGTGTATTTGCGACAATAGGTAATTAGAATAACAAAAAATGCCATTTCTATTTTTTTTAGCCTTCTTTAACTATTGAGGGCCGCTACCGTGGTGCAAAGGAATTCCAAACCCTTCATCTTAAATCTCCTGCTCTCTCGTGCAGCAGCTGTTCCCTCCCTTCCACCTTTTGCTGTCCATGGCACGTTTGGCGGCCGAGGGCCGGCAAGTTAACGATGCCTTCTTGCACCCGCCAAGACCAGCATCGCAAAAAGGAAAGCATTTCTTCCATGGTCACAATTGGGTAAATCTTATGAACCTGCATGCATCACCTTATAAAAGGCCTCCTCCTGTCTCGTTATGCATACAATCCAATTCCCGTCTCGTTTCTAATCCGATCTTGCTATCGTCGTTCACCATTAATTATAACTTACCCACGATCTCATGGCGGCAGAACCTGGATACAGCGTCGGTGCCATCCAGGCCGAGAAGCAGCAGAATGCCGCTGCCGACGCTGCACCGCCTCCGGCAAGGCTGCCACCGGCCAAGTATTCTCAGCGGGTAGCTGTTAGCACGATTCTTGGCCGACCTGACCGTGGCCTGGAGCTGGCTGGGGAGAGGGCGGTGGTGGGCGGTTGGGTTAAATCGAGCCGGGAGGTGGAAAGGCCGGATGACGGTCTTCCGAAACCACAGGACCAGTCTCGGCCACCGTCGCCGACCGTGGTGGATTTAACATGCTCGGAATTGCTCCTAATACGCTTTCCCGTCTTCCGCTCTATTGCTCGGCTTCTCGGAGGACCACATGCCCACAAGTTCGAGCAAGTCCCCATTCCCGCCCCTCCTCCTGGGTTGCTCCCTGAGAAGCCCGCTCCTGTGAAAGATGCCTTTTTGAGGCTCAATGACGGTTCTTGCACAACCAGCATTCAGGTTTGGCAATCTTCAATAGTTGCTTGGTTGACTGTCCTCGTAAACTGTTTGTAATCTTTCAGCAATCTATTTACGGCCGTTTATGCATGTTTCAGATTTTTATAGACTCCTCGTTGATCCCAATTTCTCGGGTTACTCCCGTTGGAACCTCCATTCTGGTTGAGGGCATCTTGAGAAAGCCAACGGCACCGGGAAAACATGCCATAGAGCTGAAGGCAGAGAAAATACTTCATGTCGGGATCATTGATAATCCATCTAAGTACCCACTGACAAAGAAGGGTGTGACCTTGGAGAGTTTGAGAAATTATCCACATCTAAGGCCACGGACTACAACAGTAAATGAAATTCTTAATTGCTGCTTCTTAATCTACATACATGGGCATTTTTTCTAAAATTGCACGAGATCATCATTCAAATGAGATGCATTTTGTTCACATTATAGTACAATGAATGCCATACTTTTGTTACAAGTTGTCTCTTTTGATT
Source organism: Alisma plantago-aquatica (assembly GCA_963693085.1). NCBI lineage: Eukaryota > Viridiplantae > Streptophyta > Magnoliopsida > Alismatales > Alismataceae > Alisma > Alisma plantago-aquatica. The sequence goes on from OY856410.1 coordinate 415,316,992, forward strand.
TCTTACCAGAATGGTATCTTCTTCATAAATCAACGCACACAGAAGATACAGTTTAATTTCAAGAAAGACCTGCTATTGTTAACTATTACCAAAATATGAACCTAGATTGGCCAATTATTAGAGTTGACATTTACTTAATTCTTTAACCCACAGAACACATCTTTAAAGTATTTTAAAACTTCTACACTGATATGTCTTTATGTGAGTTGCTTGTCCTAGCCACTCCTTCCTCCACCGCCCTTCCCTTCCCTTAACTGTTGTGGACCACCGGTAGCCACCAAGGTCATTTGTTGAGAACCACCATAACACTTCCGTCATAGAGGAAGGGCCCAAAATCACCTGGGATAGATTAAGGAGACCAACAATAACTGGTTTACTACAATGAAAGCTCCAAAGTTTTGGGTTAAACAAGGGATGTTAATCAAGCTTTGAGTTACCACGTCATGTATTATTATATAAAGTACCATTCATTTTTTTCAACTGATTCCTGAAATCTTGAACTTTTACTGTGCTTCTGAAATGTTGTTGGCTGCTCATAGAAATAAGTGTGAGTATATACATATTCATACGTTAATGACAGTAAAATAATGTTGAATTGCAGTTTGCTTCGATTGCCCGGATTCGCAATGGCCTGTCACATGCTACACATATGTTCTTTCAGCAGCATGGGTTCTTTCATGTGCACACACCTGTTATCTCTTTCCTTTCAAGCGAAAGCAAAAATGAGGTTTTTCAGGTTACACCACCTTCATGCAAATCAGAAAGCAGTAGCAACATGAGAAAAAGGAAAAATGAGGATGGCATTAGCCTTGAAGTTGTCAGAGCTGCTATTAAAGAGAAAAGCAGGAGAATTGAAGAGTTGAAGAGAAGCAACAGTAATAAAGAAGCTCTAAATTCTGCATTGCTAGATCTGAATAATGCGAAAGAATTATCTTTTGAGCTGGAAGAGAAGCAAAAAATATCTGAAAGTTCACCAAAGGCTGAAACTGCAATTTCTAAAAACCATTTTGGTTCCCCTGCTCATCTTTCCAAATCTGCTGAACCATACCTAGAAAGCTATGCATGTGCAATCAGTAGTGTGTATACTTTAGGTCCAATCTTTCATGCAGGAAAACCACAAAGAAGAAAGGACCATCATGAGATGTGGGCTGTCAACACTGATTTAGCATTTGCAGAGTTAGAGGTTAGTACTCAGTAGAGTAGTTTGTTTTTACTGCTAACTAGTTTTTCTGATATATATTTATTTGTACAAATTAACTCTTTGTGTTGAGTGATTTTGCTGAAAAGCAATTATACCAGTGTGCATAATATTTGTTCAGGGATGGTAGCTGCGAATGCTCATTTTACAGTATCAATGCCTTATTTTACATCATAAGATTGTGATATATGTAGTCAGTCATATGTATGGGTCATTCATTTGATTTCCTTAAAAACTGATGCAATACAGATTGCTTTTAAACACAATAGGTGAGATACTAATGTGTGTCATGTTCTGCATTACTGCTACTTGAGAGAGATCACTACTAGAGTTAAGACCATCTCATAGAAGCCATGCTGATTTAAGTTTCCTGGAATGTTTTACTAGGATGTAATGAACTGTGCAGAAGATTATCTGAAGTTCCAGTGTCGGTGGATCCTAGAGAACTGTTCTGCTGATTTGAAATTTACCTCCAAAAGAATAGATAAAAACTGTGCTGACCGATTGCAATCAGTGATATCCAATACCTTTCAAAGAATTACTTATTCAGATGCAATCGAAGTCTTGAGAAAGGTAGAAAGTATTATTATATTGTATATATTATTTTCTAGTCACTGGATAGAATTCCCTTTGCATAATATAATCTCATTTATAGACGGAAGACAAAATATTTAAAACAAAAGTAGAATGGGGAATGGATCTCTTAGAGGAGCATGAATGGTAAACATCTTATGTAGTTCTCTCTTTTCTTTTTGAATGCGCAAGTACCTCCTGAAAATTCCCCCTATATGTTTATTTTTGCAGTTATTTGGCTAATGAGGTGTACAAAAAACCATTCATTATTTGTGATCATCCAAAGAAGCTGAAGCCTTTTTTCTTACGATTAAAGGATGACCAGAAGACCATCTCTTCATTTGATGTTGTAGTACCTATGGTATGCACTATACAGCCCTGCTTATGCTTTTCTAAGTCAATATTTGGTACTACTATGCATTTTAGAACTGCTATGGTTTCTCTTTGCTCTTTGTGGGATGCTAGAAGATGCTACACTCAACGCCAATGCATACGTACAGAAAGGAAACAATAAGTTAGACGTATATTAAATTTAATCATAAATTCGACTTGTTTTTTTAACATCTAAAGAGCATGACACATGCTAATAGTCAAAATTTAGCAACAGAACAAAAACCAAAAGAAATCCATAGTTCCATATACAATTAGTGCATGAAATAGGACGGGGCTAGATATTCTAACGACCGAAGTATTAGTAAAATCCCTGTAAAATATTTCAAATTTATGTGGTCAATAGAAGTGGAGGATTTCGTATAAATTTATGTATGGTGGTAGTCTGACTGTTCCCACCCCCACCTATGTGACTTAAGATGGAGATTTTCATGGATGACATTGGTCTGCGTGTTCACAAACTGACTTGCTAATAGAAATGGGAAAAGACATGTATCTCCTCACTTTCGCTTTTTCTATTATTCAGTATTTGCAACTCAGTTTGATAGCCAACATCCTCTCAGTATTTGTACTCATTTGAGTATACCTTTGAACCACTGTTGTTCGGTGTGTTAACCAATAGGTTGGGACATTAATAAGAGGAGGCCAACTAGAGGAAAGAGCTGACGTGATCACAAGAAGGTAATGTAATAGATTTTAGCTCCCCGTTTTATCTTGCAAGTATATGCCAGGTAGAATCTGTTTAAAATGTTCTGACTTAATGTGAATTTCACTCATTTCTAGGATTGAAGAATCTGGATTGTCAACAAAGCAATATGAGTGGTACCTTGATCTTCGCAGATACGGAGCTGCCCAGCATTCTGGTTTCTCTGTAATACTTGAACACATGGCTATGTTTGTAACTGGCATGGATGATGCTAGAGATGTAATTCCTTTCCCTTTACCAACTGCAAGTATGCCTTGAGGTCACCCTGATGTATAATGAGTAACAATATGGGAAGCCACATATGATGGTGGAACATGTAAATAGACTTGTAATGGAGAAAACGATTGGTTCCTCTTTGCAGTATTTTTAATATCTGCGTTTGTAGATCGACCGAACTTAAGACAATTGCAAAAATTCTCAACCACATGCATAGGCAGCATAGCGAATTCACGAAGATGATAGGGAATTGAACTGAACAACAACTCTTTGTTTATAATACTTTATGGAGTATAATGTTGTTTGACACTTCTAGATTGGCGGTTGATACATTAATAAGCTATTGCATATTTAGAACCTTCACTTGTTCTTCAGTCATCCTCCCACCATTTCTTATTTTGTCAATCTCCAGTTCCGAGTTCACGTCCGCCCATCCCAATTGTATACTCAACATAATCTCAATACGTAATTTAGAGACGCTTTTGAACTAATTTCTGGAACAACCCACTATATGAGGCCGAGGATTGATTTGCTTATCAGTTTGGACTGGACTTCTTTTTTTAAAATTTGCCCAAGACATTAATTCCATATGAGAAGTGGCGTCCCAATTTCCTAGCAAAACACATGCCAAGCATCCAACAAATTCAGTTCATCCTCGAACACTTGTGAAGGGCAAGTTGAGATGCTCAAGCCATTTGTAAAAGGCTAGAACTTATCTTCTCCAAGTTTGAATCCAAGAGAATTTTCGAAAACAATGGTGCGTAACTTCCTCCCTGTCTTTGCTATTATGCTAGCATACATTAGAGCATACATTGGTTTCCTTCCGGTTCATTCATGCATGTAATTGTAGTATCACACCACAGTACATACTGTAATGTATGTCTTTCTCTTTGTTCTGTGGATCTACAAAGTCATCTTGAAATTTGATGGATCACATCAACGGTACTACTCCTAATGATTTTGCTTTTCTGTCTTGTTTATTGATAAGTCCGTGTCCTTCCGATTGTTTGACATTGCTTCTCCTTTCACTTCACCAATTAGAATAATCCATCTTGTGGCTACTATACTTGCTCCTCATTGAAGCGAGTTACCCACCTTTAGTCACGTTGCTTTCTCAAGTCGAAGCCTCATAACCTGGTGTAGAAAAGGGCTTCAACCTCATTACTAATTTCCAACAGATCCATAGGGTGTATCTCGATGGGGCATGCTCTGGTTTATCTCGGCAAGTAATTTTCAGTTTTTCCTAACAAAGGGTGCTGGATTCGATTCCCAGAAACTACTTTGAATTTACTAGCCTTCTGGGAATCCAGTCTCTGCCACGGGTTTGAGGTAGGAGGAGACCAATGTGTCTCTTAACTCAGAAAAAGAAGTAATTTCCAATTTTCTTAAACAGTCCAACCCTCTGTTTTTTAAGGGATAACTGTATTTCCTTCCACTTTATAAAGCTATAAGGAGCCATTACGGCCTTCTAGTTCTACTGCTACATTAAGGGTTGTGCACTGTCGTGTTTTGTCAGCCGTTTTTGGTGACTTTTAGCTTTGAGGATGATATTGTGAGGAACATATAATCATATGATATTCTTTCATGCAACGGTTTTGTGGATAAGTTCATAAGTCCGTATTCTTCTTCCGGTGATTTGCCAATGTTTCTTGTATTACTTCGCCAATTAGAATAATCCATCTTGTAGCTACTTTAGTTGCACCACATTGAAGCGAGCTACTCGCCTCTAGTCACATTGCTCCTCAAGTCGAAGCCTCATAATCTGGCATTACAAAAGGGCTTCAACCTCAAAACTATTTTCCAATAGATTCATAGGGTGTATCTCGAAGGGACATGCTCTTATTTCTCTCAGCAAGTCATTTGCAGTTTTCTTATTATTTATATTATGTACTACGGCAGTATATAACAAATTGAATCACAACCGGTTTTGTTTTGTGGTATTTCAAATACAATAGGAAAAACTTAAATCCCATATGGGGGAGCTCTAGAGCTTCTCTCATCCTTATATGAATTATTATTCATTGGTTATTTACAATGGCACATGAGCTTTGCACGCACATAGTGGACAGTCTAATTGAGTTTAGGCCAACACGGTTCACAAACCCTTTGACCGGTTACGTCCCACGCGGAGGGGGCACACGTGGGTGCGGCCCCGGTTCACTTTTGTTGTTTGATTCCCTTTTTTCAACCGCAGTGCGCTCTTTCATTCTTTATCCGTGTGCAATGGTTTGTTATTTAACAAAGTCTTTGTTGACACTTTCTTGTTAATGAAAAAGTACAACTATCTCGTTTCCACTCCTTCTATCTTTCTATTGGGCAAATTATGTATCGTCACAACCGTCGATCATTGGAAGAACGATAAAAAATCATTCGCTTCACGTCGTGACGAGCGAGTGCCCGCTTCATGATGTAACCATTGATTTATCCTGGGAGGGTAGCCATTGCTTATCACTATTGCACTAACACACAATGTTGAGTAAAGCAAAAAATACTCTTAAAGACAGGGCATTTTGCATGTCTCAATGAGTTGGCAACAATTTATTTTTTAATTTTTCTCGGTTTGTACCCACTATAAACAACACAACATACATAGAACAACTTACAAAGAGCTACAACATCCTAGATCTAGGTAGGCTGCCTACACTCAACTTGTCTCTCTAATCTCAACCTTATAATCTTACATCGACCTAGATACCCTAAAAAATCAACTGATGTTAATGCAATGTGTTGGTATTTGGTATAAAAGAATAAATTGCACAAAGTAGATGATTGGCATGTATATAAACATAAACTATAACATAAATAAAAGCCTAAACATGCATCTATTAGAAAATCACTTTAAATAAGGTTAAGTTCATCAATCGATGACACCTTGCATATATTATTGCCCTAAATGGAACCATAGTTTAAAAATCATTTTTTAGGCAAGCATACATGTTTTTTAGGGACCTAAGTCCTAGGGCCTGAACCGTAGTTGAGCACATTATTATTTACGTTTCATAGTTTATACAAGACATAATAAACAATTTAACTAAACCATATGTCAATGTATCACAATGCCATGTACATTGGGAGATAGAAAACTATCAAGATTATCATAAACAAACCCATGCATGTGATTTTGAGATTACCAAGTGTACCAAAGACTCTAACTCCACCTTGTTTGACTTGGGTCAACGTAGGACATATATAACACAAAGACTTATGTTAGAATCAACATTATCGGTCTATTCTCAAGATCCAAGATTAATCTAAGTTTATTTAGATTAGATTAGTCCTTAGACCATTATACTCATATAGAACACATACATATTCTATATTCATCATTTTTTATCTATACATTTCACAATTTACATGCACTCTCCTAATATTAGACCTAATCATGTATATTGCTACAAGTTCATCATCTACTAAGGTCATAAGAGGTTCCTAACCCATAAGGAATCACTCTAAAAATGGCCTAGCATAGTCACTTATCTCTATATTATTCGATTAGTACTAAGACTAGATTAGAATCTAGACCACTCATCATAACATAACTTACATCAATCCTAATCCTAATTCTAATCCTTGCTATAAGTTCATTATCTACTAAGGTCATTAGAGGGTCCCAAAATCACGTGCATATCAGGTTTACAAAACCTAACCCCATCCTAGGTCTTTTAGTTAATCATATATATATATATATATATATATATATATATATATATATATATATATATATGTTAGATAGGTTACATAAGGGACCCTAGTCTCAAGAGACATCTCCCTAGGGTAATCGATCTATTCTCAATATCTAATATTAGTTCAAGTTAAGTTAGAATAGATTAATACTTAGACCATTATACTTATATAAAGCCCATATCATATTCTATATTCATTATTCTGATCTATTTTTACAATTTACATGCACTTCTTGGTATGTATTCCCAGAGAGCCAATCATATAATGATCGTAATGGGGCATCAAATACCTAATTTAATAATTATAAAGGTAATTCCATCTATTATGACTATATCAATCATGAGATGATGACACAGACATAGTAGATGCCTAAAGAATGATGTTACTTGATGACATATGTGTTCAGGTTTAGGACCTAAACAATAAGATCATATGTTTGATAAGAGTACATGTATTTTTGTTATGTTCGTAGGTGAATATTACTGTGGAAGCAAAATAGACAAACAATAATACATAAAACTACAGTGTGTGTTGGTTGATGGCAGAATTGTTGGTATGTATGCCCTGAGAGCCAATCATGGGATGATTGGTGGGATACATTAAGATTGATTTGATAAAGATCAAAGGTAAGCTTTTAATTCTTTCTGGTTATTTCATATGAGATAATGATAGAACAGATTGAATGTCTAGAGAATGACAGTACTCAATGATGCATGCTTTCAGGTTGAGGACCTGAACGATGAGATCATACAGATGCTAAGAGTTTGTACATTCTTATTATGTCCCTAGTCGGATGTCATTGTGGAAGGTAGATAGACACCAATGACACACAAGACCAGATTGTAGTGTTGGTTGATGATAGAATCTCGTTAGTCATGATATGGAGATATCAAACCAAACACATAGGTACTTGTTAGAGAACAAGTGTACCTGATAGACCCACCGTGAGTTTGACACATGGAACAATGACATGGTAGTCATAGTCAGTTCTCACAGTGATGGTGGTGAATGTAATTCCTTGACCTGAAATCACTACACTCAACACATGTCATTGGGTGCACTTTGACATCATCAAACGCAATCCTGAAACATGGGTTGTTATAAAGGTGATGATTGGGTAGCTTTGACACATGGGACTTTTGAGGGGTGAGTGATAGATATGGGATTTGTCCCTCCTGAGGGAGTTTGATATCCATGGTCACTTGATGAGTAGGATTGAGATAGGCGTGAACGCATGTGTGAATCAGTATGTGATATTGATGTCATACATATCTCCTCCAATCTACTATGAGATCAAGAAAGTGAATGAACATTGATAGGATGATTGTTCCATGCCTTGAGTTCATTTAGGATATCAGTGACAAAGGAATTATACATTCACTGTAACACCATTCACGGATTGTAGGATTGAAAGTTGTTCTCCAACTTTCCTTTTCACTTGGGTAGCACTGATGTGAGACTAGGCACCGCTCTTTACTTGTGAAGTCATAAGTGTTATGGACTTTCACTGCCAACGTGAAATGGACCTACAGGGTCACACACATAGGATTTAACCTGGAAGAGGAGTTTATCCACACACGATGTTTAGATTGATTACTAAAGGAGTTTAGTAGTTCAATTAAACACTCAATCAATTGATAGCTCAGCATCATAGTGTTCAAGGTGTTGGACCGATTGATTAAAGTATCAGATTGATTGAAACTGCAATTTACTGATTTTGCATAGTCTGCTACCCCAACCGATCAGCTCATGGGATGAATCGATCAGCTCAGGTTGGTGAACCGATTGGCTCAACTGGTGAGACGATCGACTCATGTATCAATGATATGATCGACTCAATTGTTGAACCGGTCGATTCATGTGACCAACCAAGATCGTTTGGAAAATCAGAAGACTATTTTGCAAATACAATTTGTTTCACTTGTACAAATTAGATTTGGACAAGGATTAATATTTGATTAATCAGAAACAAATATGAAAGTCAATTTGAGTTGGATCAAGACCACGAACCAATCGGCTCCGGCATGAACCAATTGACTCAGGCATGAACCGATCGACTCAGAGCCCTAGACGATCATCTCAGGTCCCAAACGATCGGCTCAGGGCCCAAAACGATCGTTTCAGGGTGTGAACCGATCAGTTCAACTGATGCAGATTGGTTGTTTTGTGGAAAATCTCAAACCCTTCTACTCCTGCTTTAATCCCGCATTGCCCGGGGTAGAGAACCCTGTCCCATGACCCTCCTATATATATATGGGTATTGGGGGCTTCTCAGGAACAACAACTCAGAACACCAGTTGCTCTGCAAAGTTGTTGATGTCACACCCCGATCTCGCATTACCCACAAATCACGAGATTAGAGCGCGACAGAGGGATTACACACAAGTCAAACCACTCAAAGCCTTTAAAACATTTTTAAAGACATTAAAAGTTAACCTGATTTATATTGTAAACTAAATCTAAACAAACTGCGGAAGCATTTTTATTAAACTGACTAGCAATATAAACAGAGTCTACAACATATTACATTGTTCGACATAAAATAAAGCATAACCGTTAATTTACATCTTTATACACATTCTCTCTCACCCACACCTTGTCCCAAAGATCGAGGGGAAAGGACTAAGAGACCTCTAACTACTAACTACGTATACCTTCTACAGACTAAGCGTTAGGATGAAAAGATCCTTCCGATTCCTGTTGCTGATGTTGACCTGAAAATGTTTGAGTAGAGGGATGAGCCTACTCGCTCAGTGAATAGCATTTCATTTAGCTATCACTAAACAACTCATCAAGTTTATAAAATTGAAATAAATATAATTACAGTACAAGCAGGGCAGTTCTAATGGCATAGTAGATTACAGAATATAATCACATTTCTATGCAACAACAGATAATTTAAACCAATAAACAGATATAATGAATTGGCACAAAAGTTCGGATATATTAATTTACTGTGACCCTATATGATTACATATTTATATTATTATGCCCCAAACATATGCAGCACACTCTGCATATGAAGATCTGTAGCGAACTACGATCCCACCGTACAAGACTTAGCGACACACCCGGGAAATGCTAAGTCTGACTTCCCGTCCTGGTCTGCACAGGACTCTCAGGCTCTCAAGGGCCTTAGGCACTCAAGGGCCTCACAACACTCTCAGGCTCTCAAGGGCCTCACTACAGTTCCTAGGCACTCAAGGGCCTCACTGCTCTAACTCTGAGTGCTCTAGACTCCTCCCGCAACCTGTAGTGCACAGTCGGAGGGTCTGGGTTACCACCGTGACACACACACAGATTATTGTTGAATAACCCCTATATTACTCCAGTGCCACCGTGACACACGCACGGATTATTGTTGAACACTGGTCGCCGACCATCTAGACTCAGGGCTAGATCGGTCGTTTCACCCCAAAGGTACAGACCGCGCAATGGGGTTCTACGGTGTAAGGGCACCTAAGTCTGTTAACTGATTAACATATAACCATTTAAAACAAGAATATCACATTCCATACTTATTGCACATTCTAAACATCACTTGAAACACATATATAACATTTGTCATCCTTAAACATGATTCAGTATCATTTATCCAGTTTCCATGCTAAACATCCATTTTTAAATCAACAAACACATTGCAACCATAATACAGGAAATTTCATCATTTTCATTAAGCATATTAAGTATTTCAAGCTCCAATGAATCTAACATACTCTATTGTATGTACTACACTGTTTAGAAGTTATACCAACTAATACAGAAGCAATTAAGCATTTAGATTGAGTTAAATAATGATTTCTGAATGAACTACTACTCACTTAATTCGAATCGCCCAGATCCGTCTAGAAATGCATCCAGAGGTTGTCTTCAACCTTGGAATCGCCCAATTTGAACCTTTTGCAAACGAACTGTGCACGCACATATACCAGGTAGAAGTAGAACTTTGGCTGGGGTGTTGCTGCTCACGGCTAGGCTACAGACCCTAGATCTGGACCTCAGGATGAACTCGTTGGCGTCGATTTCAGGTGCTATCTTGCGCCCTAGATGGCCCCTGGCCGAACCTACTTCTGCAACTCTTCACCCCACGTACAAGTGGAAGAGAAAATTGCTAGGGCTGTTGTATCTGTCGGCTATGAATCCGAGCAGGGACTACAAGGATGGAATCGGGGCGGCCATTTGGGGCTGCTGCTCGCGCCAATCAGGCTCCTAGTTGCTGGCGCCGCAGCTGCAACTGCAGCTAGCCACTGCTTTTATGGGCGCCATCCCTTGCTGCTTGGGCGCCGCTAGGGTGTGGAGAAGGAGAGGTAATGGAAGAGAAGAAGCAGGAGATGACGGCGGAGGCTGGGCGATGTTGAGCCGAAGCAAACAAGCCCAAAAATCAATTGTTCTTCCTCCTTCTTCATGGATGGTGAAGCTACTGCTGCAGCTGTGGGCCAATGCCGTAGCTGGACAGCTGTGTTAGGGCGCGGAAGGGGAAGGGTGAAGAAGGGAAAGGGAGGACGGAGGCCGCATGGAGCTCGGCCAACTAGATCGAAGCTATGGGCGCCCAAATCGCCCCATCGACCCCCCCCCCCTTCAGTTGTTGATCGGGCGTTGAGCGCCGCTCTGCGTTTTCCTGTTCTATCGGGAACAGATAAAGGAGAAGAGGGGTAGCCGACCCAAATAAATGGATATATTATTGGGAAAATTGCAAAAACCAAACCCTAGTTCTTAAGAATGCTATAACTTTCACCTCGGATGTCCGATTGAGGTGATTTCTCTTGTAACGTTTCAAGCACGAGGTCCTCTACACCCTCAAAGCATGAAATCATCCAAATTAATTAATAACACATGATCAAAGTACTAATTGCATATGTATACTTAATTCAAATCAATTAACTTAACAATCATCATTACTATTATCATTAATTACCTCAGATGATTAAATCTTGACTATTGATTCACATGTTGTCTTATCTTAAATTTTCCATGATGTTTAACAAAGTGCTTAGCACTAATCAAGGTGTTTCACGTAATTCGAGGTATTTATTGACTAACCCTGATATGGGTCGTAACAATCTCCCTCCCTTATAAGAATTTCGTCCCGAAATTCCTAAAAGAGAAAAGGAAACTTGTTACGCATATCTAACCCAAAACTTCTCATGTGGCTCCCTCTAGGTTATAGTTTTTTCCACAAAACCTTCTCTAAGGGTTTCTCATGATTTTTGAGCTTCTAAATCCTATGATCAACTGTCTGTATTGGTCCCTCAACATAGGACACATCTGATCTGATTCCAGATCAACCCACAAAACATTGTCTTTGTAGAACTGTTATAACAGTATCTCAATTTATGGTAATTACTGAGAAATTATTATACTATACATGCAGACAAACTAAAATTCTTAAATAAACAGAATGCATGTCAATTTGGTACTAAAATAAAATCATGCAATTTAACTGTTAAACATCACTACATCTCATACTGAGAATTGATATCAAAATACTTGATTCATCGTACACCCTATCCTTAGGGTTTCATTTGCCTTATTCATTCATCACATGCCAACACCCTACTCTTAGGGTTATCTCATTCACTAGTCACATGGCAACACCCTACTCTTAGGGTTTCCGTTATCTCATCTGTTTGATTGTAGTTCAAATCACACTACGGTATCATTCTAGAACTGGCAGAGCAGTATATTCACAATCATTGTAATTACTGAGTAATCTTTATATCATGCATGCATGCAGATTTAAAAATTCATAAATATCCCAAACTCAAATCAATTTTAGCACATACATATTGAATTCATGTAATTGAACATCTTATTACACCAATAAGAATAATTTACTTCACCTATAAGAAACCATCTGTACTATTTTTCAATTATCTGAAATTTCTCGAAGAACGTGCATATTAACCAAATTCCTAGTTTATGCATCACATAACTCAATTAAGAGTTATTTACGTATCATAACACAAATATTTAATAGTACTTGAGAATTTTTAACAATATCTCAGAGAAACGTGTCAATTCATGTAAATTTTAAGTCATACCCATTAACATAACAGGAAGCATGCAACTAGGTTTATTTGCATATTTTAATGCTATCGTACTTTCTTGAAATCATGCATCTAATGGTTCACTAAATCTGTATTGTCTGGGTTTATACCCAAACCGTACCATTATCAGTTGTGTATTTCTAAACTCAACATTCACACTAAGCAAACTCTATAAGACTTAAATGTTCATCCCTACTTCCACTGAAAAGCAAAACACATGCTCTCAGCATGTCCTCAAGAGTCTGAATGGTTCTCTCAGACTGGCCATCCGTCTACGGTTGAAAAGGTTATATTGAATCTTAACTTTGTGCCCGAAGCACGATGCAACTGTTTCTACAATCCTAAATGTGAACTTAGAATCTCAATATGATATGATTGAAACTGGATTACCAGGCAATCTAACTATTTCATCCATGTATATCTTAGTCAAGTTTCGAGACGTCAAAGGTTGACTTAATATGAAGAAAGCGAGCAGACTAAATTAGTCTATCCATAATCATTCATATCAAATCACAACCTCTAGGTGTCCTGGGTAATCTTACCACAAAATCCATTGTGATAAATTCCCATTCCCATTCAGGCATAGAAAAAGATTACAAGGTAGCTATAGATTTCTAGGGTTCAGCCTTAACCTACTGGTACACACTACTTTTAACCACATACTCAGCTACACCCTTCTGCATATCTGACCATCCGTTTCAACTACTTGAGATTCATATACATCTTAGTGTTTCCTGAAAGCATAGCGTACATCAATACATGCACTTCCATAAGAATCTTTTCTTTCAATACACTATCTCGAGGTACACACAACATGTCATGCATGGTCTGGTTTAACTCACTATCACCCTATATTAGTTCCTTGATCTGATCATAAGAAGTAGGCTTGACTTGCATCTGTGCAATCAAACCACTCTGTGCTGTCACCCCTAAGTCTAAGTTCAACTCCCACATTTCTACTAACAGGTCTCTATTGAAACCTGTCATAGAGAATGCATTAGCTGTTGAACTTGACTTTCTGCTGAAAGCATCATTCACCACATTCTCTTTACCAGGGTGGTAATCTATTGTCACATCATAAAGATACTGACGCCATGTCTTAAAAACATGAACTACGTCAGCTATCTTCAGACCATATATCAGATAATACTCCGCATTCTATGCTACTTTCTTATTGTTTACATTTCAAGTTTATGTCTTACTCTTTTCTCTAAGTCATTTCATGTTGTTCATGTACCATTCAGATTAGCTACCTTTAAACCCTAAATCACTATCACTGCCATATTACTTTACATAGAACAAATCTCAAGGTCTTATTTTACAAAGATACTAGTATTCAAGGTTAAATCACTAGTGATATCCCTTGAACTACTACAACTCTAATCATTCTAGGGTTTGGTTCTTATCAGTAACATAGAATTATTGTGTGTGTGTGTGGTCAATCATATAGATCAATTTGAGCTGCTTGGGTCAATAGCATATTAACCCAACACTCAACTTTAATTATATTGGCTGAAAATTCAGTTTTCATAATAGTTTCTGTAATTCGTTTATTAAACAGCTAACAGAAGCTCCAAAAATTCTGGAAATTTTATATGTTATACCTAATGAAGTTTTATACCTCCAGTAGAAATTTGAGATCATTTCTAATTACCAATAAATAATTAAAAATCAAACAGTGCACTGATATATTGCAGTCTGCAGCAGATTCGGCCGAGTTACAAACTCGACCGACACCCTCACTGTAGAGGTCAAAAGTCATCCAAAAAAATTACGCCAATTTAACAGAGTGTCTAAAATTATGTTTTTCAAGCACAGTTAAAATTTAAGATCAATTGGATATACCAATAAAAAGATAAAATTCAATTACCACACTGCTATATCATTCAGAAAATGTGATCGGTCGAGTTTGAAACTTGGCCAATAAACAGGTCAGAACATTCTTCAAAAATTCTGATATTTTCCAATGTTGTTTACATTTTATATATACAAATCATATCCAAATTTGAGATAAAATAGAGTTATACATAAAATACTAAAAATCATTTAGTGAGACATTCTATTTATCAAATTCTGTGTTTATGTATCATCAAAACCCTACTTTGGGCCGATTAGGGTCTATGCTTCTCAAACCCTAAATCTCAAGACAAAAGAACGTTTAGACTTCTTATCATAGTTAAAACATCCTAGTGTGTATACATTCTCACTATGTTACGGGTCTAAATCATCCAGAGTCTATTCTTATTTTACTGTTAATAGGAGTCATTAGATCCCAGTAACGCATCCTGCCAGCCGGACCAGGCCGAACCTGTAGTCCTGAAGCCAAGAGCTACTCGAGATTAATCAACCCCTATTAATCTTAAACATGTGGAAAGAATATACACTTAGGGAAAACTCATTTAAACATAATTTTGGGTCTACTTTAATACAAAGAAAACAAACATTAAACTTTTCACTTCATGACACAACAATATAAAAGAACCATATTTACTTTACAAGCTGAAAAATTTAATTTCATGCATATAAGAGCATTTCTAGTGATCTTTATATCAAATAAGCAAAATCAAGTAAGAGTTATATCACATCCTATATGTAATCTCTTATTCCTACATTAATTTCTTATCTCATAACCCTAAGATTTCTAGGGTTTCTCTCTAGCCCATCCTTCCTCTGCATACCTGGCCAGGGCATCCAGAGAAGAACAGACAGAGTAGCTTCATACTGGTCAATCTAAGTATTCAGACACCTGGCCAGGGTATCTAAACACTCAGACCTTCCAGAGCTAAAATTCATCATTTATTATTCGTCTCACTTATAACTTTATCTTTTGACCTTAATGATTCTTAACGACTCAACTTAAACTCTTTACTTAGTTCTCGTGACCACATCCTTTTCCTGCCATCTATAATAGTATAACAGAACACTTCCTGTTAGAAAATTACAGACAGAAGAAAAACTCTTAAACCTTAATCCTATTGGTCTCTTATCGTCCCCTGACCTTGACTTAGAGTATTCACATACTCAACCTATGCTCTGATACCAAGATGTCACACCCCGATCTCGCATTACCCACAAATCACGAGATTAGAGCGCGACGGAGGGATTACACACAAGTCAAACCACTCAAAGCCTTTAAAACATTTTTAAAGACATTAAAAGTTAACCTGATTTATGCTGTAAACTAAATCTAAACAAACTGCGGAAGCATTTTTATTAAACTGACTAGCAATATAAACAGAGTCTACAACATATTACATTGTTCGACATAAAATAAAGCATAACCGTTAATTTACATCTTTATACACATTATCTCTCACCCACACCTTGTCCCAAAGATCGAGGGGAAAGGACTAAGAGACCTCTAACTACTAACTACGTATACCTTCTACAGACTAAGCGTTAGGATGAAAAGATCCTTCCGATTCCTGTTGCTGATGTTGACCTGAAAATGTTTGAGTAGAGGGATGAGCCTACTCGCTCAGTGAATAGCATTTCATTTAGCTATCACTAAACAACTCATCAGGTTTATAAAATTGAAATAAACATAATTACAGTACAAGCAGGGCAGTTCTAATGACATAGCAGATTACAGAATATATTCGCATTTCTATGCAACAACAGATAATTTAAACCAATAAACATATATAATGAATTGGCACAAAAGTTCGGATATATTAATTTACTGTGACCCTATATGATTACATATTTATATTATTATGCCCCAAACATATGCAGCGCACTCTGCATATGAAGATCTGTAGCGAACTACGATCCCACCGTACAAGACTTAGCGACACACCCGGGAAATGCTAAGTCTGACTTCCCGTCTTGGTCTGCACAGGACTCTCAGGCTCTCAAGGGCCTCAGGCACTCAAGGGCCTCACAGCACTCTCAGGCTCTCAAGGGCCTCACTGCAGTTCCTAGGCACTCAAGGGCCTCACTGCAGTTCCTAGGCACTCAAGGGCCTCACTGCTCTAACTCTGAGTGCTCTAGACTCCTCCCGCAACCTGTAGTGCACAGTCGGAGGGTCTGGGTTACCACCGTGACACACACACGGATTATTGTTGAATAACCCCTATATTACTCCAGTGCCACCGTGACACACGCACGGATTATTGTTGAACATTGGTCGCCGACCATCTAGACTCAGGGCTAGATCGGTCGTTTCAGCCCAAAGGTACAGACCGCGCAATGGGGTTCTACGGTGTTGGGACACCTAAGTCTATTAACTGATTAACATATAACCATTTAAAACAAGAATATCACATTCCATACTTATTGCACATTCTGAACATCACTTGAAACACATATATAACATTTGTCATCCTTAAACATGATTCAATATCATTTATCCAGTTTCCATGCTAAACATCCATTTTTAAATCAACAAACACATTGCAACCATAATACAGGAAATTTCATCATTTTCATTAAGCATATTAAGTATTTCAAGCTCCAATGAATCTAACATACTCTATTGTATGTACTACACTGTTTAGAAGTTATACCAACTGATACAGAAGCAATTAAGCATTTAGATTGAGTTAAATAATGATTTCTGAATGAACTACTACTCACTTAATTCGAATCGCCCAGATCCGTCTAGAAATGCATCCAGAGGTTGTCTTCAACCTTGGAATCGCCCAATTTGAACCTGTTGCAAACAAACTGTGCACGCACATATACCAGGTAGAAGTAGAACTTTGGCTGGGGTGTTGCTGCTCACGACTAGGCTACATACCCTAGATCTGGACCTCAGGATGAACTCGTTGGCGTCGATTTTAGGTGCTAGCTTGCGCCCTAGATGGCCCCTGGCCGAACCTACTTCTGCAACTCTTCACCCCACGTACAGGTGGAAGAGAAAATTGCTAGGGCTGTTGTATCTGTCGGCTATGAATCCGAGCAGGGACTACAAGGATGGAATCGGGGCGGCCATTTGGGGCTGCTGCTCGTGCCAATCGGGCTCCTAGTTGCTGGCGCCGCAGCTACAACTGCAGCTAGCCGCTACTTTTATGGGCGCCATCCCTTGCTGCTTGGGCGCCGCTAGGGCGTGGAGAAGGAGAGGTAATGTAAGAGAAGAAGAAGGAGATGACGGCGGAGGCTGGGCGATGTTGAAACGAAGCAAACAAGCCCAAAAATCAATTGTTCTTCCTCCTTCTTCATGGATGGTGAAGCTGCTGCTGCAGCTGTGGGCCAACGCCGTAGCTGGACAGCTGTGTTAGGGTGCGGAAGGGGAAGGGTGAAGAAGGGAAAGGGAGGACGGAGGCCGCATGGAGCTCGACCAACTAGATCGAAGCAATGGGCGCCCAAATCGCCCCATCGATCCCCCCCCTTTCAGTTGTTGATCGGGCGCTGAGCGCCGCTCTGTGTTTTCCTATTCTATCGGGAACAGATAAAGGAGAAGAGGGGTAGCCGACCCAAATAAATGGATATATTATTGGGAAAATTGCAAAAACCAAACCCTAGTTCTTAAGAATGCTATAACTTTCACCTCGGATGTCCGATTGAGGTGATTTCTCTTGTAACGTTTCAAGCACGAGGTCCTCTACACCCTCATTTAGTAACACATGATCAAAGTACTAATTGCATATGTATACTTAATTCAACTCAATTAACTTAACAATCATCATTACTATTATCATTAATTACCTCAGATGATTAAATCTTGACTATTGATTCACATGTTGTCTTATCTTAAATTTTCCATGATGTTTAACAAAGTGCTTAGCACTAATCAAGGTGTTTCACGTAATTCGAGGTATTTATTGACTAACCCTGATATGGGTCGTAACATGTTCTCTCTGGTTGTGGTAACCAAGAGAGCCCGAGCAAGTGCTACCCGATAAGGGAGGCACAGCAAGGGAAAGACAACTACAGAAAGGCAACTAGTTGTAGGAGAGTGTGTCGGTGGCTCGTACGCCGACAAAAGGGTGTGACTCCTTCTGATTCCTTATGGGATAAGGAGATTGGAGTTCCAGGTGGTTCGTGTGGACTACTTCAGAGGCGGGAGACTTTTGCCGCTCGGAGGAAAACTGTCAATCTCGACAGTCCCGATGAGACCAGGAGCTGCACAGATACCGTCCAATATAGTAGGTGAAGACCGTGCAAGCCGCAAGGTAACGTTGACACGATTCCTTTATTCTGGGTTTGGGAGAAGAAATTTTTTGTTTCCACTGCCTTCTCTGTCTCCTCTAAAACCCAACAGTGGTATCAGAGCCACGTCAACTGCTCTATACTTTAGGAATATCAATGTGATCAATTTTGGTTTGTCGCCTTTAATTATTGCATATGATGCGAATAATGATGGCTTTATGCATGTCCAATCCTAAATCCACAAATCCCAATTTACATATATGATATGTAATATGAATGCACTCGATACGCGTCGCCCTTAAACAAGTTTTGTGGTGGATGTATAGCATGGTTATGGCCAATAAACCCTATGTATGTGTGCTTGGTTGTATGTGGTTGCTTGCATCTCGGTCTGCACACTGATTCCCTACCTCCTTATTCCTGATGTAACTCGAGATAACTCGAGATTTCTTTCCTACCTTTGCTCCCCCCGAATGTAACTCTGGGTTTCCCAATTCAAATGTCAAATATGATAGATCCTTTTATATTTCTTGTTATGTCAAAGAACGGAAGACATCTGATGATGACTGAGATGATCGGTTCAAGGCGTGAACTGATCGGTTGGTGATCCAGACGACCGGTTCGAGGAGCGAGACAATCGGGTGGCGGCCATGAGGAGATGCACAATGACCAGGAAAACTGATCGGTTGGAGGAGCCAACCGATCGGCTGGTGGCACCTGGACGACCGGCCAGGATGAGTAGGTCATTCATGTGATGAGTTGATTAATTCAGATGGCTATAGCACTTCATCATGGACATGTTGCATGTGATGTAAACCTAGATGACCGTGATTCCTCTTGGCTCGAGGAATCACATTAGGATGGCTATAATAATTGCTTTTATCGTTTCACATATTTTCTGTGGGATATAGCATGTATATGATACATACTATGTATTGTGGTGATTGAATATGTATATGTACCTATAAAACCAAATCCCTCATTAAATATTAAAGTTTTAGATGCCTTCCAAATGCGACACACGTGAAAAGCTTGATCGGCCAAGTGTGGGCACGCCCTAGCGTGGTGCACCGTCTATCTCATGGAAGCGTGAATGATGAATATGTGGGTGTACCCTAGCAGGGTGCATATTCATCGTGTTGGTTTTGGGTTGGACTTAACAAGGTGACCTAGATAGGATCTAGCACCTTGAGGCATGGAGGTGATCATGGCAAGAAGTTGCATATGACATCTTTCAAGAGTTGCATATGATGCAATTGGCAAAAGTTACCTACTTGGAAGATCTAAGTTGTAGGTGATAGCCCTAGTTGGTCCATGACTCAGAGGATTTCAGGATCTTGACCCACTAAGAAGATTGTACACTACAGTCTTCTGAATTGATGGTGAGGGCTATCAATTTGAACAAAAATAGTGGGAGCGATGATTAATTAAAGTCCTAATTATATTGTTAATTTTTCAAATCAATCAAATAAGTCAAAATTGAGTTTTGGACTAAATTGCATATATTTCCTTTTGTAGTTCAAATGACAACAAACAACAATCACTTTTCGTTGCGATTGGTCCTTGAAAAGGACAAGCTGAATGAGACTAACTTCCACGACTGGTTTAGGACATTGAGAATTGTTCTCACGTAAGAGCGAAAGCTCTATGTCCTGGATACTCCAATTCCAGAGGAACCTGCTCCTACCGCACCAAAGGCAGAAAGTGATGCTTATAAGAAGCATTCTGATGATGCCATTGATGCAAAGTGCATGATGTTGTGCTCCATGAACCACGAGTTGCAAAGACAACATGAGAACATGGGTGTCATTGAGATGATTCAGCATCTCAAGAACATGTATGAAGATCAAGCACGACAAGAGAGAGATGATGTCTCCAGGGCACTGTTCAAGTGTGTCATGACAGAAGGAGATCCAGTTGGTCCTCACACGCTCAAGATGATTGGGTATGTGGAGAACCTGACGAGACTGGGATTTCCCCTGAGCCAAGAGTTGGCTACTGACGTGATACTGCAATCATTGCCAGAATCCTACAATCAGTTTGTGATGAACTACAACATGAACAACTTTGACAAGCCGTTGACAGAGTTGTTGGGCATGTTGAAGATAGCCGAGGCACAAATGAAGAAGGATAAGCCTAAGTATGTGATGATGATCAGTAGCAAGAAAGGCAAGTCCAAGCGCAAGGGAAAGGGCAAGGCTAAGAAAGGTTCTGATGCTAGCCCACATCCCAAGTCATCTTCAACTCTCAAGGCCAAGGGAGGCGTGACCAAGAGAGGCAATTGCCACCATTGTCAAAAGCCATGACATTGTAAAAGAAATTGTCCACTCTATCTGGAAGAACTAAAGAAGAAGGAGGTGACAAATGTCTCCACCTAAAGATGTCATGAAATAAACTTATAACATTTTTTTAGGTATATGATACCAAGATATAAAATGTAAAGCACTCAATAAATGGGGCAAGTTTTGCCGCCATAGAAGGAGTACTTTAGTTTAATTTCAGCCATAAAGGCATGTAATAGGGTTATGAACTTCTATTTCATATTTGCCAGTGGATAGAAACACATTATTTTTCCATATTGTATGACAATGATAGCAATTAATAAAGTTGATGTTTCAATTACAAAAGATATGATCTTTATGGCAATGCCTTGTTTATCTTGTGGTACTTGGTATGCATAAGATAAAATGATACCTAAAAGTTATTGGTAACTCAAACAATCAAATTGGCATAAATCATGAGAAATTCATTTCTAGTTTCCATATGATGGATAAATCTAGACTCTTTTCGGTTAGAGAACCAATGAGAGACATGAATCTCTTGGATATGATTAATCAATCTTCACTAAGGTAGTGGGAGAATGATTATCCTATTAGGTATAATACATGTGATGTGTTTACATACCTATTGGAGTTAATGCTAATACTTCAAATGGTTTTTAGAGAAATACCAATATGAATATCTTGAAGTGTTCAAGAATATCATAAATGAAGTACAAATTTGGTAAAGTGTTAGTTCTTGATGAGATCAATGAATGAAATACTTGAACCAAATATTTGAGATCCTTGTGAGTGATTATGATAATGTATCATAGTGAGCTCGTGATTAAGGCATGATGATGTCTAAATCCAAAGGAGTCATACTCTAAGGAGTTAGAGGATGATTATCAAATAACTAATTTCTTCTTAAATAAAGAATACCCCACACTAATAAAGGACATTAAGAATCACAAAGGGTTGTGAGTTCTTATATCCTTGACAGATACACCTCAATTATCTATGTGATGAGTTGATCATATGATGAGTCAACTATCTAGATGAATATGAGGAACCGAATTTTGAGTTATGGTTTATGACCATTACATCCTAAATGACTTCCATGTGAACCATAAGGTATGACCTTGATGGTAGCACCCATTGGGATGAAATCCATAAGTGTGAATGAGTCTTAAGCATTAAGACACATGGATAACATTTTGAGAAGGATGATGCTTGTTGATTGCAACTTAATGACAAAGAGATTTGGCATACATATACTAAAACCGCATTCCTATAAGGAATAAAACAAGGATGTGTACGTGACACAACCTATAAGGTTTATGAATCCATTAATGCAAATAAAGTCTATAAGTTACAATGGACTAATCAATGTGATTGATTGAGTACAAGAAACTCAGAGTTGTGATCTTTACTTTGATAATATAGTCAAAGGCTTTGAATGATATAACAAACATAAAGAGAGATCTATGATTTAGTGGGAGCGTATTCACATTCCACATGTTGATGTGAAATGGAAATGTTCTAGAATGGAAATCCAAAGTAGAAATTATCTTTAGGGAAGATAGAGACGTTTCCTATGTGATAGGAATAGAGATCTATAGAGATAGTTCTCGAAAACCTCTTGACCTGAAACGAGAGAGCATACATTGGCGATCTATACTGAAAGGTTCAACATGCACCGATTCAGTGGGAGAAAACTTATCCATGTTACATGGAGTTAGTATCCCAAAGCCAAGTGTCCAATTCTTATGAAGAATGGGAACACTAAGAATAGATATGGATCTATCATGTATGTAATTATCCCATTATCTTGCATGTATTGACATAGAAAGAATAAAATGCATTCATCATCTTGTATGTAGGACATGACAATATGATGTGCTCATCCTGATAACTCGTATGTGGGACATGACGAGTGGATGTCTGTGTTATTCCAGTACGGGTTACTAGAATATGATAAGAACTTGATAAGTACTTGAGAAGTGCTCGTTCTATGGAAATTAGGAAGGGTTCACTGTAAAGAGTTACACTGATGCGAACTTTCGAAAAGGACATAAAATTAATCGCAAAATATATATGGGATATATAAAAGTGAATGTTTGTTGAATAATGGAAACGTTCCAATAAAGTTGTTTTAAAAAGGAAATGGTGAGTATCCGTGTGTTAAAGAACAACAGTGGATACTATATGGATCTAGGATTTCATAGAGATGAACTTATAGATATTCCGATCATTGATGATAAGTTAGGAGCACTCGGTCAAGCAATGAGGCTAAAGGTTAGAAAAGGAATACTAGATCGCATATTACAAAAACTCCATCTCGTACGTGTGACGTACAACAAAGAGATGAGAGACATGCAGTTAATACCGACTTTGGCAAGGTGTTGCCATAACTCACTATGTTAGCACTAGAGCACAGTAACATGTGAGACATGTTTGAAGATCACTATGAATATGATTCAAGGGTGATTGGCTCGCAGTGCAAGTGGGTGTCTGTTGGTATGTATGCCCTGAGAGCCAATCATGGGATGATTGGTGGGATACATTAAGATTGATTTGATAAAGATCAAAGGCAAGCTTCCAATTCTTTCTGGTTCTGTCGTATGAGATAATGATAGAACATATTGAATGTCTAGAGAATGACAATACTCAATGATGTATGCTTTTAGGTTGAGGACCTGAACGATGAGATCATATGGATGCTAAGAGTTTGTACATTCTTATTATGTCCCTAGTCAGATGTCATTGTAGAAGGTAGATAGACAACAATAACATACAAGACTAGATTGTGGTGTTGGTTGATGATAGAATCTCATTAGTCATGATATGGAGATATCAAACCAAACACATAGGTACTTGTTAGAGAAGAAGTGTACCATACAGACCCACCGTGAGTTTGACACATGGAACCATGACATGGTAGTCACAGTCAGTTCTCACAGTGATGGTGGTGAACGTGATTCTTTAACCTGAAATCACTACACTCAACACATGTCGTTGGGTACACTTTGACATCATCAAACGCAATCCTGAAACATGGGTTGTTATAAAGGTGATGATTGGGTGGCTTTGACACATGGGGATTTTGAGGGGTGAGTGATAGATATGGGATTTGTCCCTCCTGAGGGAGTTTGATATGCATGGCCACTTGATGAGTAGGATTGAGATAGGCGTGCATGCATGTGTGAATCAGTATGTGATATTGATGTCATACATATCTCCTCAAATCTACTCTGAGATCAAGAAAGTGAATGAAGGTTGACAGGATGACTGTTCCATGCCTTGAGTTCATTCGAGATATCAGTGATAAAGGAATTATACATTCACTGTAACACCATTCACGGATTTTAGGATTGAAAGTTGTTCTACAACTTTCCTTTTCACTTGGGTATCACTGATGTGCGACTTGGAACCGCTCTTTGCTTGTGACGTCATAAGTGTTATGGACCTTCACTGCCAACGTGAAATGGACCTACAGGGTCACACACATAGGATTTAACCTGGAAGAGGAGTTTATCCACAAATGATGTTTAGATTGATTACTAAAGGAGTTTAGTAGTTAAATTAAACACTCAATCAATTGATAACTCAGTATCATAGTGTTCAAGGTGTTGGACCGATTGATTAGAGTATCAGATTGATTGAAACTACAATTGACTGATTTTGCATAGTCTGATGCCCCAACCGATCAGCTCATGGGATGAATCGATCGGCTCAGGTTAGTGAAGTGAGCAGCTCAACTGGTGAGACGATCGACTCATGTATCAATGAGACGATTGGCTCAATTGTTGAACCGGTTGATTTATGTGACCAACCGAAATCGTTTGGAAAGTCAGAAGACTATTTTGCAAATAAAATTTGTTTCACTTGTAAAAATTCGATTTGGACAAGGATTAATATTTGATTAATTGAAAACAAATATGAAAGTCAATTTGAGTTGGATCAGGACCACAAACCGATTGGCTCAGGCATGAACCGATCGTATCAGAGCCCCATACGATCGGTTCAGGTCTCAAACGATCGGCTCAGGGCCCGAAACGATCGTTTCAAGGTGTGAACTGATCGGTTCAGCTGACGCAGATTGGTTTTTTTGTGGAAAATCTCGAACCCTTCTACTCCTACTTTAATCTCGCATTGCCCGGGGTAGAGAACCCTATCCCATGACCCTCCTATATATATAGGGGTATTGGGGGCTTCTCAGGAACAACAACTCAGAACACCTGTTTCTCTACAAAGTTGTCGTTCTCTCTGGTTGTGGTAACCGAGAGAGCCCGAGCAAGTGCTACCCGATAAGGGAGGCACAACAAGTGAAAGACAACTACAGAAAGGCAACTGGTTGTAGAAGAGTGTGTCAGTGACTAGTACACCGACAGGAGGGTGTGACTCCTTCTGATTCCTAGTGGGACAAGGAGATCGGAGTTCCAGGTGGTCCATGTGGACAACTTTAGAGGCGGGAGACTTCTTCCGCTCAGAGGACATCTGTCAATCCTGACAGTCCCGGTGAGACCAGGAGCTGCACAGACACCGTCCAAGACAGGAGGTGAAGACCGCGCAAGCCGCGAGGTAACGTCACCGAGCAAGCCTCGGGACAAGGTATGTCTCCGCAAACCATTCTTCCTATTATATAGACGTTGACACGATTTCTTTATTCTGGGTTTGGGAGAAGAAATTTTTTGTTTCCACTGCCTTCTCTGTCTCCTCTAAAACCCAATAAGAATCTCATCAATCATGATGTGTGATATCAAACCAAACACATAGATACATGTTAGAGAACAATGTATCATGCAAACCCACCTTGAGAGTGATACATGGAGACCATAGAATGGTAGTTAGAATCAACTCTCATAGTGATAGTGGTGATTGTGGTTCTTAGACCTGAAGTAAAAATAATCATCACATGTCATTTTATGTATTTTTACATCATCCAACATGACCTTGAATAAGGGTTTCCATAAAGGTGATTCTAGGGTGTACTGTGACACATGGGGATTTGAGTGTCAGTGATGTGGATGGGATATCTCCTTCCTATAAGATATTGATATCTTGTCTACTTGATAAGTGAGTCTAGGAAATGTTTGGCCATCCTCATGTGGCTCAATATGTGATATGTGAGCTCACATGCATAACATGGAGCCTATTCTAGTTCAAGGAACATGGATTGAATGTTGAGAGGATGATGATTCCATGCCTTGAGTTCAAGCTGGATATTAGAGATAAAGGAACTATATGATCATAGTAACATTGATCACAAATTGTAGGTTGAAGTTGTTCTCTAACTTTCCAATTACTTGGATAGCAATGATGTGTTGCTGGATAGCGCTCATTGCTTGTGATGCCATAAATTAGTTATGGACATTCACTGCCAACATAACTTGGAACCTATAAGGTCACACACATAGGATGCACCTATGAAAGGAGTTTACTCATGAATATGGTTTAACTTTATTACTAAAGTGTTTAGGTATTAAATTTAAAAAACATTGGCTAATATTAGCTAACTAGAATATGAAATGCTCGGTTCATAAGTGAACCAATCATTTCAGAGTTTGAAATGACTATTTCAGATTATGAATCGCCCGATTCAATGATCAATAAGATTGGATCAAGGATTGATGTTGATGTTATGTTGTGCATTAATAGCCAATATGTTTGCGAATAGGAAATATAGTGAACCAACCAATTCAAGTGCTGAATGGACCATTTCACATATGAACCAATAGTTTAAAAAATGAACCATACAATTAAGTAGTGAACCAACCGTTTTATGATTCCCAACAAGCATAGATTTGTGAAAATCCATCTTTGAATCCCTATTGATCTTGGAACCTTTCCCATGATTATCCTATAAAAAGGGGGTGTATTCAAGACTTTCAGAGAACACAACAATAAGCTTTGACAATTTTTGTCCTCTCATAGTTGTGGTAACTAGAGATCCACCCAAATAAGTCTTACCCATAAAAGGGAGAGACCACGAGGGAGAAAGAACATGGGAGACAAGTCAATGCTAGCAAGTTGATGTTTGAAGGGACAACTCCTTCCAATTGGCTCTAGTATCTCAACATGGAGTTCTTGGTGGTTCACATAGACTACATAGAGATGTAGACTCTATTATCATCACACTAGGAGAACACCGTCAACTGCCATCCATGGTGTTGCACCAGGAGGCCGTTGTAGATAGTTGTTCGTGTGCATCTTGTGAAGAATGCACATCACCATGTAAGAGTATTCACTGGACTTGCTCCAGGACTAGATACATCTCTTCCTTCTATTCTTTCCTAGATATATCATTGTTGACATGATCTCTTTAGCATGGAATAGGGGAAAAAAATTTGTTTCCACTGCCTTCTCTGGCGTCCCTAGTCCCCAACAGTAGTATCAAAACCACATCAAGTTTACTTTGTATCTGAATTTGAATCGATATTATCAGATTTATTTATAGCATACAATATGAATATTATAAATGATTAATGTGCATATCTGATTAAATACCACATATGATCCATATATATATATATATATATATATATATATATATATATATAAATGCAATCTATACACGTCACCCTAAAAGAGTTTTCATGGTGAATGTATGTGTGGTTATGGCCAAAAACCATGTAGAGGTGTGTGCATGGTTGTTTCGTTTTCTTTCTTGTTGTTACTAGGTTTTCATGCCGAGCCTCTCCCCTTATTTCCAAATACAAATTGATACTCTTGTTCCTATACTCCCCTCGAATGTAACTTAAGGTTTTTCCTTTTACAATATAATATGTAATGGGATAGTTTTAATTTCTATTTAGGAGTGAGAAGATATTCTGTATGAGTTGAGTCAATCAACTAGAAGACCAAGGAGGTCAACATATAGGAGGATCCAACCAACTGGCCTAAAGGCCAACCGATCAACTGAAGGGTTCAGATGACCAACTGAGCCATCACCAGTTGCACAATATGGGTTGTTACATGAGATGCATGACCTTAGGTGGTATCAATTCTTTGTGGTTCCAAAGAATTGCATTAGTATGGCCATAACCATAACTTGTATGTTTATAATTGCATGTTTTTTGTTTGTAGATATAGCATATACATGATACATACTATAAGTATGTGGTTATTAGATATGTATATGTATTTATATTAAATACCTCAATATATATTAACTCTAATATGCTTTCCATAAGAGACACACATGAAAAGATTGATCGACTAAGAGTGGGCTCGCCCTAGCATGGTGTGTTGTCTATCGCATGGAAGTGTGATGGTAGATATGCGGGTCTGCCCTAGTAGGGTGTATATTCTATCATATTGGATTTTAGGTCAGGCTTAATTAGGTGACGTTAATACGATTAAGTTCCTAGAAACAAAGAGATGAACCATGACAAGGAGTTGTGCATACCTTCTATCCAAGAATTGCATATGATGCAATTAGAAAATGTTTTCCTCCTTAATAATTTGTTATGAGCACCAACGTTGGTTGGGTATTGACTTCAGTTTTTTAGATCTTGGCTCACTAGAAGACTGTATGTTGCAATCTTCTAAATTGGTAGTGCGGGCCATCAATTTGAATAAAGTAATGGGAGAAATAATTAATTACAAGCCTTATGAATATCATCACTATTATCAAATTAAATCAAAATCATTTTGACAAAAATTGCAAAATTTCCTTTTGTAGAAACTAATGGCAAACTCACATGTGTTATCAATGTGATCCGTCCTTAAGAAGGACATGCTAAATGGGAATAACTTCCACGACTGGTTCAGGATGTTGAGAACCATTCTCACTCAAAAGAACAAGCTATATGTCCTAGAAACACCAGAGCCAAATGAACCCGCTCTCACCACCTATAAGAATAACATGGATGCTTATAAGAGGCACTCTGAAGATGTCATGGATTTCAAGTGCCTGATGTTGTGCTCAGTGAACTATGAGTTGCAGAGACAACATGAGAACATGGATTTTATTGAGATGGTAGCACATCTTATGAACATGTACCAAGACCAAGAAAGATAAGAGAGATATGATGTCTCAAAGACATTGTTCAAGTGCAACATGGTAGAAGGAGATCCAGTAGGTCCCCATGTACTCAAGTTGATTGGGTATGTGGAGGACCTTGCTAGACTGGGGTTTTCCTTTTAGTCAAGAATTGGCCACATGTGTGATTTTACAGTTACTGCCAGAATCATACTACCAGTTTGCCAAGAACTACAACATGAATAATTTTGATAGCTGTTGTTAGAATTACTTAGCATGTGGAGGAAAGTTCAAATGCACATGAAGGACAAACCCAAATATGTAATGATGATCAACAGAGGGAAGTCCAAGGGCAAAGGTTAAGTTAAGAAGAGTTTTAAAGCTATCCAGAAACCAAAATCATTTGCACTAAAATCTAAGGGAGGAGTAATAAGGAAGGGAAGTGCCACCATTGTCACCATCCTAGACACTAGAAAAGGAATTGGCCTCTTTATATAGAGGATCTCAGGAAGAAGAAGGAGATAGAGATCTCTAATTTAGGATCTGAGATGAAGTCAACTAGAACTATGTGGAGAAATAATTCCTACCAATATAGTTGGAATCTGTCATTTATGGACATGCATATAGTTAGTTAATTTCTATTATATACCTACCATTAATGAAAAACATAATGTATTTTGTATGGACAAAATTTTTATGAATATTTTGATGTTTTGTTTTAAAAGATAAGATCTTATATGAAAGTGCCCAATGTCTCAAAATCTATACTTGATAGGTGTAGAGACAAATATGTATTACACATAGACTGGATGACTTATGACTCAAACAATGAATACCTATAGTATTGTCATCTAGAGAACATAAATGAGAAATGCATTTCTAGAATCCATGTAGATGGTCATCTAGACTCTTTTAGTTATTGAACCAATAGAGACATGTGAATCTCATTTGTTGTGTAATATAAAAAATTCTCTTTTCACCTAGTACTGGTGGGAAAGTGATTATTCTATTAGGGCTCATACATACTGATGTATATAGACCTTTTAGAACAAATGCTAGAAGTAGTTATAAGTACTGTGACAAACTCGATTTTCTCTATCCTTCACTATAATTTTTCTCTCTTTATTAGTAACTCAGATCACTCCACATGAGTTTAAATCTATGATCCGACTTGTCGATGACCCATTTTGATTACTCTATGCTTGATTTTCACCTTTGCGACATAATTTGCTCATGGACCTAAGTTTTTAGCTCTTAACATATCACCCTCTTGTAAGTAATTTTTGAACCTATTCAATGTGATATACTTGTTCCCTATTATATGCCAAGTGGTAGATCTTTTGAATACGAATCTAGCGACTCAAGAATTACATCATTTTGACCTTGAGAGCCTGAGTTATGAGTTTACGAAGGTTGTCTTAATCTATTCTTGATTTAATTGATTTATGTGGCAATAAACATTTTGGGCCCAATACTGGATGTGCAGCCCATCTACATGGTTCTTTCTTTCTTCCCAAAACGGAAAGAAACATTTGACTGGAGAGTCATCCTCTCCTCCAACCAGATTCGGAAATGCAAGAATCTAACGACACGAATCCTAAAACCTTCACTTGCTCTTTATAAACCCCCTTCCTTTGGATTCCTTACCCTTTTCCCTAGTCTCCCCCAGCCACCAACTCTCCCCTTGCAACCGACACCCCAACAATAGTTACCTGCTTGACCCTACCCCTATTTGCCACCTTGGAGTGGTGCAGAGGATGAACCCTAAGAACACCAGTACCCCCGTCGGTGCGCTCCGAGTCCAAACTTCCTGGGATGACCAAGTTTCTGGGCCATGGCAGTGCTCCAACCACTAACGTTTAAGATGGGGATGTTTCCCATGTTAGTCCTCTTTTCCTACGGGATGGAACAAGGATCGTGTGGAGGGGTGTCGGCAGCCGGAGAGGGTCATGCACATGCTACTTGGGAGGGTGGGACTCGTGGAGCCCCAATCTCCCTTCGACCTGCTTTTTCATGGACTGGTTTGGGCGCACTGACCGCCATAGATGCCGGGGCACCGTCCCCTATCTCTGCTCAGTTCCCGCATGGGAAACAGAGATGCGCGAGACAAGACGGGCGAAAGAGATGAGCTGGCTATGGGCTGAGTGCTTGGGTGAGAGCGGCCCAGTAAGAAAAATTGGCCCAAGACTAGAGGCCAGACCGTGCATAGGAGAGTGGCCGTGGGATCAATGATGAACGGCCAGGATCCTTCACATGATTAGCATGGTATGCTACTCATTATCCTGTAGTTCTTGATTTAATTTTCAAAAATTGATATCTCTCAGATCCTAAGGCTAAATATAGTCAAATTATATATCAAATTGATCCTTTCAAAAAGATATGCACAATGGATTAGGTTTAAGGGCCTAATTCCATCGTTTGTTCTCTCTTTCCCCAAAAGATACATACTTTAATCATTTGGAGTATATTTGATTTATGATTTTGATGCAAACTTGGATCTTGGCTACTCAATCTATCCCTGATTCTTAAATCAGTAACAATAATGTCTTTGTAGCCCTAGTGAAGGTCCTACTATCCCTTTTTCTCATAAATGACCTCAATTGTATATATGTGCCTACTTTGGACTATAATGTTGAACTTTGCCTAGATTGCTAATCTTACTTCTAATGGACACACACCTATTTTGGAATATGTTTCTTATGACCTAATGTTGCTGATCTAAACCATGTTGGATGATGGGTTCTCCTGTATTGATGAATCATGATCTAGGATTCTCTGTTGTGAGTCTTTCGACCCTGGATTGAATGTAAATGCTTTAAACCTTGATATGATCACAGACAGTGCATGGAACGTCATAATGGCATGAAACTCTACCCACACCATCATGATGACCTCTAGATCAGTACAAGATCATATAATGAACCAATAAGCAACTTGGAACCCATATTGGCCAAAACCCTAAAATGCATCTAATTAGGGTTAATGATGAGAATCTAATGCATGTATACAATCTTGTTGTCAATTAGGTTTGGCATGTGGCTAGATGATGAAGGATAT
This sequence comes from Alisma plantago-aquatica, assembly GCA_963693085.1. Lineage (NCBI taxonomy): Eukaryota > Viridiplantae > Streptophyta > Magnoliopsida > Alismatales > Alismataceae > Alisma > Alisma plantago-aquatica. The sequence goes on from OY856410.1 coordinate 415,349,201, forward strand.
GTTAGGTTATGAAACCTCTGAATTATTTAAAGGCCTTATCTAATTATATGACTAGATTTCTTGTTTGAAATGATATGTATTGTATGTTTGTTTGTTTATTTGCCCAATATTTCCAAGTAGTATTGCTATGTCTTACTCGATGTTTGCCTCGTCGGTTTTATAACTTGAACACATATATATACAGAACTCCATTATAATATTGTTGATAAAGGGTTAGCCCTTGGATATGTCCTTGAGGCCCCTCTCGTATAAAAGGGTTAGCTAATTTTGTAACCCTTACGTGTTTAATTGAACTACTAAAATCCTTTAGTAATCAATCTAAACATCATTTGTGGACAAACTCCTCTTCCAGGTTAAATCCTTTGTGTGTGACCCTACATGCCCATTTCACATTGGTAGTGAAAGTCCATAACACTTATTGTGACAAAGTGGATTTTGGCTTAATTTCGAGGATGAAATATCTTTTAAGGTATGTAGGATGTGATGGAGTGGATTTTTGAAATCCATAAATCTCCAATAACATATTAGTATCCATATCTTGAGTTATAATGAGAACCCCGAGTGTTTTCGTAAAGTTGGAATGTTGATCGAGATTTATATAATGATTAAGATTTATAAGTTTATGCTTATTTGATGAATTTAATTGATTGGTCTACCAGTTGAGTTTTGGCACCAAATTTGAGTAGAAGGTAGCTCGAGAGGTACGGAAGCAATGGTTAAAGTTTGGTGGCAATCTGATATTCCTAGAGGAAGCTATGGAGGTTTGATTTTGGTGAAATAGCATGCATTTTGATGTGTTTTGGACCTAAGTTGGTGATCTTTAATCCCTGTCATGCACCCTAGTTTAGTTGAGGATGCGCGACTCCTTTCTGGCCGTTAGATCGCTGATCCTAGGTTGTGGACACTCTGAAGGAGAGGCCAAGGATCAGAGCGTCAGCTCAGGACCTTGGATGTCATCTAACGGTAGAGAAACCTTCTCCTACCTTGCGGTTACTGCCTTGACCGAAGGCAACAACCACGACATCGCATTGCACGCTGATCGTGGACTTGAACGTGATTCCAACCCAGCAGTTGTACTCGCCTCTTCCCAAAGAGTGGGGTTAACCCCAGTTTCAGTCTGAACAACCAAGTGACAAGGGAGAACGAGCTCCCCTTTTCCTCCAGTTCCCCACTGCAGCGTACATGTGGTGGCCAATGGTGTATCGTGGAGTTAGAGGTGAGGACGGAGGAAGATAAGAGAGGGAAAGGAGAAAGGAGTATGGATAAGTTGAGTACGGGTGTTTTCGTGCCCTGTATCTGTGAGCTCCATGGATGCCGAGGCTAAGATTCCAAGGAAGAAGACGGAGTTAGGGGCGTCAATCTAGGACCCCACAACTAGATCTAGGGGTCCCTCCAGGTCTGTGAAGCTCCGATGAAGGTGTTCGATGCTTCATCCACGAGATTCGAGGGTGGGGAGCCCTTTTTCCCCCTTTTTCCTAGTGCCGCGGTGGCTGCCATGGCCAGGGAGCTCGTGGACTTGGAGCTCCAGAGGTGAGCCCGAGGAGAGGAGTAGCCGTGGGCATCCGGAGGAGGTAGTCGAACCTGATCGTGGCCCTAGATGGCATCGAGGAGCTGAGAAGCTTCTGGGCCTGCTCGCCGGAGCCAAGTCGTGCGGCGACGGCTCCGTGAAACAGAGTCCCACGGACTCCCTGACCGCGCGAGGAGGAGAAGAGGGGGTGAACCCCGGTCCAGTCGCCCAAACCCAGCCATGAACCGGGTCCAAGTGCTCTTGAACCGGCCGGCTCCACCAGCAAGCGGGAGCAAGGAGCCGCAACCCTAGAGGACACGTGGCGTCCTGCGATTGGCCGGATGAGGTCAATAATCAGAAAATGCTCAGTTTTTCAATAAATCGTAGTAATTAGCTCGATGATTAGAAAAATACATATAATATACCCAAATTCTCAGAAAAATGCGTAGAACAACCTGGAACTATAATATCAGGCTTTTGATGCTCAAATCTCAGTGATATCATGAAAGATGTGTAATGCTCGTTTAGTGGATAATAAATAGCAAATGATGACATAAATTTATGGGAAAATGTCAGTAACTCCATAATAATGCTTATAGTGCACCTGATTCTAGTGATGATCATGTTGATGCACGAAATTATATAATTTGCTTAATATGTCTAATTAGGGCTTATAACCCTAAATAAAATGTATTAAATACATGCATGCTCAATAAATGATGAAATTCACAGAGTTAGCCCATATCAGTATATTGAACTTCAGTTTTAATTATGAGATCATAATGATGAACAGAATCCATGTTATATGAAGATGAATCTTAAAACGTGTTATAAAACCCTAATCTAGGTTAATGAGGTAACCTAGGGTTAATATGTGCACAAAAAGGGTATGGAACCTGATGTTCAGATGATGAACTTTAATAATAAGATGTAATCTGGAAAATGACATCAGTGAGATAATCATAAGATAAGAATACGAGTAACCATGAGAATACTATAATGAGATAAGAGAAACCCTAATGGACATAATTAGGGTTAAGATGAGATATAATAGGATGAGAATCTGATGATAGTATGTGGTCTTGTCTTACTCAGGTTTGACAAAGATATAGTTGACATGAGGGATATCTGATGATTAGGTTTGTTCTTGATCAAGGTACGCCATTACCTCTTACTTGGCTTATTATATAATATGCTTGCGTATATGGTAGTACAAACTTGGCAGATGATATTGATTGAAATGATTGTTCTTGTATGATATGTTGCATGCTTTTCCATACTTATTGCTATGAACACACGAAACATAATATATTTGTTCCATTATATCTAAGCACTTCAACTCTTTGGTAGTAAAGTGCTAGAAATAAGTACTTCAACTCTTTGGTAGTAAAGTACTTGGAAGTGATCCAACTCTTTGGTAGTAGATCACATTGTGAAATGATCCAACTCTTTGGTAGTAGATCATAAAGGCCTTAATGCATTCAACTCTCAGGTAGTAAATGCATGAATGATATAATGGAAAATGTGCTTAAAATATGTGTTCTCTTTTGTTAATGAATATCCTTGTGCAAGTATATGCTTTTCTTATATTCTTCTGTTACTGCCAATTATATTAGTTTTATCTTATTGCCAAGATATGATGAGAGGTATATAAAAAGACACGTAGGCGTACTCAGTACAATATTCATGAAATATTGTGCTAACGTGTACCGCATGCAATCTTTTTGTTTAGGTTGTGGTTATGCTCTTGAAGATCCAAGATAGTTGAGAGTTGTGTGGCGAGCTGATGTACATGTGGACCTGTTGGCTTAAGATCCTATTGTTTAGTTGTAGTACATGTATATGTTTAGTAGTTTGCTGTTCAATATGTAATATCAAATGTTGTAACAATTCATGTTGTAATTATATGTTGAATGGTGAACATATGTGTATGGTTTTATTATTGTTCATGTATATGTGCTACTGATTGTTTCCTTCTGACTCCTTTGATTTTCTTCTTCTTAGCCTGGTGTGGGGTGTTTAAATTGGGATTCTCGCTGAGGTGAGGGTTTCAATTTGGACGTCACACATCAGATTAAGTTTTAGAAAATCTGGGGACGTCACAGGTGGTATCAGAGCATGAACAATAGCAAAGCCTGACATTTGCTCATTATGCAACTCAAAAATAAAGAACCGTGAACCTTAATAATCTTTAGGGTTAGATTAGTCGTCTTTTAGAGACTAGATCTGACCTATCCTCTAGGTTAGCACCTAGATGTCCGAGAACTAGGCCTAGACTGGTGCTTGTTGTATAACAAGTCCTTAGATGTCGTTCTTTCCTTGTAGTGCAGCGGTATGGGACGTTGCACTATTTGGAAATGACGTGCATGAAGGGAAGAGAAACCCTAGACATATGGCGCTCGTTCTCTAGAGTAGCTACACTAGTGTACACCATGTTCTCACCCTTTTCACTAGTTTTCATGACACTGGACTCTCTATTATGTGTGGGACACTCATTTTCAGGATTTGGTTTTTGATTCCAATCGGATCGAATCGTGATAGTTTTCTCTGACGCTTGTTTTATCGGAGAAAAACTATATAATATTTTATTATGTATATGTATTACAAAAATGTGTCCCCACACATGTACAAGTAGGAGGTGGTCATGCAACCTAAGTGAAAGTGAATGACATCAGTCTCGAAGAGAGAGAGAGTAGTTCTAGATTAGATGTCTAGAGCCTTGTTTGGAATATGTGATAGATAGAATAAGATTAGATGATGATCTAAGTTGCATAGATGACATAAGATGGTTACGATGATCTATGTTTGTCTTTGAGGACGTAAGTCTAGTTTTGAGGATTTGAGATAAGTTTTGATGATGCTAGTATATATATGCCTTTCTAAGATAAGTTAAGATAAGTTGTGGGTCAGCATGAGCCTCAATCTCTTTTACGAAGGAGGACCTCTAGTGTTAGGACCAGTTTTGGGGTTAGCTCAAGAGAGAGCGAGACCCACAGGGAGAAGGTCAGAGAACCTAGACTCCATGATATGAGAAATATGAGAAATATGTGATATGATATGTCCTAAACTAGAATACTCCTGAGTGATTGAGTTGAGTCGCTCTATGTATGATTCCTATAGTCTTGTTGAACCCTAGATGTCCTTGGGAAGACCAAACCCTAGGGCCAGAGAGAGGCTGGTTATGTGTGCATACGTGAATATCAATATGAGTACCTACCATCTGGGTGAGGGAGAGAGAGACCAAGACCCTGGAGGAGGTAGCTATGCTAGTTTTTGAGAAGCCTCTTGCTCGGGTTGGTGGTTTCCCATATAGGAATCTAGTGGTATATATAAGAGAGTTTTGGGTAAGCATGTTTCATGGGTAGAAGACCTGTGATGAGAACATCATGTCATGTCTTCAGCTTGTGCTTGTGTGGCTTGACCTTGTAAGGCTTTCACTAGTGCCAATGAGGTAATTCGAGAACCCTAGGCTAATAAATGGAAGATAAAGTTGTGTTATGAGATACTCATAGAGTTGAGGGATCTCGGAGAGACTGAGCATGGCACTACCCTCATGATACGGGTCAGGATAACCTCAGTTGGACTAGATGATGTTTTCCTATGTGTTTGAGGAGCCACTTGTATAAGTTTGTTTAGAACAACCAAGGTGTAATATAAGTAAAAACATGGTTTGATCTTGACATGTAATATATAGATGCGACATGATGGAAAACTTATAGATGTTTTAAAGATCTTTATCAATATGTGGTTAACCATGTAAATGAATAACGATGATAATGTGAAATTGCTGTCTAATCTTTTGATGAACTCACTAGTAATATTGCAATTTATTATGAGCAATGAAATAAGATCATATGAATGAGACATGTTACATGAGATGTTAATCATAGTGCTAATAAAGATGAAAAACATAGTTGAAAACTAGCATAGCATAATGCTTATGACACCTTGATATGATCAGTTGGATAAAGTGGGTTAACTTTAGTTAACTCCCACCTAAAGGGCATACGTTAATGTTGAACATGTTCTAATAACTAACTCAATAAAATGGTGATGACACCTTGAGATAATGGGTTGAATATAGTTAACTTCTTTGGAACATGGTAATATGATGTTGGAAACTATAATGCATGGGTAAAGATAAGAATGCAACCCTAATATATGAGATATGTAATGACATAATCTAAGTCTCTAAACCTTGAGTTTAACCTTGGATGGAGTGTTTGTGCACCAAGATGGTTGTAAAAAAAAATCCCTAATAGTGCTTTGGATACATGGTTCTAGGTAACCTTATGGATATGTTACACCTAGAATAGTTCCTGCATGTGGATGAAGACATGGTAGTTTTCCCTAAAAGTATGAGTATGGTTTACTTTCGAGGACGAAAGTTCTTTTTAAGATGTATATGATGTGACAAAGTGGATTTTGGCTTAATTTCGAGGACGAAATATCTTTTAAGGTATGTAGGATGTGATGGAGTGGATTTTTGAAATCCATAAATCTCCAATAACATATTAGTATCCATATCTTGAGTTATAATGAGAACCCCGAGTGTTTTCGTAAAGTTGGAATGTTGATCGAGATTTATATAATGATTAAGATTTATAAGTTTATGCTTATTTGATGAATTTAATTGATTGGTCTACCAGTTGAGTTTTGGCACCAAATTTGAGTAGAAGGTAGCTCGAGAGGTACGGAAGCAATGGTTAAAGTTTGGTGGCAATCGGATATTCCAAGAGGAAGTTATGGAGGTTTGATTTTGGTGAAATAGCATGCATTTTGATGTGTTTTGGACCTAAGTTGGTGATCTTTAATCCCTGTCATGCACCCTAGTTTAGTTGAGGATGCGCGACTCCTTTCTGGCCATTAGATCACTGATCCTAGGTTGTGGACACTCTAAAGGAGAGGCCACGGATTAGAGCGTCAGCTCAGGACCTTGGATGTCATCTAACGGTAGAGAAACCTTCTCCTACCTTGCGGTTACTGCCATGACCGAAGGCAACAACCACGACATCGCATTGCACGCTGATCGTGGACTTGAACGTGATTCCAACCCAGCAGTTGTACTCTCCTCTTCCCAAAGAGTGGGGTTAACCCCAATTTCAGTCCGAACAACCAAGTGACGAGGGAGAACGAGCTCCCCTTTTCCTCCAGTTCCCCACTGCAGTGTACAGGTGGTGGCCAATGGTGTATTGTGGAGTTAGAGGTGAGGACGGAGGAAGATAAGAGAGGGAAAGGAGAAAGGAGTATGGATAAGTTGAGTACGGGTGTTTTCGTGCCCTGTATCTGTGAGCTCCATGGATGCCGAGGCTAAGATTCCAAGGAAGAAGACGGAGTTAGGGGCATCAATCTAGGACCCCGCAACTAGATCTAGGGGTCCCTCCAGGTCTGTGAAGCTCCGACGAAGGTGTTCGATGCCTCATCCACAAGATTCGAGGGCGGGGAGCCCTTTTTCCCCCTTTTTCCTAGCGCCGCGGTGGCTGCCATGGCCAGGGAGCTCGTGGACTTGGAGCTCCAGAGGTGAGCCCGAGGAGAGGAGTAGCCGTGGGCATCCGGAGGAGGTAGTCGAACCTGATCGTGGCCCTAGACGACATCGAGGAGCTGAGAAGCTTCTGGGCCTGCTCGCCGGAGCCAAGTCGTGCGGCGGCGGCTCCGTGAAACAGAGTCCCACGGACTCCCTGACCGCGCGAGGAGGAGAAGAGGGGGTGAACCCCGGTCCAGTCACCCAAACCCAGCCATGAACCGGGTCCAAGTGCCCTTGAACCGGCCGGCTCCACCAGCAAGAGGGAGCAAGGAGCCGCAACCCTAGAGGACACGTGGCGTCCTGCGATTGGCCGGATGAGGTAAATAATCAGAAAATGATCAGTTTTTCAATAAATCGTAGTAATTAGCTCGATGATCAGAAAAATACATATAATATACCCAAATTCTCAGAAAAATGCGTAGAACAACCTGGAACTATAATATCAGGCTTTTGATGCTCAAATCTCAGTGATATCATGAAAGATGTGTAATGCTCGTTTAGTGGATAATAAATAGCAAATGATGACATAAAATTATGGGAAAATGTCAGTAACTCCATAATAATGCTTATAGTGCACCTGATTCTAGTGATGATCATGTTGATGCACGAAATTATATAATTTGCTTAATATGTCTAATTAGGGCTTATAACCCTAAATAAAATGTATTAAATACATGCATGCTCAATAAATGATGAAATTCACAGAGTTAGCCCATATCAGTATATTCAACTTCAGTTTTAATTATGAGATCATAATGATGAAGAGAATCCATGTTATATGAAGATGAATCTTAAAACGTGTTATAAAACCCTAATCTAGGCTAATGAGGTAACCTAGGGTTAATATGTGCACAAAAAGGGTATGGAACCTAATGTTCAGATGATGAACTTTAATAATAAGATGTAATCTAGAAAATGACATCAGTGAGATAATCATAAGATAAGAATACGAGTAACCATGAGAATACTATAATGAGATAAGAGAAACCCTAATGGACATAATTAGGGTTAAGATGAGATATAATAGGATGAGAATATGATGATAGTATGTGGTCTTGTCTTACTCAGGTTTGACAAAGATATAGTTGACATGAGGGATATCTGATGATTAGGTTTGTTCTTGATCAAGGTACGCCATTACCTCTTACTTGGCTTATTATATAATATGCTTGCGTATATGGTAGTACAAACTTGGCATATGATATTGATTGAAATGATTGTTCTTGTATAATATGTTGCATGATTTTCCATACTTATTGCTATGAACACATGAAACATAATATATCTGTTCCATTATATCTAAGCACTTCAACTCTTTGGTAGTAAAGTGCTGGAAATAAGTACTTCAACTCTTTGGTAGTAAAGTACTTGGAAGTGATCCAACTCTTTGGTAGTAGATCACATTGTGAAATGATCCAACTCTTTGGTAGTAGATCATAAAGGCCTTAATGCATTCAACTCTCAGGTAGTAAATGCATGAATGATATAATGGAAAATGTGCTTAAAATATGTGTTCTCTTTTGTTAATGAATATCCTTGTGCAAGTATATGCTTTTCTTATATTCTTCTGTTACTGCCAAGTATATTAGTTTTATCTTATTGCCAAGATATGATGAGAGGTATATAAAAAGACACGTATGCGTACTCAGTACAATATTCAGGAAATATTGTGCTGACGTGTACCGCATGCAATCTTTTTGTTTAGGTTGTGGTTATGCTCTTGAAGATCCAAGATAGTTGAGAGTTGTGTGGCGAGCTGATGTACAGGTGGACCTGTTGGCTTAAGATCCTGTTGTTTAGTTGTAGTACATGTATATGTTTAGTAGTTTGCTGTTCAATATGTAATATCAAATGTTGTAACAATTCATGTTGTAATTATATGTTGAATGGTGAACATGTGTGTATGGTTTTATTATTGTTCATGTATATGTGCTACTGATTGTTTCCTTCTGACTCCTTTGATTTTCTTCTTCTTAGCCTGGTGTGGGGTGTTTAAATTGGGATTCTCGCTGAGGTGAGGGTTTCAATTTGGACGTCACACATCAGATTAAGTTTTAGAAAATCCGGGGACGTCACACTTATGACTTCACAAGCAAAGAGCGGTGCCTAGTCGCACATCAGTGCTACCCAAGTGAAATAGAAAGTTGGAGAACAACTTTCAACCCTACAATCTATGAATGGTGTTACAGTGAATGTATAATTCCTTTGTCTCTGATATCCCGAATGAACTCAAGGCATGGAACAGTCATCCTGTCAACGTTCATTCACTTTCTTGATCTCAGAGTAGACTGGAGGAGATATGTATGACATGAATATCACATACTGATTCACACATGTGTGTGCATGCCTATCTCAATCCTACTCATCAAGTGGCCATGGATATCAAACTCCCTCAGGAGGGACAAATCCCATATCTATCACTCACCCCCTAAAAGCCCCATGTGTCAAAGCCACCCAATCATCACCTTTATAACAACCCATGTTTCAGGACTGCGTTTGATGATGTCAAAGTGTACCCAACAACATGTGTTGAGTGTAGTGATTTCAGGTCAAAGAATCACACTCACCACCATCATTGTGAGAAATGACTGTGACTACCATGTCATGGTTCCATGTGTCAAACTCACAGTGGGTCTGTCTGGTACACTTGTTCTCTAACAAGTACCTATGTGTTTGGTTTGATATCTCCATATCATGACTAATGAGATTCTATCATCAACCAACACCACAATCTAGTCTTGTGTGTCATTGTTGTCTATCTACCTTTCACAATGACATCTGACTAGGGACATAATAAGAATGTACAAACTCTTAGCATTCGTATGATCTCATCATTCAGGTCCTCATCCTGAAAGCATACATCATTCAGTACTGTCATTTTCTAGACATTCAATCTATTCTATCATTATCTCATATGATTGAACCAGAAAGAATTAGAAGCTTGCCTTTGATGTTTATCAAATCATCTGTTCATGTGTGCTAAGCTTTACGCTTCCGCATGTTGCCTTTGATATTTGTTTGGTTTGTGGGACTGGGATTTTGGTTCCATGATAGATGGTATCAGAGCATGAACAATAACTACACCAAACATTGCTCACATGTAACACAAACTAAACTCACCTTACATCTCAACCTGAGAAACTTAATGAAATATCCTTGTGGATTAGGTTGACTTAGCCACTAGGTTAGAACCTAGATGTTCTAGAACTAGGTGTAGACTTGTGTAAATTACCTCCCTTGACATGATTCATGACATGTGCTTAGGATGTGTACACAAGTGTGCACCATGTTTTTGCTAGTTCTCTAGGTGTCATGATACTAGACTGCCTCATGAGTGTGGTAACTCATTTTGATTTTGGTTTTATTCGAATGGAGTATGGTGGTTTTCATCGTCTGTTTAAATGTTGGAGAAAACATATTTCAAGTATTATTATATGTACATATGAAAAAGGTTACCACACACAAAAAGACAGTGAGTTTCCATGCAACCTAGGAGAAAGAGATGTAACATCAAGTCTAGATGAGAGAGATTAGATGATAGTGATAGTCTCTAGAGTTGTCTAGATCTATGATATAGGTTAGGCAAGTGAGTAACCTAGAAACCTAAGATGATGATAATGATATTGATGATAATGTTGATGTTAATAAGACCCAAATTTTTCCTTGAGAAATTCAAATAGGTTGACGATATGGAATGAGTTTGACCATGCAACCCTAGCTAGACGTAGCAGCTTGTTGATAGATATGACTTGGTGGATGTGCTAAACATAGCTAGTGGGTTGGCATGCTTGCTTGTACCTAGTCTTGTACATATTGAGATATGATATATGATATATGGTTTAAGACCAACACAAGCCTCAATCTCTTTACAAGGGAGGACCTCTAGCATGGGACATATGAATAGGGTGACCTTTTAATATGAGTTGACCCGCCTCTGGAGATGGTTATAGTGCCTAAACTCTAAAATATTTGAAATGTTAAAACATAGGAATGATGAAATACTTGATGACGAGTCCCTAGCTAGAATACTTCTAAGTATATGAGTTGAGTGACCTAGCGTGTGGTTTCCTTAAAAATGTTAAACCCTAGATGTCCTATGAAAATATCTAACCCTAGAGAAAGAGGCAATTGAATATGTGATGCTTTCTATATAGGTGAGGGAGATGTCCCCAGACCCTAAGATGATGTACATGATGTGTGACATCCATGATGAGCCTCATACTTGGGTTATAGTTGTATATAAAGGAATCTAGTTGTTACCCTTATTCATTGAAAGATGGGTAGAAATTTTGTTATGGAAAGAAGTTTGTGGTTAGCATGTCTTGTTGAACATATATATGTCTTAGCTTGAGTGGCTTGAGTTTGTGGAGCTCTTTCTAGATACAATTTTCAAAAATCTTGACGTTGATGATAATGTTGTTCCTAGAATGATGCTTGATACATGAAATATCTCACTTATGTTTAAAAACATGAATATGCATGATAAGCCACTCTCATAAGCTAGACCTAGTATGAAATCATACTATACATAAAAGATGTAGCCTTGAAATCTTGAAATGGATATGATGATGCCATAAGATCATAGCATGAATGATTAGGGGTAACATGCCTAATCTGGCACCCAAAAAAAGGTCAACTTGACATGACAATGGTCTTGGGGGACATAACTCAAATAAGCAAGATGAATAAATTACTTAATTTCAGATCCAAAAATGAGAAATGGTGAACATAATTGATTAGATTTGGTAGAAATTTAAAGTGAAGATGAGATACACACCTGATGATAGTCTCATTTGAAAGTCTTGACCATGAACATGTTCATTTGATAATTCATAAACATAGATTTTGATAATACATCTTATTCTCGTATGAAGATTTGAGTAAAACCCTAATGTAGGGATACTAAAGGATGGGTAAACCCTAATTCCATAATGATGTCACATTACGATGGAATAATAAGTAATATGTATATAATCGAGATAAGTACACCCTTGATGAGGATAACCTTGTGTGCATCCATCATGCAAAATCCCTTGATAACCATGTTTGGATACCTAGACTCGATAGATATTGCCTTTGACTCTTAACTATGATCTTGGTTGAATTTTGAGGATGAAATTTCTTGTAAGGAGGGAAAGATGTGACAACCTTGATTTTCTCTATCCTTCACTATAATTTCTCTCTCTTTATTAGTAACTCAGATCACTCAACATGAGTTTAAATCCATGACCCAACTTGTCGATGACCCATTTTGATTACTATATGCTTGATTTTCACCTTTGTGACATAATTTGCTCATGGACCTAAGTTTTTATCTCTTAACATATCACCCTCTAGTAAGCAATTTTTGAACCTATTCAATGTGATATACTTGTTCCCTATTTTATGCCAAGTGGTAGATCTTTTGAATACAAATCTAACAACTCAAGAATCATATCATTTCGACCTTGAGAGCCCGAGTTATGATTTTACGAAGGTTGGCTTAATCTATTCTTGATTTAATTGATTTATGTGGCAATAAACATTTTGGGCCCAATACTGGATGCACAACCCATCTACATAGTTCCTTCCTTCTTCCCAAAATGGAAAGAAGCGTTTGACTGGAGAGTCATCCTCTCCTCCAACCAGATTCGGAAATGCAAGAATCTAATGGCACGAACCTTGAAACCTTCACTTGCTCTTTATAAACCCCCCTTCCTTTGGCTTCCTTACCCTTTTCCCTAGTCTCCCCCAACAGCCAACTCCCCCCTGCAACCGACACCCCAACAAAAGTTACCTGCTTGACCCTACCCCTATTTGTTGCCTTAGAGTGGTACGAAGGATGAAGCCTAAGAACACCAGTACCCCTAACAGTGCGCTCCAAGTCCAGACCTCTTGGGAGGACCAAGTTTCTGGGCCATGGCAGTGCTCCAACCGCTGGCGTTTGAGATGGGGATGTTTCCCCTATTAGTCCTCTTTTCCTACGGGATGGAACAAGGTTCGTGTGGAGGGGTGTCGGAAGCCGAAGAGGGTCATGCGCATGCTACTTGGGAGGGTGGGACTCATGGAGCCCCGATCTCCCTTCGACTTGCTTTGTCGTGGACTGGTTTGGGCACGCCGACTACCAGAGACGCCAGGGTGCCGTCCCCTGTCTCTGCTCTGTTCCCACACGGGAAACAAAGACCTGCGAGACAAGCCGGGCGAAGGAGATGAGCCGGCTGTGGGCTGAGTGCTTGGGTGAGAGTGGCCCAGTAAGAAAAATTGGCCCAAGACTAGAGGCCAGACTGAGCATAGGAGAGTGGCCGCGGGATCAAGGATGAATGGCCGGGATCCTTCACATGATTAGCATGGTATGCTACTCATTATCCTATAGTTCTTGATTTAATTTTCAAAAATTGATATCTCTCATATCCTAAAGCTAAATATAGTCAAATAATATATCAAATTGATCCTTTCAAAAAGATATACACAATGGAATAGGTTTAAGGGCCTAATTCAATTGTTTGTTCTCTCTTTCCCCAAAAGATGCATACTTTAACCATTTGGAGTATATTTGATTTATGATTTTGATGCAAACTTGGATCTTGGCTAATCAATCTATCCCTGATCCTTAAATCAGTTACAATAATGTCTTTGTAGCCCTAGTGAAGGTCCTACTATCACTATTTCTCATAAATGACCTCAATTGTACATATGTGCCTACTTTGGACTATAATGTTGAACTTTGCCTAGATTGCTAATCTTGCTTCTAATGGGCACACACCTATTTTGGAATATGTTTCTTATGAGCTAATGTTTCTGATCTAAGCCATGTTGGATGATGGGTTCTCCTATATTGATGAATCATGATCAAGGATGCTCTATTGTGATTCTTTTGACCCTGGAATGCATGTAAATGCCTTAAACCTTGACATGATCATAGAAAGTGCATGGAACGTCATAATGGCATGAAAATCTACCCACACCATCATGATGACCTCTAGTCCAGTATAAGATCATATAATGAACCAATAAGCAACTTGGAACCCATCTTGGCCAAAATCCTAAAATGCATATAATTTGGGTTAATGATGAGAATCTAATGCATGTATACAATCTTGTTGTCAATCAGGTTTGGCATGTGGCTAGATGATGAAGGATATGTTAGGTTATGAAACCTCTAAATCAGGTACGAGCCTTATCTAATTATATGACTAGCTTTCTTGTTTGAAATGATATGTATTGTATGCTTGTTTGTTTATTTGCCCAATATTTCCATGTAGTATTGTTATGTCTTACTCGATGTTTGCCTCATCAGTTTTATAACTTGAACACACACACACAGATATATATATATATATATATACAAAACTCCATTATAATATTGTTGATAAAGGGTTAGCTCTTGGGTATGGCCTTGAGGTCCCTCTTGTATAAAAGGGTTAGCTAATTTTGTAACCCTTATAGACCCTTCCGACGGGAAGTTGGTCAAACGCCTTAAACATGCTTGATATTGTTGATATAATGGAGTGAAATGACATAAAACATGGTTTCACATTTTGTTAAATAGTTAACATGTTTATTCTTATTCATTTCAGCTTGAAATCTTTTCAAATTATGCAAAGCTTATATATATGTATCTTTTTGCCCCGTACTCAGCACCTCGTGTGTTGACCCATTTCTCGTATGCTATTTTTAGTTTCAGAGATGGCTAGAAAGATGATGGTCTTGGTGAGTTATGCTAGGTGTACTTATTGTAAGATTCAGATATAGTACACATGAGCAGACTTGTACAAAGTGACTCTTGAAATATGTAATTTAAATCGTGTAATACAATAATGTTGCTTAATATATCTTGTGGATTGTTGAGATTATGTTGGTGTTTGTCTCTTGTTATCTGTTCATGTGTGCTAAGCTTTACGCTTCCGCATGTTGCCTTTGATATTCATCTGGTTCATGGGACTGGGATTCCGGTTCCATGACAAGTACCTCATTATATTTGCTGATGATCTCAACATATATGGTAGATTGTATCTAATGAAATAAAAGTCTAAATCTCTTGAAGTGTTTAAGGAGATCATGAATGAAGTATGTAACTAGTTTGGTAAAAGTATTAAGACACTTCAATATGATCATGTTAAAATATTTTAAACCAAGAGTTTGAGGACCTTCTGGGAGATCGTGATAGTGTATCATAATGAGATCTACCTGAAACATAATGATGTACCAGAAAGAAGGAATGACGACCTATTTCATGGTGTGATTGTCAATAAATCTAGCTAAGCATCCAATTTCCTTTTAGACACATGTACACTAAAACAATGTACCATCTATAATGGTTCAAAAGACACCATATGAGATATGGCATTGGAAGTGTCCTGATATGTCTTTTGGAAGGATTTGGATTGAAAGCTTGTGTAAGAAAATATTTTCTTGAAAAGCTTTGTCCACAAATCACACAAATGGTGTTTTGTTGAATACTTATTTTATATTCCAATTAGAAAACAAAAGTGTTTATTGTAAGGATGGCTGAATTTCTTAAGAGGAATTTAATTGCAAAGGAATTAGTGGGAGAAAAGTAGAACTTAAAAAGTTCAAGACCAGAAAGAAAATATTGAACCTAAAGAGGTACAATGGGAACAAGTAGAATCACAAATTGTTGTGGAATCTCAAGTTCCTTATGTAACACAAAACCTCATAGATCTAGCAGAATATGCCTTGACCTTGTAAGATTATGATATCTTATAACTCAGGAAGGTGATGAGCTGGTCCTAGATGATGAGTAAACAACATATCTAGAAGTTATTGAGGGACCAAAATCTGAGAAATGGTTTGAGACCATGATATCCAAGATGGATTCCATGTACACCAACAAGGTACGACCTTGGTGGATCCACCTAAAGGGATAAAACCCATAGGGTGTAATTGGATCTTCAAGAAGAAGACCAACATGGATGGTAGTGTACAAACCTATAAGGAAAGATTGGTTGCAAAGATTTTAAAACAAGTTCTAGATGTTGAACAAGATGACATTTTTCACCAGTTGCCATGGTTAAATCCATCAAGATCATGCTTGTCATTGCAACTTAGTATGACTATGATATTTGGAAAAATGGATGTTAAATTGCATTCCTTAATAGGAATAATGTAGAGGATGTGTAATTGACACAACCTAAAAGGTTTTTTAAATGTAATTATTGAAAGTAAAGTTTGTAAGCTACAAAGGCCAATCTATGGACTGAAGCAAGCATTTCAAGGATGGAATCTTTGATTTGACAATATAGTCAAAGAGTTTGACTTTAGTCAAAATGAAGATGGAATCTTTGATTATAATAATTTAGTGGGAGCATATTTATATTCTACATAATGATGGGGAATAACATCCCTATACTATAAATGTTAAAACCTAGAAACGAAAGTACCTTCTCTATGAAGGGTTTAGTCGAAACATCCTATATCTTAGGAATTAAGATCCATAGAGATAGATCAAAATGCTTCTTGACCTAATTATGAGCACATTAGTAAGATGTTGAAGGGTTCAACATAGATTACTCAATGAGAGAAAATTTGTCCATGTTTCATGGAAATAGTCTATCAAGATTTTAGTATCCCAGTTCTTGTGAAGAGCTAGAATACATGAGTAAGTTGCCAATTGCATTAGAAATATTATATACTCATCTCATTGACTTGTATGTATTTGACATGATGAGTGGATATCTGTCAGATCCTAGTGAAAGTCACTAGAATTCTACAAAGAACTTCCTTAAGTACTTGAGAAGCACTAAAAGGATTAGCTCCTTAAGTTATGGTAATAAGGAAGAGTTGGGTGTAAAGGTTTACACCGATGCAAGCTTCCAAAATAAAAAAGAATATCACAATCTAAATTTGTGTTTTATCTTAAAATAGAACTATAAGCTATAAAAGTTCTGAGCAAGAGACAATTGTTAATTCTACAATAGAAGTCGAGTACTTATTGTTTTGAGAATCGTAAAGGATACTATATGGATCAAGAAGTTCATGTAGATGAACTTGTAGGAGGTTCCAACCATTGATGACACAGTAGAAATAATTTGACAACAATGGAGCTGTTAGATAGGAAAGGAATCTCAGATAGCATACTATAAAAATTTCATCTCATACGATAGATCATACAACAAGGAGATGTGAATACTTGTAAAATACCAACTAGAAGCAAATGTTGCTAACTCGCTACATAGGCACGTGTGCACCAGAAACATGATGGATATGTTAAGATCACTTGGAATGAGATTCATGGGTGATTGGCTGTAAGTGCAGGTGGGAATCTATTGGTTTGTATGCCCAAAGAGCCAATCATATGATGATTGTAATGGGGCATCAGATACCTGATTTGATAATTATAAAGGTAATTTTGTCTATTATGTTTGTCTCAATCATGAGATGATGGCACAAACACAATAGATGTCTAAAGAATGATATTATTGATGACATATGTCTTCATGTTTAAGACATGAACAATGAGATCATATGTATGATAAGAGTACATGCAATTTTGTTATGTCCCTAGTAGAATATTCTTGTGGAAGCTAAATAAACAACAATAATACATAAGACTAGAGTGTGTGTTGGTTGATGATAGAATCTCATCAGTCATGATATGTGATATCAAACCAAACACATATGTACATCTTAGAGAATAGTGTATCAAACTGACCCACCTTGAGAGTGATACATGGAGACCATGGAATGGTAGTCATAATCAACTCCCATAGTGATAATAGTAATTGCAATTCCTATACCCGAAGTCATTATACGCATCACATGTCCTTCGATGTATTTTGATATCATCTAACGTCACCTTGAATAGGGGTTTCCATAAAGGTGATGCTCGGGTACATTATGAAACATGGGGATTGAGTGTGAGTGATCTAGATGGGATTTGTCCCTCCTATAGGAGATTGATATCCTAGAAGCTTGACAAGCAAGACTGAGAAATGTTTGGTCATACTCATGTGGCTTAATACATGATATGTGTGCTCACATGCATCTCATACAATCTACTCTAGTTTAAGGAATATGTATTTAACGTTGTGAGGATGATGATTCCATGCCTCAATTTCAATCTGGATATAAGAGACAAAGGAACTATACACTCACAGTAACACTGAGCATAGATTGGAGGTTGAATTGTTCTCCAACTTTCCAATTACTTGAATAGCAATGATGTGTTACTGGATACCACTTATTTCTTGTGATGTCATAAATTGGTTATGTACATTCAATGCCAACATAATTTGGGACCTATAGGGTCACACACAAAGGATGTACCTTGAAAAGGAGTTTTCTCATGAATATGGTTTAACTTGATCACTAAAGTGTTTAGGTATTCAATTTAAACAACATTGACTAAAATTGGTTAAACTGCAATTTGATCCACCCAGTTCATAATTAAAACGACTATTTTAGAAGTGAACCAATCATTTTAGAGTTTGAAACGACCGTTTCAAATTTTGAATCACCCAGTTCAATCACTATTACAGAGAGAAGATACTTTGTCGGTCATTTTAGGCTATGTCGTCGGTTTCCAACCGACAACTAAGTGGGTGACACTAAACTCAGGACATATGTCGTCGGTTAAAGACACCCACAATGATCATATATATCACCGGTTCTACATTACAATCAAACTGAAGATATAACATTGACCGTGCAAAAAAATTATTGTTTCCCTTGAACTCTCCTCATCAGTTATTAAAACAAGAACCAATGAATTTATGCTAATTATGTTGTGAAAATCATTACTTTTGACAATTCCTCATCGATTAATTAATGAGAAATAGCCGACAACACAGGGCATGCGACAAAATTGTTGTTTTCCTTGAAATTTCCTTGTCAGCTATTAAAATAGGAACCGATGACTTAATGCTAATTATGTAGCAAATATGGTTTCCTTTGATAGTTTCTAGTTGGTTAATAATGAGAGTTAACCGACAACTAATAGCATAATATCGATTTTATCAGAAATTGAACAATGAAATATAAAATAAATCTCATCAGTTTACCATAATAACCACCGTACTACATTTATGTAGTCAGTTATTTTGAGATAATCAATGAGAAATGTCTATGTTTTTTTTCTTCGGACTTGTTGTTTGACTGCTAGCTTGTCTACTGCCTATAGTCCTTCAGAATTGAAAATTTCTTCAAAACTACATGACTTTGCAAGCATCAGAGCTTAACAATAGACTAGAAAACCTACAAGAAGATAGATATATACTAATATACTTGTATTTGATACAATATACACAAACATGCCAACAAATCTGAACATTCTATCCTTTTTCACTTCAAATGGACACACACATCCATGAACTCACAACTCAATTGATTCATTTCTTAGCCACACATTCAATTTCAAAATATGCACAAATACACATCATTCTCCTTATGCACTTAACATTCAATTCACACACACATTATGCATGCGGACATATCAACATCAACTACCACAGAGGTTAAATCCACAATGTATAATAATATAACAAAAAAAATATGACATCAATATTTTAACTACAAAAATATCAATCAACCCACCCAATCATTTGACAAGTCCACATGTATAATGAAGAAGTAGTCTTCCCACTATTCATGTAGGTCATTTAGAATCTTCATTTATAGGGTTCAGTAGTGTCAAAAAATTACAAAGAGAATGAGACATAACTCTAAGTAGATTTGATTGTTTGTAGTATCAAATGAGACTACTTCATTAATTATGATCCAAGACTAATAACATTACCTTCTCTATACATTTGATCTATTGCGTGTGCATGACAATCATTTGCATGTACAACATCACATAATATGTACATGCCCAATCATTGTCTTACACAATGCAATCTAGATTTACATCTACGTTAATAGAAATAATTAATCAAAGTTGGTATTATATGCATTGCAATGAGAAGACTACATCAACACTCCTCCAAGATACTAATTTATTTTATTATCTACTTTCCCTTTACCACTAGGGAATGCTTTCACATCCCTATAAGTAAAATTAACATATATGGTGCATTATTAAACTATCATATGATGCAAACATTAACAAATCTGTTGAGCACTAAAAACTATACTTACACATGAATCACATCATTAGGTTTCCCTCATTTGGTGTCAATTTTATACCCGGAGGATAAAAGAAATACACAGTCCAAGTCTTGGGAACAATCACTAAAAACCGCCAAAGCTTATTTCTGAGTGAGTAGAAGGAAAATAAAATAAAAATAGAATTCCACGACAAATTGTATTTATATGTTGGACATATAAACAAAAAGAAAAAAATTTACACAACATTGAAGGGAGATATATCCACAGTCCTGGAAGCACCAAAAACCTTCATCGCGGTACTCATGTAACTTTTGATGCCACTTAGATATCTAAGTACATCTATAATCAATGATGGCATTATGAATGCCACATTTGATATTCCGAACTCAGCAACTCCATAATAAAAATGACAGAATAATACATACACACACACACACACATATATATATATATGCAATAATTAGTTAAAATATAGTAAAAAAGTAAAAAAAAGTATTCTTCACATATGATAGAGTATTCAGACTCACTGTATCCAAAGTTCTAACAGTGATGTATTCAACCATTGATACTAAAATAGCTATAAAACATAAGTCAACACTATAATAGTGTCACAATCTATACATACGACCTCCTCCCGAAGGTCGATCACCGCGGTATGTGGTTTCTCTATATTGTCTATCCATATTGTCAATGCCTTGCAGTTAGGGCCTAGGGAGTCAAATAACTCCTGTGGAATAAAATGTGGGGGAAGATGCTTTAGAATCCTAGGGGGCTTCTTATCTATAGTGGGATGCATGCATGTATTCTCATATTAGCCTTTGATTATTTATATAAATTTCAATATATATTTGTCATACCACAAGAAATATAATGAGTCGTTTGGGCCACCCAGTAAATCCACCTTCTACCTCTCCAACTGTAGTGACATCCAGGTTCTTGCATGGGAGCGGTTCATTTGTCTATGAAAGAATGACATGTATGACATTCACAAGAACATGATGAGCGGGAAGAGGAATACCATGAACCATATCAATGAGTGAATAAGTCTCGACATCTGCCATGATGTTGTATGATGGAACATTGATGGCAATATGGCATTTTCTGGTAATCTACAATTTTAAGAAACACAAAATTTAAATTGAGACACATATATATTGACTTCAAGGGATTATTTTATCATAATGTACATATATTGACTTAAATTGAACCTTACCCCAACTGTTCCATGTGGTCTCGAAGGTCTACTCCCAATACACTATGTGGATGTGTGACACTGTACATGTTCCATGACTGCTGGCGGAGCTTGAATCACTTGAGCAGCTTTAAACTCCTCCAAGGCTACAACTATCAATCTTTGCACATCCTCTTGGTCCATTCTCCCTTTATTAGCAGATTTGTGTTTTTGCTGGGATGCATCAAAAAAGGATTTTATTCCGAACCCAGCTCGAGCGCACCTAACACGTCCAGGGTTATCTTCCATCCCTAGAGCAACCTTCAATTCATCGTGTGTGCCCTGAGGGGTGAAATTTTCCTTCTTTATTTTCTCAACCAAATCCAACGATTCATCATGAAAACCGAATAATCAGTAAAACTTAACAATCTAGTAAAAAAAGAACATGGACATGTTGTGATATCAAGAAATTTACCATTTCTGAAGCCATCTCCTAGGTTGCTTATATGGGAATTTCTCTGTCTTTGTTTTTCCTCACATCTATCTACTCAATATTATGAGGCAACCATCTAGAATTACTAGAAGACTCCACAGTATAAGGGGTATAAGTAGAAGGCCCTTGATCTTGTTGGATCAAAGGGATCTAGAGGGGGGGGGGTCAAGAAATAGAATTGCAAATATGGAATTTTATGTGCAACTAAACATACATAGCAAGGATAAGGGATACTGAAAGAGATCAAGAACAAGCTATCTAGAGTGGTTTTAAAATCAAAACTGAGATACTATACATCCACTAACAAGAGAGGTCAAGCCCTATGATTTTGCAACCATTGCATACTTATATCCCATTATAAGACATACGATAAGACCTTCCATTTGCAGGGAGAGGATATCTAGCGTTTCCTTTTAAGGACCAAAAGGAGCCAATAAACCTTACAAGGTCTTACCAATCCTTAGAGAAAGAGTCTTCAACCTCTACAGGTCTTACCCACTTTTACAATGAGCTGGACACCTTCTCCAAGGAGGTTCCCTCTTGCAACAAGCCTTCCACCTTGAAGAAATTATCCACTCTTCTCAAGGATCTTCAGTCTTCACCTTCTCCTTCACCTTAGAGAATCTTTCACCAACTTATATCTTGTGAAAGGGATTGGGAAAGGGATGATTTGACAGATTTATAAGAGTACAATGGAGTAGCTCTCTCACACATATCCTATCTCACTCATAATGATGTTTTTCTTAGTAAGCAAGAGAGAGATAATGTCTCTATGTGGACAAAATACTCAACTATAGCTAGGATTAAGGTATGTCATCTTGGAAGGAAGTATAAGGGCCCTTTTTATAGTTGGGGGTGTCAATTAGCCACTAGAAGCATTTGAGAATGAATTCTAGTCATTTGAGGTGTTGTAATAGATCTATTTTTGATGTTTGCAACACTCCAATGGCTAGAAACACTTTTTTTACACACTCCCTACTGTACAATCGATCGAGTTTCAATAAAGCAAACTCGGCTTATAGCACTATGCAACAAAGAAAATTTGAAGTTTTGTTTGAGTTTATCCTAGATGAAACTCAACCGACAACTTAAATTGCATTTAGTTAGTGTAGGGTGTTGTTCGAGTTGTCAACCAGACAAACTCGGCCTTGTCTAGTAGGTTCTAAGACCCATCCTAGGTGTCAGTCAAGTTTTTGAAAGGGAAACTCGACCGATAAGGGTGCCACTATTGCATTTTGGAAGTTGTCATTTGATTTCTTAAACATTCATTTTAAGCATTTCTGATTTTTTCACATCTTAATTACAAGCCATGGCATCAATACACATGATTACAAAAATTGTCCTAAGTCATTTAGGACGTTCTTCACAAAATTGAATTTGCATTGACTTTGGCTTGTATTTGGTCTAGCTAGGACTTTACTGAAGTGATCCTTTTCATGTACCCACAACATGATTATTTAGGTAGGAAACATTTTCTAATCGCATCATATACAATTCTTGGATATGGCAAGCTCAACTGTTTGCCATATTCTATCTCTATGCTTCTAGGTACTTAATCTCATTAAGATCACCTAGTTAATCTTGACCCAAAAGACAAAACTATAGAATATGCACCCTACTTTGGCATATCTACATATCTACTATCACAGTTGCACGAGATGGACAATGCACCATGCTTCGGAATAACCTTTGCTTAGTCGATCTAGTTTTTTATGTGTCTTGATTATGGAAAGCATCAAAGACTTAATATTTAAATTGAAGGATTATATATATATACATATATATATATATATATATATATATATATATATATATATATATATATATATATACTCATACATATCCAAACAACACATACTTATAATACGTATTATATACATACTATATCCAATCCACAAACACAAAATCATTGGTTATGGCCATTCTACTATAATCCTTTGGAACCACAAAAGATTACTATCCATGTATGCTTTTTTGCATCTCATGAAAGAATATGAACCTGCATTTGATCAACATCAAGATGAACAACTTCATGGATGCCCTTTGGTGTTGGACCTTCAATTTTCCTCTCCATGGTCACTCCTTGGAGTTGGATCTTCAAGTCTCCTCCTCACTACAAGTCTTCCAAACTGAATCTATTCCTATCTCTATTACATCATGTGAGTAAGAAGAAACTCAAGTTACACTCGAGGGGAGTTTAGAGGTAATATAATTAATTACACTTAGAGATAAAAGATGAGGCTCGACATGCAAGCCAAATACTTATGCAAAAGGATCCAAGAACAACCATGTACATCAAACCACAACATTCACAAAGGGGTCCTAGGCCATAACCATGCATGTAATCACCACACAGAACATTTTCAACAACAACATGTATGATTTTATAAGTATATATATACATATGTACATTATTGCAATCCTTTTAATGAGAGACATTCCCCATTAAATAGTTCATGACTCCCATAGTTACAAGGCAGGGTACATAGGGGCAACACTCCTGTGTGGGTGTCCAAGCAAAATTTCACTTTTGTGCACTAAGAAAAATCATATTTTTCATAGTCAACCTTGTCCAACAGGTCAAAAACAACAGGTCTACATTGTACATGGAATTAGGTTTAGATATAAATATTAACGATCTAAGTTCACATTACATTCAACCACAAAAAATGGTATACAGAAATTCTGATCATATCGAATTAAATCCAAATACGTTGTAGATCGACGCAGTTCTGATACTACTATTGGGTTTTGTGGAGGTGAAAGGCGCAACAGAAGCAATTAAAATTTTCTCCGCATACTCTACTCGAGGATCTCATCGACAACAACATATTTAGAAGGAGGGTGTAAGGATATACCTCGTCCTGAAGCAAGTTTAGAAACATCCCTTCACCCAGTGATGTGATCTCTCCTAGTGTGCACAGACGGTCCTCGACCGTCCTCCAAGCACAAGCAACTCATCATTTGCGTCTCTACTTCATCCAATCCGATGGATTGGAACTCCATGTTGTGCTTCCTAAGCCAGTAGGACGGAGCAACCTTTGCTTGATGATGTGCTAGCATCAGTTTGTATCCTTCTCTCTCACTTGGGGATGATGACGACTAGGGTTCACATAGAAGGATGTAACCTCATTGTGAGTGTATTAGCGTTAACTAAAAGTCAGTCGTCATGCCCCTATTAATAGAAGAGAAAGGAAGCATGGCTTCCCAAAACCCCTTGGGTAAGAAAAAGGGTTGCGATTGCGTTTAAAATGAACTGCTCGTGGACCAATAAAAGAATAGTATAGAATCCATTAATTAATCTAATTAATCATATTAATTGAGTAACTAATTTCCATTATCCATATCCAGTTAATTGGTCTGGATCATCCAGCCTGCTTAACAATGGAATCTAATTAATTGTATAAAAGATTTTAACCAATTAACTCTATATTATATTCCAATATTATAGTAGATTACCTAAACATTTTAGTAATCAATTTGATTTGAAACATTTCCTATCACTTTCACATTTATAATCCTATTCCAATCAATCCTATGTGTGTGACCTAGTAGGCTCCACATTATGTTGACAGTGATATTCATAATTGTATTATGACTTCACAAGAAATATTGGTTTCTAGCAAGACTTCATTGCTACCCAAGTAATTAGAGAAGTTGGAGAAAAACTTAATCTATCATTCCTAACTGGTATTACACTAATGTATAGTTTCTTTGTATCTGATATCTGGATTGAAATTGAGGTATGGAATCATCATCCTCTTCGACATTCAATCCATGTTCCTTCAACTAGATCAAATTTCTTGAGAATTTTGTAAGCTCAATATCACATATTGACTCACATCATCATGGCCACACATTTCTCAGTCTCTCTTATCAAGTGGCCAGGACATCAAACTCCTATAGGAGGGACATATCCCATCTACATCATTCACACTCATCCCACGTGTCACGGTGCACCCAAGCACCCCCTTTATGACAACCCTTATTCAGGATCACAGTGGATGTTGTCAAAGCTTACCGAAAGACATGTGATGAGTGTAGTGACTTTAAGTCTAAGAACCACAATCACCACCATCACTATGAGAGATGACTCTAACTACCATTCATGGTTCCATGTGTCACTCTCAAGGTGGGTATGTCTGATACACTGTTCTCTAACAAGTATCTATGTGCTTGGTATGATATCACATATCACGACTAATGAGATTTTGTCATCAAATCACATACACTCTAGCGTTAAGTGTTATTTTTGTCTATTAACCTTCTAGAATAACATTCGACTAGGGACATAACAACAATGGATACTCTCTTGACATCCGTATGATCTCATCATTCAAGTCCTCAACTCGAAGACATACATCATTCAGTAATATCATTCTTTAGACATTTATTATGTTATATCATTATCTCATAACTAAATAAACATAATAAATGGGAAGCTTTCCTTTATTATTAATCAAATCATTTAGAAGATATGCCATTACAATCATCATATGATTGTCTCTCTGGGCATACATTCCAACATAAAGTAACTTAGTCATTATATATATATATATATATATATATATATATATATATATATATATATATATATATATATATATATATATATATATATATATATATATATGAATGTTAGTATACACCTACATATCCATGCTAACGTACTTTGTAATATCTTTACAAAAATCTCAGTCAACATATTGTGTTGATTAAAAACACAAATAGTTAATGCATGTGCATTAAATAAGAAGTTAGATATAACCACAATGATACTAAAACGCCACTGGTGTTGGATCAAAGGGATCTAGAAGGGGGATAAATATAGCTAAAAAGCACTTAAACAACATCAATTAGACTTTCAAATTACTTCAAGAAGTAGGATTGCAAATATGGAATTTGATGTGCAACTAATCATACATAGTAAGGATGTGAGAGATTGAATAAGCACAAGACCAATCTATGTTTCTTCCAAACTCCAAACTAGAACAAATTCAGTCCACTATCTAGAGAGGACAAGCCCTATGATTTTTCAACTATTGCATACTTATATTCCATTATAAGACATACAATAAGACCCTCTTTTTGTATGGAAAGGATACCTATCCTTCCTTTTTAATGACCAAAAAGATCCAATAAACCACAACAGTTCTTACCTATCCTTGAGGTAGAGCTTTCAACCTCTATAAGGTGTTGCGCACTCTTGTAAGAAGATGGAGACCTTCACCAAGGATCTCCCCTTTTTGCATCGAGTCTTCCACATTGAAGGAATTACCTATTTGCCTCAAGGATCTTCATTCTTCACCTTCTCCTTCAACTTGGAGAAGCTTTTCACCTTCTCCGTCACCTTGGAGAAGCTTTTCACTAACTTTTCTTGAAGAAAGGGGTTAGAAGAGGGATGCTTTGAGAGATTAACAAGAGTACAATGGAGTAGCTCTCTCACACATAGCCTATCTAACTCATATGGACATTTGGATTTGTAAACAATAGAGAGAAAGGGGCTATGGTGGACAAATGCACTCAACTATAGCTAGGATTTTGAATAGCATGAAGGAGAAAACTTGGAATGAAGTCCAAGGGATGCTATTTATAGTTGGGGATGTCCACTAGCCACTAGAATCACTTGGGAATGAGTTATAGTCATTTAGGATGATGCAATGACTCTATTTGTGATGTTTGTAACACTCCAATGACTAGAATCACTTTTTCTACACATTCTGTACAGTGCAGTCAGTCAAGTTTTCATAAAGGTAACTCTGCTGATAACACTATGCAACAAGATAATTTGAGTTGTCGGTCGAGTTTATGCTGGATGAAACTCAACCAATGGCTTAAAATTGCTTTTACAGTGCAAGATGTTGGTCGAGTTTATCACGAGGTAAACTCATTCGAACGTGGACATTTCTAAGACCTATCCTAGCTGTCGGTCGAGTTTCTGGGAAGGAAACTCAGCCGATCATACAACCTATGATGCATTTTGGAAAATGTCTTAAAATTGATTAAACATTCAAATTAAGTGCTCATGATTCATTTTCATCTTAGTTAATAATTATAAAAATTTCCCTAAGTCATTTAGGAATATTTTCTCAAAAGTGCATTTGCATTGCTTTTAACTTGAACTTAATCAAGCTAGGGCTTGATTAAATTGATCCTTTTTCTAACACCCCTTTTAAGCATACATGTATCAATGGAATCAATCCCCATAATACATGCACTTTAAAGGACTAGACAAGTATGATTATACACATAACATTCTCTTTACAAAACCCCATGAGCCTGTGTCCCATACCACAAATACATGGGAAAAAGAGAGAGCATGATATGTACAATGCTAGAGTTAACATAAAAGTTCAAAATTTCTAGAACATAACCCTAACCCTTATATGAACTAATGTCTCTTGACTAGACATCTACTTTGGTTTCCATATCTTTCACGTAATTCTTCTACACTTAGGATTAGAACATATTGTTTTTTCCTGGTGGTCATATACTTATTTGCTCTGATAACATAATTGTAACACCCCCTTTAAGAATAAATGTATCAAGTGAAGTAGTCCCCATCTTTTCCATAACATGGGGTACTTTATCTCAATTGAGTGTCACAATAATACTAACTAGTGCAAATAAAGTAAACAATAACCATGCATTAATATTGAACTTGATTCATATGTTGTTTATAGTTGAGTTCTTGAATTGAAACTAACTACCAAACATGATTAAACATTATTTATAAATGGAGTTATCTATAAACATTAGAATCTTCTGTTGTAGATGGCACCCCCCATGTATGTCATGGAAGCTTATAATTTGAAGCACTCACTTCAAATTCCTTTGCTCCTTGATCTAGGGACATCTCGTCCCATGGTCATGCGAAAATAAGGACACATCATTAAGCATCACTATACATTTTATAAGAACTGAAAAATAATCATAATGCTAGACATGAGAGAAAAGCTTGACATGAATTTGACTTCAGCATTCTTGAAATTAATTTCTTGGCATAAATAAGAATTGAGTAAGTAAAATATGCAATCTCTATGATGTTCCCACTTAATAGCCCATAATCGACACAAATGCCCATGATTTTGCTAAAAGCCCATAACAACCCTTTGAGGTCCATGATTGACTATAAAAGACCATAATTGGCACGAATGCCCATAACGACCGCTTGAGGTCCATGATTGTAAGAGCATATAAAACTTAATCAAATTCTTATAACGTGATTCTTAAAATGAAAATTAGCATGATCTTGAACAATAAATCTTTAACACAATGAATTTTCTCCCTCATGATCTTAATATTACATGATTTACATGATTCTTTCTTCACTACCTTAACCATTACATGATCATAATGTTAAACTAACGAGCATCTATGATAAACATATGACTTTATGAATATAACAAACAACATGTATTAGTATAATCTATGACATATCTTTATCTTAATTTCATTCATTAACTTGTAATTTTAAGCCTAATCATAAACCATACATAACAAGCAATTAAACTAAGGTACATATGTATAGTGGCATGACCGCTTATCTGGAGAAAAGTTGATCCTAATATGGTCTATCTGTCCTTGATTCAAATCCTAGGTTTCCCTAAAATTGCATAATATGACAATAGCAATCTATGAGAAAGATATAATGAAAACCATAATCAGATTCAATTACAATGTCACCAAGTATATGTTTTAACAAATACTTGTAAGAAAGTATAATGGTTCTGAGTTCCTAACATTATTCCTTGTCCATATTTGAGGAAAATTATTTATTTTCTTGTTGTATTAGATCATAATCATGTCTATGAACATTTTTCTATTGATTTCTAAAACCTGTTTGGTTCATTTCCATTGATTGGACCTCCAAATGGAAATACTACAATTTGGGTAGTTTTTGTATGTATAGATTTGTGCTTCAATTATATATTCCATACTTCGGTTGTTTGATACTCTAAAATAGAGTATGGATGACTATGGTAGATCAGGATATCATCCTTGTAGGATAATGACAAGGCATGCTCACCATAGAGAAAATGTTCTTAATATGACACCCTAGGAGCGTGGTGTTGTAAAGAAGGTTGGACAAGGAGACAAAAGGGTTGCCCATGGGTAGCGTTGTTGATTTTGATATTCTTGTGATGTTTTATGTTGATTATGATAAAAATTTGATCATTAGTTTACAAACTTGAGGATGTCCAAAAGTGCATGTGATGCACCTTGAGGCTTTAATTGTCCCACTAGATCCATATGTTCAAACTTTTAAAAAAGGGTCAATCTAGAAATAAGATAGTTTTTTGAATTTACCATGATTAATAATTCTAGCATGAGCTTTCTTATCACTGATGTAATGACCGTCGCCAAACCGACAAACAAATTGTCACTAATTAAGTGGAATAAACATAAACAACGGATTAACAAAAATCACTAAAATTTAAAACGGTTTTACAAGGAGATCCTTGTACATAAAACTTTTACTGAAAGATCCAAAACTCATGCATATCATGATTTACATTGTACAACATTATTTCATCTCATCTCAAGGACAACATATAATAGTTGCTCTATCAAAAGACATACTAGAGCAACATAAGACCTCGAGGCATTCAAGCCAAAATCTCAGATCATTCATGAAACCAGTACAAACCAACTCCAAGGACCTGAGAGAACAAAGACGACACATAGGACTTCTATCTACAAGACATGACAGACAGTACACTCAACCTGAGCTGTCACTGCTGTCCTTGTTGCTATTGTTCTTTCTCTACAGTACAGTCTCAATCCCCCTCATGCACGTCCACCTAAAAAAATGTGGATCCCATGGGGTGAGACAATTGTCCTAGCGAGAGATATAACTCTCCGCCAACAATGTTATTATCACAGTTAAATAGTATTAAACTTAGTATATGAGAAGCAGTTTAGAACATTCTCATCTTTTAAAGAATTACAACTATCTATGATAGAGCAGTAAATCATCTATTTTTTTCATAAGGAATATGAAGAACATGTATATCATTTACCCATCATACTATATCAACATCTCAAGCTTATCCTGAGATACTCATTATCATGGTATGTCATCCATGAATCATTCTCATTACTATTTGTTGACCTTAGCCAATCTGTTAGCCAGATATTGAATTGTACCAGTCATGTGAGTATACATCATCATATTCTGTCCAGGCATTGGACTATGCCAATCCTATGCAATTATCCCAACCATTGGACTATGGCCAATCCTGTGCAAACATTCCAGGTATTGGGTTACTACCAATTCTGTGCAATTATTCCAGGCATTGGACTATTACCAATCATGTGCAATTATTTTAGGTATTGGGTTATTACCAATCTTGTGAGATTATTCTAGGTATTGGGTTATTACACATCCTGTGCAATTATTCCAGATATTGGGTTATTACCAATCCTATGCAATTATTCCAGGTATTGGGTTATGACCAATCTTGTGACATTATTCCAGGCATTGGGTTATTACCATCCTGTGCAACTATTCCAGGCATTGGGTTATTGCCAATCCTGTGCAATTATTCCAGGTATTGGGTTGTGACCAATCCTATGCAATTCTTCTAGGTATTGGTTTATGACCAATCCTGTGACATTATTCCAGGCATTGGGTTATTACCAATCCTGTGCAATTATTCCATTATTATTATTGTATCCATTTATTATTATTATTATTATTATGTTACTAAGTTTCTATTTCCTAGTTTATTTGAACATTATCATTTCTTACATGACACTTTTATAAACATCTTGTCACCTCTCACTAGGAAACAACTAACCACATGTCTCACAAGGCCCATTAAACATCTTGTCACCTCTCACTAGGCAACAACTATTCCCATGGCTCACAAGGCCATTAAACATCTTTTCACCTCTCACTAGTCAACAACTATTAGGATTAGGGTTTCCCTTTATAGCTGAATAGGGTTTCAAGTTCATATTATCAATCCAAACCCTAATTCATTGCTCCACACATCTAGGAGCATAAATAAATATCATAAATATTCAATCATACTTATTTATTCTCATCATTTGTAATTAAATGATTATCAACACAAAGTATGAGTTTGTCTCTTATCCTTACTAGGATATTGATTACATCATACTTTATTAACTTGGCTTAACCCTTTATCAAGGTATATTAGCCTATACTTACCAAAGTGCATTAATCTCATTACATCTCAATGTAAAAATTGACATGACACACTTCATGTGTTACTCATCCAAGTATATTGGACTTAAAATGCATCAAGGTATATCAACCTTGAGGTGCTGGATGTGATATTTATCATGTCTTAGTGTATCAAATCCCTCATCACTTTTAAATTACTTAAGTTCATCCACTTATCTTGTATTAGGGTATTTTCCCATCCTAATACTTTATGCACTAACTCATCACATTTATCATGTAGTGTATAGGCCATAAGTCACACATTTGAATTACCCAACTATCTTCAAGTGATATGGACTCACCTCAGGTTGAGGCATTATTGATATAAGGTTGTCCATTACCAACCACTTTAGGTGTTTCTCCTATCAAGGTATTATCCACACCATTACTTGGTATTATATTTATCTCTCCTAAGAGTGTCTTGCCCTCACCTTTACAAGGTGTCTCGGGTTAGAGGTAAGCATATGTTCACCATATCGGGTTGTAGGTGTATAGACACCACCATATTAGGCTAAAGTTATATGAATACCATCCATATCGGGCTAAAGGTATATGTATACCATCCATATTGGGCTAAAGGTGTTTGTATGTGTTACCCATGTCGTGCATGAGGTATTAAGCCATCACCTTGTCAGGGTAAAGGTGTATTCAATCACCATATCGATGGCTCACCATTTAGGGTTGGCTGTGACAGCGTACATGTCATCTAGAGTTGTGTATCAAGCTACCATATCGTGTTACATCTTATTCTTGATTACATACCTCATATCGTGCAAGCCATACCCATATCGGGTTAGAGCTACTTGTGTATCTACTTGAACCCGATATCACTTTTACAAAGTGATGACATCTTCTTCAAGCTCTAGACCTTCGTTCTAATAGTAATAGTTCATGGAAAAATGTCTAAGCAACTACTAGAGCTCATAATTTCAATAACTATTTCAGGAAACTTCAGAATTAAAAGTAATTCATTAAGTATAGCAATTTAGGTGATGAATAATAACATGATTGAGTTCAAGTTATATAACCCACCTTAAGAACAACTTCAAAGATCCAAGCTCCAAAGATCCACATTCCCAAGGTTGAAGATGACTTATCGAAAGCCCAAGGCTCATTCACAACTCTTTCATATACAAGGAATCACCATGGATAAGCAATTGGTGAAGAAAAAAAGAAAGGAAGATCAAAACCCTAAAATCATGCTTCAATCCAAGGTTGATGATGATAATGGCCTCACCTTAGGGTTAAGACTTGATCTCCTTATTCATCCAACATCTTTGCATGATACCTCACAACCCTTTCACGATATGCCACCACTTGTGGCCGATATCCCTCTCACTTGGGGCCAAAAACACTTCACTATGGACGATATCACCCTTCTTGGCCGATATCAACCTACTTGGCCGATATATTCTTGCTATGGGTGATATCCAAGAACCTTTGCATGATACCACATCAATCCTGAACGATAAAAGATCTATATGCACTATACCTTAGGAAAGGAGGGTGGTAAGGGTTGAAAAATACCACTAAGGGGTGAAACTAGGGGTATATATACTTGTTGCTCAGGAGAGAAGGTAAAAATGAGGTGTCATCAATTTGAGCTAGTAGGCACCACGTATCCATGCATGGATGACACATGTACATGTATGCATAAACATATATCGTGTCATGAAAAATGGTTGAGGATCATTTAGGGATAAGGATTTGTCCATTACATATCCTTTTGAATAAGATATATCAATTAATTCATCACTTTATTCACAACTCGTCAGAACTTTACTAAGGAAGTTGTAACCCGACACAACTCACCTCCTTGTGGTGATTTACATGACATGGCCTTTTCCAAGAGTCCAAAAAACTTAATGGGACTCCTCCTATGGATCCTTGGCCGATGGGCACTCATATATAAGCTTTTCAACTTGATTCAACTCAAGTTAAGGTTTCATATTCAACCCTTTTCTTGGTCATTTCATCACCAAGATTACCATCACTCATAATTGATTCAAACATGGTGCCTCATTATTTCTCTCTCCTATAAATGATACTATGAGGGAGTAGGGACACTCTAGAGGTGGTAATTTGCATATCAACCGTACATTTTGGGTAAATTATAATTTGTACCAAAATTGGTACACAATGCATTAGCATTATTCAAACAAGTTCAAATTTGGAATTTAGGCTTTCCACAAGCCACCACCTTGCATAATTCTCTCTCTTATGATTCTAAAACACTTAAGGCATGTTCAACACGTGACATTTTGCACTATAACCCCTTATCTTGGGTAAATTGCATTTTGGTCCAAAACAAAGGAACATTGCTCAAACATCATTCAATCAGGACCAAACTTGGAACATAAGTGAGTCACATGACAACAAAACTCCTTAGAGGATTATATTAAAGTTCTAAGCAACTTTATTAGACAAAACAAATAGGGTTACCTCATAACCCAGGTCAAGGTCATTACAAGTTATAAACCCCTAACAAGGATTTCATCCCCGAAATCCCAGGTAAAGGGAGACAAATATTATTCATTCATCATATCATCAAGCCTCCATATATTTTCATGGAGATGCCATAGAACTTTGACCAACACAAAGTCCTTTCACACAGGGTTATCATAGAATCTGTCATATAGGACACATACTCCACTATCCTTTTCATTATTGACTATAGAGTCAACTCTGTTTCGGGTGACATTTTTTTTTATTCAGAGAATCATTATACATACCTTATTTAACTCTAAGTGTCAAACCTCACTGATTTTTCACCCACTTGGAGCTACATGTCTTATCATACATCTGGTATGCCAACTAATCTATTGACACAACACTAAACTTTCATACTACTTGTACCAACTATCTAAGTAGTTGTACATTCTCTTGTCATAAGGGGGGGTTACTTATCAAAGAAGAGCTATCTCAGAGGTATCTCTAGATGTCATGTATAAGATGCCTCAAAAAATCTAGATAGCGATATTCTAGGAAGTTATCTTTAGCTTGATCAACTTTTCCAAAACAATTCTACAATTGTTCCTTCAACTCATACATCCTTGCTGATGTCATGTTTATGTAGAGCATAAACCCCTAACATATGATGTCCATACTATTTTATGTAACTGAACTGATTTCACAGTTGGCCATCCCAGGTAACCACCATAAATCATCTGATTAGGAGTTATGTTTTTTTTTTACTTTCCCATACCACCTGATACTTCTTAGATACCAGAATTCCTTACCTTGGTATCCTTCATATGTGTCAAAAACACATCACATCCTCATAATTTCCATCTCTCTGTTGTTATTACCAAAGCCACACATATAAAAGGATCTTCCTTTCATCTTTGGGACATTATTTATTAAACATATTTTTATCTTGGAATCAAAGTCCAAGATGAACTGATACTTTTCTAAGTATCCATCAATTAAACACTTTTACTCATGCACATCAAGTGTCACAAGACTTACTTGATTTTCATGTCCCGAAAGGGAAAGAGCACAAGGAAACATAGTCCTTTATATCACCCACCATTATTCAGGGTTGTTTATTAAAGAAAAGATATTATCACCTTCTTTGAGTATTACATGAACTTTCAATTGTTCATGTATCATTCAATCTTATTTCCTCTTATGTTCCTTGCTTTCAACAAAGGAATTATAGAGATGATTACATGTCACCACCTCTTGGTATTATCATCATCATGATTACTAGATCTGGGTATTCCAACCCTTAGTTCATCACTGAACACTGTTAACTCTCATCACGTAAATGTTACCTCTAGGTCCTCAGACCAAGGTATACATTATACTAAACATCTTGTTCTATTTATAAGTTGATCTATGATTAACTCAGATTTCTCCATATATCAATTAGGATGTGGTAGAAATATCCATGCCACATCTCTGACTTCATTATGCTCTTTAGATTGTCTCAAAATGACTACTTGATCAGAGTAATAAAAAAGATAACAATCTAAGAGTTCCATACTTACCTTGCCTTCAATAGATGAATACCTAGATAGGGTATTCAAGAACTAAAATTAGGTAGTATGCATTTGTTTTATATTATGTTTCATACTTTTAACATCTCTTTAAATTTTACTACTTAGTTTCTCAGATTTTCTCTGGGTGTTTCTTTTACATCTTTCCTTTTCTACATGAAGAGAGAAATTTCAAAACATATAAGAGAATATTAATATGAATATAGGTTCTCATCCTTCTTATCTCTTCCTCATGTCCTCATAGGACTAATCAAAGGAAGATCAACAACAACTACCTTCTTATGATTATTAGATAAAATCAAGAGAAAACATATCAGAATGAAAAAGCTCTATCTGACTGTCACCCCTCACAGTCATCTACCACTTCAGGTTGACTCAAACATATAGTCTAGCTATTTCATGTTGTGTCTTTTGCCTTTTTACACTATTAGGTTGTAACTTTCGTAAGCCCTTTTGAGTTTGCCTCGGTTGTTGGGTCATTTACTCCCTTCTTTTTTAATAAAAGGGTTTAGTATGCTTAACATGTCCATGTCTTGTCCTCATACCATAGTCTTATCGATCTCGTTACCGATGTAGAAGCTACGTCAGGAGTTCTTATAGGTGGAAAGTTAGGACTTTTTCCTTTACTTAGTGACTACTGCCCTGGTGCACTAGGCATTTATTGCACTGGTGTCACCAAAAACTTTGTCTTTTTAGACAAATAGGAAAATGTATCTAGAATTATAGAGACCTTTCCTTAATTCTCAGCTTATTACCCCTCCTTGGGCATTGCCATCACAGATATACTATCTGTCTATACTTATGGCAGAGTCTATTTTCTTGTCATATGTTAATCCTTCTCACATTTTCCACTGTTCCAACATGACTATGTCATTCAGGAACCCTTTCAGAACCCAAAATTTCTACATTGAGGACTGGTAACCGAGGTTGTAATGCTAGTATCCAGTCTACTATATGCATAACTGTTGTTCTAAACTGCCCAACAAGAGCATAAAAAGTAGGATTCTTTATCCTAATTAGGTCAAGATGGGAATTCTTAGGCACTCATTCTTCTCTTGCATGATCCCTTGTACCCTCTCTTGGTGCAACACCATTGCTCTCAGCAACATGTTCCTCATGTTCTCCAGTCATTGCTAAACTTCACCCTTTCTTCTGCATAAACAGAAGTCACTATAGGGTATACTAGAGGACACTGGAACAGACTCAACACCTTAGTCCTATGTCTATGTAGACTCAGCGAACCGTAAGCTCTGATACCAAACTTGTAACGACTGTCACCAAATTGATAAACAAATTGTCACTAATTAAGTGGAATAAACATAAACAACAGATTAACAAAAATCACTAAAATTTAAAACCGTTTTTCTAGGAGATCCTTGTACAGAAAACTTTTATTGAAAGATCCAAAACTCATACATATCATGATTTACATTGTATAACATTGTTTCATCTCATCTCGAGGACAACATATAACAGTTGCTCTATCAAAAAACATACTGGAGCAACATAAGACCTCGAGGCATTCAAGCCAAAATCTCGGATCATTCATGAAACCAGTACGAACCAACTCCAAGGACCTGCGAGTACAGAGACGACACAAAGGACTTCTATCTATAAGACATGACAGACATTACACTCAACCTGAGTTATCACTGTTGTCCTTGTTGTTGTTGTTCTTTCTCTACAGTACGGTCTCAATCCCCCTCATGCACGTCCACCTAAAAAAATGTGGATCCCATGGGGTGAGACAATTGTCCCAGTGAGAGATATAACTCTCCCCCAACAATGTTATTATCACAGTTAAATAGTGTTAAACTTAGTAGTGGAGAAGTAGTTTAGAACATTCTAATCTTTTAAAGAATTGCAACTATCTATGATAGAGAAGTAAATCATCTATTCTCTTTATAAGGAATATGAAGAGCATGTATATCATTTACCCATCATACTATATCAACATCTCAAGCTTATCCTGAGATACTCATTATCATGGTATGTCATCCATGAATCATTCTCATTATTGTCTGTTGACCTTAGCCAATCTGTTAGCCAGATATTGAATTGTACCAGTCATATGAGTATACATCATCATATTCTGTCCAGGCATTGGACTATCCCAATCCTATGCAATTATTCCAGGCATTG
Organism: Alisma plantago-aquatica; assembly: GCA_963693085.1. Lineage (NCBI taxonomy): Eukaryota > Viridiplantae > Streptophyta > Magnoliopsida > Alismatales > Alismataceae > Alisma > Alisma plantago-aquatica. Next base: position 415,387,278 of record OY856410.1, read on the forward strand.
GACTATGGTCAATCCTGTGCAAACATTCCAGGTATTGGGTTATTACCAATCCTGTGCAATTATTCTAGGCATTGGACTATTACCAATCATGTGCAATTATTCCAGGTATTGGGTTATTACCAATTCTGTGACATTATTCCAGGTATTGGGTTATTACACATCCTGTGCAATTATTCCAGGTATTGGGTTATTACCAATCCTGTGCAATTATTCCAGGTATTGGGTTATGACCAATCATGTGACATTATTCCAGGCATTGGGTTATTACCAATCCTGTGCAATTATTCTAGGCATTGGGTTATTACCAATCCTATGCAATTATTCAATGTATTGGGTTGTGACCAATCCTATGCAATTATTCCAGGTATTGGGATATGACCAATCCTGTGCAATTATTCCATATATTGGGTTATTACCAATCCTATGCAATTATTCCAGGTATTGAGTTATGACCAATCCTGTGACATTATTCCAAGCATTGGGTTATTACCATCCTGTGCAACTATTCCAGGCATTGGGTTATTACCAATCCTGTGCAATTATTCCTGGTATTGGGTTGTGACCAATCCTGTGCAATTCTTATAGGTATTGGTTCATGACCAATCCTGTGACATTATTCCAGGCATTGGGTTATTACCAATCCTGTGCAATTATTCCATTATTATTATTGTATACATTTATTATTATTATTATTATGTTACTAAGTTTCCATTTCCTAGTTTATTTGAACATTATCATTTCTTACATGATACTTTATAAACATCTTTTCACCTCTCACTAGGAAAAAAACTAACCACATGGCTCACAAGGCCCATTAAACATCTTGTCACCTCTCACTAGGCAACAACTATTCCCATGGCTCACAAGGCCATTAAACATCTTTTCACCTCTCACTAGTCAACAACTATTAGGGTTAAGGTTTCCCTTTATAGCCGAATAGGGTTTCAAGTTCATTTTATTAATCCAAACCCTAATTCATTGCTCCACACATCTAGGAGCATAAATTAATATCACAAATATTCAATCATACATATTTATTCTCATCATTTGTAATTAAATGATTATCAACACAAAGTATGAGTTTCTCTCTTATCCTTACTAGGATATTGATTACATCATACTTTATTAACTTGGCTTAACCCTTTCTCAAGGTATATTAGCCTATACTTATCAAAGTGCATTAATCTCATTACATCTCAATGTAACAATTGACATGACACACTTCATGTGTTACTCATCCAAGTATATTGGAGTTAAAATGCATCAAGGTATATCAACCTTGAGGTGTTGGATGTGATATTTATCATGTCTTAGTGTATCACTTCCCTCATCACTTTTAACTTACTTAAGTTCATACACTTATGTTGTATTAGGGTATTTTCCCATCCTAATACTTTATGCACTAACTCATCACATTTATCATGTAGTGTATAGGCCATAAGTCACACATTTGAATTACCCAACTATCTTCAAGTGATATGGACTCATCTCAGGTTGAGGCATTGTTGATATAAGGTAGTCCACTATCAACCACTTTAGGTGTTTCATCTATCAAGGTATTAGCCACACCATTACTTGGTATTATATTTCTCACTCCTAAGAGTGTCTTGCCCTCACCTTTACAAGGTGTCTCAGGTTAGAGGTATGCATATGTTCACCATATCAGGTTGTAGGTGTATAGACATCACCATAATAGGCTAAAGGTATATCAATACCATCCATATTGGGCTAAAGGTATATGTATACCATCCATATCAGGCTAAAGGTGTTTGTATGTGTTACCCATGTCATTCATGAGGTATTAATCCATCACCATGTCGGGCTAAAGGTGTATTAAATCACCATATCGGGTGGCTCACCATCTAGTGTTGGCCGTGATAGCCTACATGTCATCTAGAGTTGTGTATCAGGCTACCATATCATGTTACAACTTATTGTTGATTCCATACCTCATATCATGCAAGCCATACCCATATCGGGTTAGAGCTACTTGTGTATCTACTTGAACCCGATATCACTTTTACAAAGTGATACCATCTTCTTCAAGCTCTAGACCTTCATTCTAACAGTTATAGTTCATGGCAACATGTCTACGAAACTACTAGAGCTCATAATTGCATCAACTATTTCATGAAATTTCAGAATTAAAAGTAATTCATTAAGTATAGCAATTTAGGTGATGAATAATAACATGATTGAGTTCAAGTTATATAACCCACTTTAAGAACAACTTCAAAGCTCCAAGCTCCAAATATCCACGTTCCCAAGGTTGAAGATGACTTATCAAAATCCCAAGGCTCGTTCAAAACTCTTTCATATACAAGGAATCACCATGGATAAGCAATTGGTGAAGAAGAAAAGAAAGGAAGATCAAAACCCTAAAATCATGCTTCAATCCAAGGTTGAAGATGATCATGGCCTCACCTTAGGGTTAAGACTTGAGATCCTTCTTGCTGCAGCATCTTTGCACGATACCTCAAAACCCTTGCACGATATGCCACCACTTGTGGCCGATATCCCTCTCACTTGGGGCCAAAAACACTTCACTATGGACGATATCACCCTTCTTGGCCGATATCAACCTACTTGGCCGATATGCTCTTGCTATGGGAGATATCCAAGGACCTATGCATGATACCACATCACTACTGCACGATACAAGATCTATATGCATGATACCTTAGGAAAGGAGGGTGGTAAGGGTCGAAAAATTCCACTAAGGGGTGAAACTAGGGGTATATATACTTGTTGCTCATGAAAGAAGGTAAAAATGAGGTGTCATCAATTTGAGCTAGTAGGTGCCACGTGTCCATGCATGGATGACACATGTACATGAATGCATAAACATTTATCTTGTCATGCAAAACAGTTTAGGATGATTTAGGGATAAGGATTCGTCCATTACATATCCTTTTGAATAAGATATATCAACTAATTCATCACTTTATTCACAACTCGTCACAAATTTACTAAGGAAGTTGTAACCTGACACAACTCACCTCCTTGAGGTGATTTGCACGACATGGCCTTTTCCAAGAGTCCAAAAAATGATATGGGACTCCTACAATGGCTCCTTTTCTGATAGGCACTCATATATAAGCTTTTCAACTTGATACAACTCAAGTTAAGGTTTCATATTCAACCCTTTTCTTGGTCATTTCATCACATAGATTACCATCACTCATAATTGATTCAAACATGGTGACTCATTATTTCTATCTCCTGTAAATGATACTAGGAGGGAGTAGGGACACTCTATATGTGGTAATTTGCATATCAACACTACATTTTGGGTAAATTACAACTTGTACCAAAATTGGTGCACAATGCACTAGCATTATTCAAACAAGTTCAAATTTGGAATTTAGGCTTTCCACAAGTCACCACATTGCATCATTCTCTCTCTTATGATGCTAAAACACGTAAGGCATGTTCAACATGTGAAAGTTTGCATTATGACCCCTTATCTTGGGTAAATTGCATTTTGGTCCAAAATAATGGAACATTGTTCAAACAACATTCAATCAGGACCAAACTTGGAACATAAGTGAGTCACATGACAAAAAAACTCCTTAGAGGATTGTATTAAAGTTCTAAGAAACTTTATTAGCCAAAACAAATAGGGTTACCTCATAACCCAAGTCAGGGTCATTACAACTGACTTGTTTTAAAGTTCAAGGGATCCACTCTAATATTTTATTAGTAGTAGTGGAATGAGTTTCAGTAGAATTATGCAATTCAACCCTATCAAGAAGAGATTGGTTGGTATCCTTGGGTTTGATCTAGTCTTGAGTTATCCATTCAAGGGTGAGAACAAGATGTTGACTATGCTTGTGCTTGAGCATTTCCTACACATGATGTTGATGGTTTATGGGGAGTATGATGTGATCATCATGTTGAGGTTTGGGGAACTCTAATTGAAAAGATTCTATTTGGAGGCCTAACATGTCAAAGTAGTCAGTCAGGTGATCCCACCTTGAGGTGGCATGGTCTGGGTAACTTAACATCAAATACCTGGGTTGTTTCCACTTTCTTTAAGTAGGGTGATCACACTCTTAATGAGATAGACCTGGAGAATTCCATGAAAAAAAGCTCGATCCCTCTTATTTTTGTTTATCTTATCTATCATGTTAGTCACCTCTGTTGGGAGTAGGGGATATTTAGGATGACTCCGCTAAATGGTTAGTTGGATTTTGATTTCATTGTAGGAATAGGGTGGTGCTTGTAACTCTACCATTTTCACTCCCTTCATAGAGACTTGGTTGGTGATAAGAATAAGTACTTTGTTATCTCCATTTCTTCAATGTCTAGCTTCAATAACGATCATTACATAAAGAGTGCTTGTTAACTTTCTTATTGCAATTTGATTTTTATTTAGTACTGATATTCATAGTTTCTTTGGTATATTTGCATACATAAACTTCTAGAATTGTCTTCCTACCTTGGAGGAAGGAGATGACCTTTTCACTAGTCGCATGCCCACCCACCATTTGTGGTGTCAAAGGGGAATTGTTTGCAACAAAAACCACATCCATAGTCTGACCTAGGGTCAATTTAGACATCACCTCTTCAAGATGATCAAGTGATTTATGATGTAGTAACCTTATCGACTTAGATTTTGAAGCTTATCTCATACTGATTACATGTTCTTGTTATAGGTGAGGTTTTGTGCTTTCCTTTGTTTGTTATAAAGTGGAATGATGCAAGGGTCTTTGGTTCTTCTTTACACTTTTTTATATTTCCTCTTTATCTATTTTTTTCTCCAAGAAGCTACTTTCTATACCCAAACAAGTGCGGGGCTGGGTAGGTGGTTGGTTTCTCATGATCCTCTCACAACATTGATGAAATTAAATGTTATGCATCCAAATTATCTTTACTTTGTGTATCCTACTAGAAACTACACTTCATAGTATGATGGAATCAGGAAGAGATATTAATTATGTTTCACTCTTCATTTGAGGATTCATCTTCTTGATGTGGTAAGAAATGTTTTCCCCTTAATTATTGATTGCTCATTCCAATATCTTTCTTATTCCTTGCTTAATTGAAAGTTATTGGAGTTTTTGTTCATAAGTATTTGGTCATGGATCCTCCTCCTCATATGTATCAAAGATACTCCATGCACTAGGAGGATTGTGGAACTTCATCAAGCAATCTTTAGACATGATGTGTGTAAAGCATGGGTCTACTACCCAATGCTCTAGTAGAGTTTTAGGAATGACAGTTGGCCCAACGGACCATCACGAACCTCAACTATGTTCTTTTTCCTCACTCATGCACAATCCAAGCCATCCTAGTACTGTTTGTACTTATCTCACTTAACCACAAAGTTCTTTGCTGATGTGCTCCCTAAAAAGGAGATGCACCTTCATGATATGTGTAGTCCAAACATTCCTTTTTAGTTCCTTTGATATGACACCTCAAATGCTAGGTGTTCGTATGTATTCCCAGAGATCCAATCATATGATGATTGGAATGTGGCATTAGATACCTAATTTTATAATAAAGGTAGTTCTGTTTATTATGTTTGTCTAAACATGAGATAATGACACAAACATAGTAGATTTCTAAAGAATGAGTTACTTGATGACATATCCCTTCAAGTGTGTGACTTGAACAATGAGATCATACAAAAATGTTAAGAGTACATACATTCTTGTTATGTCCCTAGTTAGATATTACCGTGGAAGCAAAATAGACAACAATAATACATAAGACTAGAATGTGTGTTGACTAATGACAAAATCTCATTAGTCATGATATGTGATATCAAGTCAAGCACAAAGATACATGTTAGAGAACAGTGTATTGGATAGACCCACCATGAGAGTGATACATGGATAACATGGAATGGTAATCAAAATCAAGGTTCTTAGATCTAAAGTCACTACATTCATCACATGTCATTCATGTACTTTGACATCATCCACCCTGATCATGAATAAGGGTTTCCATAAAGGTGGTTCTTGGGTGCATTGTGACACATGGGGATTGAGTGTGAGTGATGTAGATGGGATTTAACCCTCCTATAGAAAATTGATATCTAGGGCCTCTTGATAAACGAGATTGAGAAATGTATGACTATACTCATGTGATTCAATATGTGATATGTGAACTCACATGCATCTTTGACAATCTGCTCTAGTTGAAAGAACATGGATTGAATGTTGAGAGGATGATGATTTCATGCCTCAAGTTCAATCAAGATATCAGAGACAAAGAAACAATACAATGATGGTAATACTGATCATAGATTGTAGGTTGAAGTTGTTCTCTAACTTTTTGAATTACTTGGGTAGAAATGATGTCTTGCTAGACGCCGCTCTTTGCTTGTGATGTCATATTTGGTTATGAACATACACAGCCAATGTAAGTCTGGACCTATAGGGTCACACACATAGGATTCACTCTAAATAGGAGTAATTCATGAATTATGTTTATATTGATTATAAAGGTGTTTAGGTATTCAATTAACCAACTGAGGTTCAAAGTTCACTAGCTGGAGTCTAAACCGACCAGTTCAAGTGTTGAAATAATTGGTTGGAGTGTCAAGGCAATTTGAATCAACATTGGCTGACTAATGGATGAACCAAGAAGTGAAATGACCAGTTCACATAGTGAACCAATCGGTGTATAGGTCCCAACCGAAGGGTTCATGGGATGAACCAGCCAGTTCAATGGTCAATTGGATTGTATCAAGGATTAGTATTGATGTCATGTTTTGTATAAATCACATTGAATACCAATGTGATATAGAACAAGAAACTACATGAAACAACCGATTCACTATGCAAACTAACCATTTCACGCACAAACTAACTGAATGGTTATGTGAAATGACCGATTCTCCATGTATAGGTTGCAGACATTTGTGAATTCCGTCCTTTTGACTCCCGCACAGATTGGGAACTCTGACCTTGGCCTCTCCTATAAATAGAGGGGTACTGGGGGCTTCTCAGACACAACAGTTGCTCTGGCAATTGTTGTCCTCTCTGGATGTGGTAACCAATGGAGAGCCCAAATAAGTCCTACCCAATAAAGGGAGGGATAGTAAGGGAGAGATAATTGTGGGAGAGTGAATCAACTCTAGTAGGTTGATGTTCAAAAGGGACAACTACTTTTCGTTGGTTCTGGTAGCATAATATGGAGTTTACAGTGGTCTGCATGGACTACTATAGAGGCAGGAGGCAATTGTCTTCCACTAGGAGAACACGATCAACCTCCGTCTGTGGTACTAGATAAGAGTCTATTGCTAACAATTATTTTAGTGATGTTAAAGAAGAAGAAGTTGTTTCCTGAAGAAGAAGCGCATTACTACTTGGAGAAGAAGAACAATACATCATCAAGAGTTGTCACTAGGCTTACTCTAGGACTAGGTATAACTATTATTACTTTCCTTCCTAGATATATTATTGTTGACGCGATCTTGCTATTAAGGGGAATCATGCTTAATTTTTTTATTTCCACTGTCTTATATGTCACCCCGATTTCCCTATAGTGGTATCAGATCCACTTTAGTTTATGATGTATCTAGATTTAAATCAATATGATTGGATTTATTTTATTGCATACGATGCAAATATTAAACTAGTTAAAAGTTCACATCCAATTAAATTTCATATACGACTCCACAAACTAATATATATATATATATATGCAATTTGCACGCATCACACTAAAATTGGTTTTGATGGTGGATGTTTAGTATGGTTATGGCCATAACCTAAGATCTGTGTATGCATGGTTGTGGTTGTTTATCCTTGTTTGTATATTGGTTTGCATACCAAGCCTCCTCTCCTTTCCAAATGTAAATTAATGCTCTTCTTACTATTTCCCCTTGAATGTAACTCGAGGTTTTCCCTTTGACAATGTAATAAGAAATAGGATAAGATTTAATTTATGTTTTGTCGTGAGAAAACGTTTGGCACCAGATGAATTGACCTATTCCTGGGATGAGCCAATCTAATGGAGAACTGTGGAGGCCAAACAATAGGAGGATGAACCAATGAACTGATGGCCCAACGTATGGCTGGAGGAGTCCATACGTCACTTGAAGATGAAGAGAAGATGATTGTTTCAAGAGCCCAACCGAGAGATAGGAGGTGAGCCGACCGGTTCAAGAGTTGAACCGATCAACCTAGATTTGTTTGAGAATAGTCATCAACAATAGTTTGCATATGATGTGGACTTAGGTGGTATTAATTCCTTGTGGCTCAAAGGAAATACAATAGAATGGCCATAACCTTCACTTGTGTATTTTAGTTGCATGTTTTTGCTGTGGTTATATGATGTATATGATATATACTATAAGTATATGGTTATTGGATATGTATATGTATTTATATATAAATCCCTCAGTACAATATTAAGTCTAAGATGCTTTACATAAGTGGAACATATGAAAATCTTGATTGGACAAGCATATGTTATGCCAAAGTGTGGTGCACCGTCTATTTCAAGGAAGTGTGATGGTAGATATGTATGTTCTACCAAAGGAGGGTGCATATTCTATCACGTTGGCTTTTGGTCAGGCTTTATTGGGTATCCTTAATGATATTAAGTACCTAGAAGCATGTAGTTGGACTATGACAAGTAGCTGTGCATACTATCTTTCCAAGAATTGCATGAGATGCAATTGGCAAAAGTTGTCTACCGTAATAATTAGTTACGAACGCTGGCGTTGGCCATGTAATAATTCAATTTATTTTTGATCTTGGCTCACTAGAATATTGTATGTTGCAATTATCCAAATCAATACATAAGGTTTATAAATTTGAACTAAATCATAGGAGCGATAATCAATCAAAGGCTTAATTAATATCTTTAACTTATTGAATCAAACAAATAAAAAATGATTTGAAAAGTTGTAACATTTCTTTGTAGAATCTAGTAACAAACACAATTGCAAAGCATTTCCTTGAATAGGACAAAATAAATGGGTTTTACTTCCACTTTTAGTTTAGGATTTTGAGAAGCATTGTCATAAATGAGAAAAAGCTCTATGTCCTTAAAAGACCAGAGCTAAAGGAACCCTCTCCAAATGCGCTTAAGGCTGAAATGGATGGTTACTGAAAGCATGCCAATGATGCCATAGACATTTGAGTACCTTATGCTATGATTTATGAACTATGAGTTGCATGAGAAACATGAAAACATGGACATTCTCAAGATGGTAACACATCTTAAGAATCACATAAAGAAAATAAGGTATAATGTCTCTAAGGCGTTGTTTGAGTGCAAACTGACAATGGGAGATCCAATAGAGCCCCATGTGCTCAATATGATTGGGTATGTGGAGAGACTGGGATTTCTTTTAGGTTAACAGTTGGCCAGAGATATGAATCTAGAAATTGTTGGATGAATCATACAACCAGTTTATCAAGTGTTTCTACTTAAGTAACTTGGTTGAACTGTTGTTAGAACGACTTGGCATGTTGATGCCAAAGTCAGAATAAAGAAGGAAAATTCTATGATGGTGATCAACATAAGTGAGTCGAAAGGAAAAGGCAAGGTCAAGAAGAGTTTCGAGGCTGAGATGAAGTCCAAGTCTTATACACTCAAGACTAGGAGAAGGGTAAGTAAAAAAGGAATCTGTCATTTTCACTTAAAGGAACAAAGGAAGAAGAATGAGGTAGAGATCTCTACTTTAGGAACCACTAAGAAGTAAGCTAGAACTGTACGGAGAAAGGGTTGCTGCCATTATATTTGGAACCTATTATTCATGGGCATGTAATAGAATTAGTGAATTTCTATTATGTACCTTCCATTGAACATGTATCTTGAATGGACAAGAATTGATGTTATATGGCAATGCCCCATGTCTCATAAATATAGACTATATAGTTGTAGATACAAATGTGTAACACATATACTGAATGACTCGATGACTCAAACCAAGAAAACCTATAGCATTGTCATCTGAAGCACATAAATGAGAATTGCATTTCTAGAATCCATAATGACGACTATCTAGGCTCTTTTGGTAATTGAATCAATGGTGGCATGCAAACTTATTTATTGGGCAATATAAAAGGCATATGCACTAGATGTAGTAGGAGAGTGACTATTCTATTAGGGATCATACATACTAATGCATATTGGCCTTTTAGAATGAATGGAGGTAGTTACTAGTACCTCATTATAATTACTAATTCTATTAGTATATATAGAAGTTTGTATTTAATATTATATAGGTATGAATCTATTGAAGTGATCAAGGACATCTGAATGAAGTGCATAACTAACCTAGTAAAAGTATTAAGACACTTTGATATGATCGATGTGGAAATATTTGAAACTAAACATTCTAGGAGAGACCATGATAATGTATCACAGTGAACTCCACCTGAAACATAATGACGTATTAGAAAGAAGGAATGACACCCTATTAAGTCATGGTGTGATTATCAATAAAATCTAGCCGATCTTCTAATTTGTTCTGGGCACATGCTTTACGAAAAAACAATGTACGGTTAAAATGGTTCAAAAGACACCATATGAGATATGGCTTGGGAGGTGTCCTGATTTGTCTTCTATAATGTTTAGGATTAAAACATTACGTAATAAAATAGCTTCTTGAAAATATTTGTTTGCAAATCACATAAATGTTATTTTGTTAACATACTACTCGTATCCATTCCAACAACAAAGTTGTTTGTTGATCTGGATGAACTGAGGACGAACTTAGTTCCAAAGAAATTAGTGGGAGAAAAGTAGAACTCAAAATGTTTGAGACAAAAAGAAAACATTGACCTAAAGAGGTACAATAGGAATAAGGAGAACCACAAGCTATTGTGGAATCTCAAGTTCCTTATGTAACACACAAGACTTGTAGTTCTAGTAGAACATGCCTTTAGCTTGGAATATTATGACATCTTATGGCTCAAAAGGTGGTGAGTTAGTCATATATGATGAGTCAACAACCTCCATAGAATCTATTAAGGGAATGGAATCTGAAGCATGGCTTGAGGCCATGAGATCCAAGATGGACTCCATATACACTAACAAGGTATGACCTTGGTGGATCCACCTCAAGGGGTAAAACCCATAGGGTGAAATTGGGACTTTAGGGAAAAGACCAACATGGAAGGGTATATTGGTTGCAAAGAGTTTCAAACAAGTTCAAGGTGTTGAAAATGATGAAGTCTTTCACCATTTACCATGGTTAAATCCATCAGGATCATGCTTGCTATTGCAGCTTGTTATGACTAATAAGATTTGGCATATGGATGTCAAAACTACATCCCTTAACTGGAATAATAACGAGAATGTGCATGTGACCCAACCTAGAGGTTTTATAATTCCATTAATGCAAATATAATCTATAAGCTACAAAGGTATATCTGGATTGAAGGAAGCATATCACATCTAGAATCTTCTATTTGACAAAAATGTCAAAGGCTTTGACTTGAGTGAGAATGAAGATGGAATCTGTGATTACAAACGATTTAGTGGAATCATATTTATATTCCACATAATGATGCAGAATAATATCATTCTTGTATCAAAACATGGCAAAGAAAGTACCTTCTCTATGAAGAGTTAGGAAAAGAATCCTATGTGATAGGAATTGAGATCTATAGAGATATATCATGAAAGATTCTTAACCTAAGTACATAAACATTGACTAGATTCTTAAGGGGTTAAACATGCAAGAATCAATGAGAGAAAACTTGTCCATGTCCCATGGAGTTAGTCTCTCAAGAGCTCAATGTCCCAGTTCTTGTGAAGAATGGGAAAACATGAGTAAGATGACATATGCACTCACAATTGGATCCATCATGTATGCGATGTTATGTACTTAGGACTGGTATGTAACAATGATGTTTTTCTAGATGTTGCTCTTTGCTTGTGTTGTCATAATTGGTTAGGAACATTCACTACCGATGTAATTGGGACCTATAGGGTCACGCACATATGAGACACTTAGAATATTAGTATATTCATGAATGATGTATATATTGATTACTAAAGATGTTTTGGTATTCAATTAAACAACTGAGCTTCATAGTTGACTAACTAGACTTTGAACTAATCAATTCAAGTGTTGAATTGATTAGTTGGAGTGTCAACTCAATTGGAATCAACACTAGATGATCAATGGATGAACTAGGGGGTGATACAACCGGTTCACATAGGGAACTAATCGGTTCATAGGTCCCAACCGACCGGTTCATGGGTGGAACCGCCACGTTCAATGGTCACTTCGATTAGAACAAAGATTAGTGTTGACGTCATGTTTTGCATTAGTCATGCATTGAGTACCAATGCGATCCAGAACAAAAAATTACACAAAATGAAAGGTTCACTATGATAACTGGCCGGTTGGCTATGTGAAATGATCGATTCTTCATGTGTAGGTTCCAGAAAATTCATGAATTCCATCCTTTTGGCTCCCATACAGATTGAGAAATCTGACCTTGGCCTCTCCTATAAATAGAGGGGTCATGGGGGATTCTCAGACACAACAATTGCTCTAACAATTATTGTCCTCTCTGGTTGTGGTAACCAATAGATACGTTGAGAAAGTCCTACCCGATAAAGGGTAGGATAGAAAGGGAGAGAAAATTGTGGGATAGTGAATCAACTCTAGTAGGTTGATGTTCAAAAGGGACAACTCCTTCCCGTTGGCTCTGGTAGCACAACATGGAGTTCCCAGTGGTCTGTGTGGAGTGCTCTAGAGGTGGGAGGTTGTTGTCTTCCTCTAGGAGAACACTGTCAACAATCATCTGTGGTACCAAACCAGGAGGTCGTTGTTGATGACTGTTGGAGTGCTACTGAAGAAGAAGCAAGTTGCTGCTTGAAGAAGAAGTGTGTTTCTTCTTAGAGAAGAAGCATGGTACCACATCAAGAGTTGTCGATGGAATTTCTCCAGGACTAGGTATAACTCTTGTTAGTTTCCTTCTTAGATACATTATTGCTGACACGATCTTCTTATTAGAGGGAACTGAGCTTTAACCTTTTGTTTCTACTACCTTATCCGTCACCCCAATCTCCCAACACAGGTACATTACAATCTCCTCCAGTTATAATCTTGACGTCCTCGTAAAGGCTCAAATAAATGGCCTCATAATAAATCTCAATTTCAGTGCCAACCTAAAATGGTCCACAGACACCCAACTCCCAATCATGGAATACCAGTGCAAAGGTGGCTACATCACCATGGACAACCCTTTGCAACATGCCTGGAGCACATGTCTTAGGACTGGTATGCCACATACCCATGTGGGACCCACCTACTAGAGGGATTATGGATCTAATAAAACTTTTAAAGCCTGACCCCACTTCCCCATGCTCTAGTAGAATTTCAAGAATTATGGTTAGCCTCACAGACTGCCACTAGCCTTAACTACATACTTTGTCTTCACTCACACACAAGACATGATAAACTTCCAGACTGGTCATCCTTCCTAGTACTACTCTGGGCTGTCACGCTTAACCACATAGTTATTTAGTGATGGGCTCCCTAAAAAGGAGGTGCACCTTTGTGATCTGGGTAGTCCAGTCATTCCTTTTAAAATCATTTTATCCAAGGACTCAAATCCTGGGATGTTACAATTGGAACATAATTTTGTCTTCTTAATCAGATTATACCCATAATGTTTCATTCTTCTTATTATTTTTTGGGCTTATCTTGATAGATCATCATGTTTACTATGTTTCTCTTTCTTAGTTTGTGAGTTATTAAGTGAGCTATTTCATGCACTAGACATGAATGAATCCTTAGCTCACCATTCATATACATTGAGGTTTTTTGTCAAGATAGGTGACCCTTCTATCATTGGAATACAACAAATTATTAATGATGTGTTATCTCCTACTTAGGTAAAGCCAAGGTTGTCTATGACTAGTAGTCTACTTGAGAACAATAATGATGACATTAATATGGATTCCACACTGGAACCTACAACAACATTGCCTCCACTTGGCAATTCTTGTTCTTGTTCCAATGGACATTGGAGAATGATGCCTCTCTCATCAAGATTGGATCTCGCAAGCACAAGATTCTAGTTCTTTCTATTTATTCTCATGTTGATGTAGCTATTGTAGAAATTGTAGTATACTTTGTGCATGGGCATGGATCTAATATGATAGAAAATTGTAGTTTCATAATATGATATAGAATCCTATAGAAAATTCAAGGATCTTAATTGAGACACACAGGTGTTGGACTTGAGAATTATTTTATAATTAGGTCAAAACTATATTTAATTAGAAATTATACAATAAACCTATTTTATTTGGTTAAAATTTTAGAGAAATATTCATATACACATCACTAGTTTTGAGAGTTATCCATTGTACTATTGATAATATAATTGATCTGTTTGATCCACTTGCGGTAGGATTTGAGGTACCCCAAGAAGATAGGGTGAAATTTCCTATTTGTGTCAAGTTTGTAAGCAATTCATTGTCCATTCTTTATAGAGAATTATTAATAGAAACCTCTCAAGTTCTAAGAGATAGATCTTCATCAATTTTTTGAATTTAATGAATCTATTTCAGCAACTCAGAGTATGTATTCAAGAAAATCCCAAGTAATTTGTTTAAATTGCTTTGTTTTGGAAATTTTTATTATGAAACCATTTTTAAGGCTCAAATTGTAGATAAATATTCATAGACACCTACCATTTATAAAATATAGGTACTCGTTAATTTTGAGAATTTTATGAATCTATTTGGCACTTGAAGATTGGTTTTCAAGATTCTATGTAAATATACATATTCAAGAAAATTATGCAATCAACACAATATCTAGTATTATAATGTATGAAAATCTTCACATAAGCCTCATTAATTCTCATCTATAGGTCTGTTGATAAATTAATGAATCCATTTGATCCACATGAGTGATAGTTAATAGAAAATAAAAAAGGAGGTTTCTAATCACTTATTTGGGGTCAATTTTGTATTTCAATCCTTTTTTGGGGTTCAAGTTGTTGATAAATCTTCAAATAGATCTACATAGTTCTAATAGGTCATTCCTCATGAGTTTCAAGAATTATTTGAATGCATTTGAGCCACTCAAGAACTGGATTTGAGAAACTCTTAAGGAATTAGGTTGAAGTTGCATGTTTAGGGAAACTATACATTTCACCTATTGTACGGGGTTAAATTTCTAATTCATATCACCAAACAACAATGTTATTCTACAAGAGAGGTTATATTATTTTTGAGAATTTTTGAATCTGTTGGAGCCACTTGGGGTCTAGATCTGTGACTCGAGATTTGTATTTTGGAAAATCCCAATGATTAGGTTAAATTTGCTTATTCAAGGATATTGTGTAATTCACCAATTGTTTGGGGTTCACATTAAAGAGAGATAGTTTTGAACATGTTCTATATGAACAAAATGACATGTCTCCATGTATCAAGTTTTTTGGGTTCTGAATGCAAAATTTTGAGTATTTTATAACATTTCTTAGAAAAGAGAGGAGGTTTTCTTATTCATCTCACCCTCCTCTAGCAAGAAAATTCAAATGTTGTTTAAAACTATTGAAATTTGCATTAAAAAGAAACCTGGTAGTACTTCTACCATTACATATATCACTCTCCATACACTGTTTGACTAACTCAGGTGGTCTAGTATACTTGAGAAAAATTGACCATCTTGGGAAGGTGTTCCTTAGCCAGACTATCATCTCCAGTATTACACTCTCTACTTTCATATACAACACTCCAATGATCCTTCTACATCATCTTGTTTTGGATCTTGTCCACCCATTTGGAACATTTAGGGTTGATTCTTACTTCATTAATAACATGTCTATCATTGTTTTACAATATGTTTCCAAAACTATTTTTTCAATGGGTTCTCATTGAGCAATTTCCAGTGCCATGACTACAACCATGAACTTATCCTGAGTAACTATAGTTTCATGTATTGCATCCCCATAGCCATAGATTCAACAACCTTATGTGTTTCTTATTACAAAAGCTATACATGAACAATCCTTTCCCCATGTTGCATCCATATTAAATTTGATGACTCCATGACCAGGTTTTCTCTACTTCATAGCCTTTGGGAATACTTCTTCAGTTAGGTTTTCTTTATGCCAGGTAATTATGCTACAAGTGTATTCCTTCAAAATAAATTGGCTTTGTTGGGACGTTATTCTGATGCTATGTTCAAAGATATGTTTGTTCCTTCCTTGTAAAATGTACCAACAAGCTATCTTAAAGATCATGAGGTGTTTGTCGTTCCCCTCCATGTTCATCGTAAGCCACAACAGAATATGCATGTTGAAAAACTTCTGAGTTAGCATGTCAACAAACACACTTTCCCATATATCTCTAAAATATTTGTAGTCTCTTATAACATGTATATTTGTTTCTTCTCTATCTCTACATCTTATACATGTATGATCAATGACAAGATGCTTTTTGATTCTCCTATTGTTGGTGAGAATTGCATGATGCATCAAGGCCCACATGAAGTAATTGACCTTTGGTGAAATTTTTATAGACCAAATGCAAATCCATTTTCCCACAACTTTTATGTCTTCTTCTTGGGGATGATGGAGTACGCCAGATTTTTAGTAAATCTTTGATTTCCGAACTACTCCCATACTTGTATATCTTTTGTGTTGTTGATGTAGGGTGGTTCAATCTTCAAAATGGTTTGGATAACACTACTTGGGAGCAGTTTGTTTGAAAATGAATACCCTGATTTCCATCCTCCTCAATAACACTTGCTAGATTCAGGTCTGTCAGGTTTTTAGGTATATCCTTTAAAGAAATATGCTTTGATATTGGGCCCTAGTTCCACCACCTATAAGTATAGAAATGTGTGGTATTGTCATTGGTTGGAATGATGCATGAATTATCTACAATGAGATTTTTGTACTGCAAGGGTTCTCTTCCCAATCTCCATATGTCTATAGTGTTGACCTCTATTTAGTTCATTAACATTGTATAAATGTATCCACACCATATTGAGTTTCTCTTTATGCTAATTTCCCATGTGTTTTGGAGAATGAGAGCTTGGTTCCAATCTCATAATCTTTATACCTAAACCCTTCCAATTCCTTCTTACTTGTCACCTTGTCCCATGACACTAACAAGAGAGGGTGGGATCTATGATTACCTCCCCAAGAGAATCACCTAATTGAACTATCAATGCAATCACATATGTTAAAGAGTATCAATATAGTTTGCATAGTGTACGTGGGAATGACTGACAACATCGACTTGGACAAGCAAAACTGTTAGGACAAAGATAGACATTTTGTTGACCACCCATTAGTCTTTGAATTGACTCATTCTAGAATCTCCAAGTAGGTGCTTTTTGTCACTCTAGAGTGGATGATGGGCACCCTGAGATATTTCTTGAGATCCATGGTGTCATTAAATTTGCAGGCTCTACGAACATGATGTTGATATATCGTGGCACACTGGAGTAAAAGAACACATGTGTTTTCACCACATAAATGGCCTAGCCCAAAGCTCTTCCAAATTTCATGTAGTCTAATTTGATAATGCAAATTTGCTTATTTGATTCTTATCCAAAAAGTATAGATTTGCTGGAAAAATGTAAATGTGAGATTTTCACACCACTATGATCCATAACAATTGTTTTCATTTTCTAACATCAACTAGATTTGGAATCATTTTAGTTAGTTATTCGATACATAGAATACATAGGTAAGGGAAGAGTGGACCTCCCTGGAACATGCCTTTGCTTTCTTTAGAGCATCACATGATTTTCCCATTCCACAAGCTAGAATACTCTTCTTTAGAAATGGACTTCATTATGTATCTGATGACATTGGTGGATAGCTCAAGTTTTTCCTGTGTATTGCTTATGAACTTCCATAAACTTTTTATCACAGGCTTTTGATAAATCCACTTTGATTTTCATTAGCTTAGTGCCTTGTCTTCATTTAGTTGTATGGATAATTCTTCTGCATAATAGAAATGTTCTTAGTAATTTTTTCCTTAAGTACAAAACTACTTTGTACTGGTGAGACCCAATCCGGCAGTTACTCGTTCAGATTTCGTACTACTACTTTTGAGGTGAGCTTGAGGCAAATGTTGTTTAGAGAGATTGTTCTAACTTCTTGCATACCTCAAGATTCATTCCTTTAGGAATGATAACAAAAGTGGAGTCTTATAATTTGTTGTTTATCTTTTCACTCCTCAGTGCATTTGTGATCATGTGCATTATAGAGACCTTAGTTAAGTTCTAGTTCTTTAGCAGGAAAAGACCAGTTATACCATTGAGTTTGACTTCTTTATAGGGATTTGTTGATTTCATAATGTAATCAAATTCATTTTTAGAGGGTGGTGTTGATATGATGTTAAGTTTATGTGTAGATAACCTTTTGAAATGGCATATGATTGCTTCTATTGCATCGTAATTTGTAATACATGTTGTTGTCGGTAGTTTGCAAAAGTGGTTCTTGATAAGAGGTTGTAGTTGCAGCTCATCTGAAACCCATTATCCCTCTTCATTTGATAGCATGGTCATTGTATTGAATCAGTGATAGTGCTCTATATACATGTTGTATAACTTTGTTTGACATCATCATTCATGAGCCAATTGATCCTTTGTCTCCACTCTTCCTCTTCCTCTTTAAGAACTCTATCCAAATTCAGCCTGCATGTCAATGCAAAGACCATCTGTAATCAAATTATAATTGATCACAAATTCCTTCTAGAGGTTTCTCTATTGCAGAGTAATCTATTTTTCTTCTTTATCCTTTATGTAGAATTCTTTTTATCCCATTTGATTATATCATCTCTTGTTCAATCAAGTGCCATATTGAAATATTTATTGTTGTCCCACTTTTCATATATGACTCTCTTAAAGTCTTTGTCATGATTCCAACAAGCTTTTCAATAGAATCACTTGTGTTTTGGCCTTCTTTCTCATGTACTAGAAGTCAACAATGATCAGATTGTGTTCGGGAAAGATGTTCAATAATGAATTTTAGGTAAGCTTCAAAGAAAGTTGCATTTGAAACTACTCAAAACAAATGATGTTGAAGGTTTCCTTGTTCAAAGGTGTATTTCTCTCTGGAAAACCCAAGGTCAGAAGGACCTACTTCAAGAAGGATTTTCTAGAAGAGCATTGCCTAAACATAGTCATTATAGTTGTTGCCGCTCTTTTCACTTAGGTTTATAATTGTATTGAAATACCCTAAGGTGATCCAAGGTAGATGATATTTATAACCCATATCAATCTGATGTTTCCAAAGAAGTATTCTAACTGATATATGTGGGTTGTTATATACACAAGTAACAAATGAGGTGTCATTGATGCAACATGTAGCAAATTTCCTATGACAATTGATGATGTCAACTTTGCATTCAAGTGCATTCCAACATATCTAGATCCATCCGACAAAATCCTCACGCCTCCACATGAAAATAATTTTTTAGAAATTTTAGGCAATTGGATTCCATAGTTATGTATGTTTCCAATCTGATCATGAATTTTTCCTAGTCTTCCATTTTTGGGTCCATCTTTTTATTCATGTTTTTTGTATGAGATGTATTGTGATAAAGTGGTATTTCTATACTCTTTTATACTTGATCTTTTATAATATCTTAACTCTAAAACCCTAATTCCATAAAGTGATACATTGACCAATCAAGTTGTGATTTTCGAGCTCAAACTTTCCTAACACCTAAAGATCACTAATGTGGAGCTATGTTTCAAATTTCATGTCAATCTGATACTCCTATCTCTTTCTATGATTTTTCAAAGATTCATATAATGTTCCCCTTTAATCACATTTATTATATTCATCACTTTAGTCTTAATGTCAAAATTAATCCATCAGCTTGTCACATGGGTTATTAAAACCCAGGGATCCACAAACCACCCTAAAACCGAATCGTAGCCACCCGATGGTGAAGCCACAGATACAGGATAGATCGGATGGGTGAGGGATCATCCTCAACCTCCCCCTGATCCATGAGATCATGGAAATGACCAGGGACCACGACCCTCGAACACTACTTCCCTCTCTAAAACTCCTCGCAAGAAACTAACTGAGGCAATGCCTCCTCCTTGCCACCACAAACTCGACGAGCCCTCACACAATCCCTAAAAATTCACTAGAACCACCTCCATGACCACCACCAGTGACCACCCTTTGCAAGCTTTCCCAACTCGAATTGGGCATCTACAAACCACTCTCCCTCACACCTATTTAACCCCCCACATACCTTCACCTGGACCTCTTTAGTCCTTTGTGCCTTTCAATTCAATTGCTCCCTATCCTAGTAGCTCCACCCTCAAGCCAGTCACTCTGATCGGTTCCGCCATGGAGTAAGTACTGGGCAAGCTTTTTGTCCCCTCCTCATCATGAATGGGCCCTTCCTCCAACCTCAAGGAGCTCCCAGCCACCTCAACAACACCTCTAGAGAGCTTGGAACCACCTGAATTGAGCTCTACCTCATCTTGTTCTCCATCTCAGCCTGACCTCTCCGGTCACCCCAAGGGAAACACACTCTAGAGGGAGCCAAGCTTCCAGGACTTTCCGCCCTAACTTGGAAGACCTCCATGAAGGTAATCATGTAAGAAATTGAGCATGAGATCCTCCCTATTAGTCTCCTCAGCTCGTCAGAGTCTGCGGCAGAGCAAGGGAGCTAGAAGAAGGAGAAGTAGGGCGGGACCCACACTACTGACTAGATTTGATCTGGACTAGTGAGGTAAATCCACCTCATTCACCTCTCTCTTTCATTTGTGTCTATGAAACTTGGCTCTAACCATTGGATCTGAGCATCCAACGACCCAACTTTACTTGCTTTTCTTTTATTAATCCTTAATTTCCAATAATCGCCAGTAAATACCCTGATCTTGGAAAATTCACTATAAATAGTAGGAGTGTTAGAAAAATACAAACCAATACTCCTTTTTGATCAGAAAAATATGAGGATCATGATTATGATATCAGTTAACCCTAAATCAGACTCATATAAATACTCATACTCAAATGTGATTCTATCTTATTTAGTTATTTAGAAAATACTCAAGTTTGATTAAATCACCAAATTCATATGATTATATTATTTTTGTGCGTAGATATTTATGAGACATTCATTTCCAATCTATACAACTCGGTTATCAGCAAAGTTAAATTACTACTCTTTTTCCCTATTTTGGCTTACCAAAAGTATTATAATTATCCATCATTATCTAAAGACCACCAATTTGATCTAGAAATTCTACTCCGACATGATACTATCAGATATGGACTCAAATATGTACTCTGTGACGCATACTCTACTCTCATGACTTTAACTAAGAAAAGGGCCTTTTATACTCTTTTAGAACTAAATGGTGATTTTGCCAATATAGCAATTAGTACCAAATCTCTTATAATTTCAAGAATATAAAGGTACCAATGAGGAGAATCTATGGACTCCCCACTTCTGAGTAGAAGGTACACCATTACTTCTTACTTGGTTTATAATAAATCATGCTTGTAATATATGTGCAGTAAATATTTAGCATATAATAATAGATAAAATGGATGCTTTTGATGATATGTTGATTGATTTTTCCATAATTATGATTATCAACATGAGAAATATAAGATGTGTGATCCACTATGTGATAAGTACTAAATCACTTTGGTAGAATAGTGCATTGATGAAAGTACTAAATATCTTTGGTAGAATAGTACATGTAAGCACTAAATCTCTGTGGTAGAATAGTGCATGAGAATGATCAATTGTACACACAATGTAAAAATATTCCTAAAACTTGTGATCTCTTTTGTTGATAACTTTTCCCTTTTTTATCATAATTCTTATTTTGTTGCCAAGTAATAGTTTTATCTTTTTCCAAGTATAAAAAGTGGTATGATTAAAGACACATAGGCATACTCATTACAATATATTTATATATTGTTCTGACGTGTACCAATTTCAAATGCTTTCTAGGTACCTTTTTCTTATGATCAACTCAATATGTTGGCTCAACAAAATCAAATCTTTCATGCGGATTCTAAAGTTAATTGGGACTCTTAGTTTAAGTTCTTTTTTTTCTAGAAGTAGTTCTCTCATGTATTAAGTTTTCTTGTATAGAACTCCTATGCCTTCGGGCACCTATGTAATTAACACTTGGCATATTTAAGGAAGCTTTGTTATTTGGTGCATGTATATACTTGTGTGTTTGATCCACTCAGGGATGGGAAACTTTAACCGCTTTGTACACCTTTTCCTTTTTGGGTTTAAGGTGTAGATTGGGGTTAGGTTGTTAGACCATGACAGATGGTATCAGATTAGACACATAGGTCAATATATGTGTATCAAATACCTAGTAACCTTATTTAGACCTGAGGTAAACCCATATTTAACTTTATGTTGCCGAGGTGTCTAGAAGGATACTTGCAGAAGGTTCTGGCATAAAATCCTCAATCCATTTTCACGGTGGTTAGGGTTCCCCGCGACAAGTAATCTTCCTGTCTAACACAACCATTGTTAAAGTGGGCACCCATACCATATAGAAATCTATCTTCTCATCTTTTCTCAATAAAGGACTACCCCAGACACCTATTTAGTGAATGATACACACTAGGATTCTCATCTACTTTCTTTCTCTCGATCATGATCACTGAAGTACTCTCTCTATTATGTGGGTAGATTTGGAGCAATGGGAACAACTAAAAGACATGAAGAATTGGAAAACATATCTTTATGATTGATAAAGACTTTGTTGTTTGCAATATGATCTACCTCAACTAATCAACTAAATCATCTCTTGATTTACAAGCTTGCACATGCCTCCAAAAACTAGATCCAAGAGAAAGAGAACTTATGATGACTCTGGTGATGAATCTAACTCAAACCCTAATAAGTCCATGGCTACATGTGAATGTGAGGAACAAAAGAAGGTGATGTTGGAATGCATGCATTCCCTAGCCCTAAAAGAAACAAATAATACTGCCTCATCATCTAGGACCAAACCTAAAACTACCATTAGTGATTTCCTCAAACTCAATCCTAAAGCCTTTCAAGGAGACAATTTAGATGAAGTCCTAGATAAAGCAGATGCATGGATCCTATCTGTTGAAAATGCCTTTAGAGCCCTTAAATGTGTTGAGGAAGATAAAGTCACTTTTACAACCTAGCAACTTAGGGGGTCCATGAAGTTTTGGTGGGAAAATTATTACCATACACGAGAACTTCCGGAAGCCCCTATAAATTGGGATGAATTCAAGGTGATTTTTAATACCTAGTTCATACCCATATCTGCTAGAAATTAGAAGAGGAAGCAGTTCAATAACCTCACCCAAGGAACCTTATCCATTGCCAACTATGTTAGGGCCTTTATACTCCTAGAGCATCATGCTCACCACCTTGATGAAGATGAAAAGATTGAACACTTCATTGATGGTCGTAACCAAGAACTGAAAGTTTATCTTAACACCTCCAACCACACTACCTTTGAAGCAGCCATCAATAGTGCCCTTACCCAAGAAAGAACCATAGGAAAGAATAAGGCACCAAGTTTGGGATACCTAGGCTTGACTGATGCATCCATCACCGAGGGCAAGGAGAAGGAGAAGGATAGGAAGAAGCCTCATAGCCATGGCATGGGAAGAGGAGGAGGAAATCACCATAGAGGTCAATCATACCGAGGCAGTCCAAATAGAGGAGGCTGACGCCGAGGTGGGCCATATCGAGGGCCACCACCTAATACTACCAGATACATGAATTGTGGAAGTATACACCCTGGAAGATGCAAGTATGATAGGCCTATTTGTTTCAATTGCAAAAAGGAGGGGCACATGAGGGGAAACCACCCTAACCCACCACATTGGATGAATCTGAATCCTAATACCCCACCAGCTCAGCCTGGAGCTCCACCTATTCAACCTACTGCCCCTATAGCTCAGGCTCGACTAGAACACTATCAGGGTCGAGTTTTTGCAATTGATGCAGAGGAAGCTAAGGCTAATGACAACCACCTGATTGAAGGTAATAATGTTAATAATTTCATTTAATATGAAACCCTTTTAAACCATGATCTCATATAAAAATCCTAATGTAGTTATGATATGTCTCCAAGATCATCCTATTGTGGCCCTATTCGATTCAGGATCAAGACATACCTTCATCTACAGAAATCTTGCTTCCATGATCAAGTTAGAGTTAAAAGATCTTGGTTATATCTTGGATGTAACAACTCCCAGTGGTGAAATCTATACTTCTCTTCAGAAAACCAAAATCTTGCCTTTTTCTTATGATGGTCATGAATTTCACTCTGATTCCATTCTCCTTGATATGGAAAATTTTGACCTAATTTTGGGGATGGATTGGCTTTTTGCTAACTATGCCATGCTTGATTGTCGAGCCAAGAAAGTAATCAATTCTGCACCCAATTCTAAACCTTTGATATTACCTGGGAGAAAGGAAAGAAACCAAAATATGATTATCTCTTCTCTTAAAGTTGAAACCTTGATAGCCAAAGGATGTAGAGCCTATCTTGTAGTTGTGTCAGTGTCTATTTCTAAGGTGAGACCTTTAGAGAGATTGGATTTGGTGAGAGATTATCCAGATGTATTTCTCGAGGAGCTTCTAGGGCTGCCTCCAGTACATGAGATTGAGTTCTCAATTGAGTTAGCACCTAGAACTGCACCAGTCTCAAAGGAATTTTATAGAATGGTACCTACCAAGCTTGCAGAGCTCAAGAAACAATTAGAAGAGCTGCTTGATAGAGGCTTCATCTGTCCTAGTATATCTCCCTAAGGTGCTCTTTTCCTTTTTGTTAAACAGAAAGATTGATCAATGTGAATGTGTATTGATTATTGCATGATCAATCAAGCCACCATCAAAAATAAACATCCCCTCCCAAGAATTGATGATTTATTTGACCATCTTTGTACTACCACTGTGTTCTCCAAGATTGACCTTAGATCAGGATATCATCAATTACGAGTGAAGGATTGTGATATTCCAAAAATAGCTTTCAGAACTAGATATGGACATTATGAATTTGTGGTGATGCCTTTTGGGTTGACCAATTCTCCTGGAGTATTTATGAATATAATAAATACTATCTTCTAGCCTTTTCTTGACAGCTTTGTTGTGGTATTCATTGATGACATTCTTATAAATTCAAACTCTATTTATCAACATCATGAGCATCTTCAGAAAGTACTTGATGTGTTAAGAGCCCAGAAATTGTATGTTAAATTATCCAAATGTGAGTTCTGGATTGACTAAGTCATGTTTCTTGGCCATGTAATTTTGGGTGGGAAAATTTCTGTTGACCCTGCCAAAGTCTTAGCCATCCTTGATAGGAAAGATCCTACCAATGCCTCTGAAATTTGTAGCTTCCTTGGTCTAGCAGGTTATTACCGTCATTTCATCCTTAATTTTAGTAAAATATCCCTACCCATGACCAAACTTACCAAAAAAGATGCCAAATTCATTTGGACTCCTCAATGTGACTCTAACTTCCAAGAATTGAAATTCCATTTTCCTTCTACTCTTGTCTTGACCTTACCTTCTGGAAATGATGGCTTTGTAATATTTTTTGATGCTTCTAAAATGGGTTTCGTTTGTGTCCTAATGCAAGACGGTAAAGTTGTAGTCTATGCCTCTAGACAATTGAAACCTAATGAGGTCAATTACCCAACTCACGGTTTGGAATTAGCTTCCATTGTCTATGCTTTCAAAATCTAGAGACATTATCTATATGGTGCTACATTGGATATATTCACAGATCACAAAAGTCTCAAATATCTCTTGACTCATAAGGATATCAACCTTAGACAAAGAAGATGGTTGGATTACCTTAAAGACTATGATTTCACTATTGCTTATCATCCAGGCAAGGCCAATATTGTAGTTGATGCTCTTAGTAATTAGAGGTCAATTTTTGCATCTATCCTCACTTCTGAACCAAAGAATCTGGTACCTTCAACTTTTGGGTCACCTTAAGAAAACGATGGCACTATTATCTTGGAAAATATCAATATTATTCCCGGTCTTCTTTCTGAACTCCCGACACCTCAAAAGAATAGCTCTAGCTTGGAGGAGATGATAAATCTTTTGGCTAAACCCCAGACACATATATCTATTGGTATGGATGGTGAACTAAGGTACAAGCATCAGATGTAGGTACCTGAGGAGTCAGAGATTAAGAAGCATAATCTGCAAGAGGCACATGGGTCTATACATCTTGGATCCATTAAGATGTACAAGGAGAGACACTTTTGGTGGAGAGGTATGAAGAATGATATAGAAGAGTTCATGTCTAAGTACCTCACATGTTAGTAGATTAAGGCCGAACACCAATGGCCAGACAGTTTATTGCAACCTTTACCAATTCCAAAATGGAAATGGGAAAATATTACCATGGATTTCATGGTGGGATTACCCAGGACCAGGAAGGAACATGATGCGGTACGGGTCATAGTAGGTCGTCTGACCAAGTCTGCACATTTCTTATCTATGCGGACCATGGCCAAGCTTCCTAAGCTTGCTGAGTTGTATATAAGGGAGATCGTACGGCTGCATGGAGTACCGATATCTATTGTTTCAGATCGGGATCTTAGATTGGGGAGGATCTTGGGATTACTACCTTCCATTAGCAGAGTTCACATACAATAATAGCTATCAATCCAATATTGATTTGTCACCCTATAAAACTCTCTATGGTAGGCCATGTAGATCCCCTCTCCATTATGATGAAGTCACAGAAAGGAAGATGCTAAAGTCTAAGGAGTTGCAACTCTATGCTGATAAGGTGTCTTTGATCAAGCAAAGGTTGAAGCGGGCCCAAGATCGTCACAAATAATATGTAGATGCACTAGGTTAGATAGGTAGTTCAAGGCAAGTGATTATGCTTTCCTGAAGATCAGACCCATCAGTTCTATATCCAATAACAAAGGGAAACTTAGTCCAAGATATGTGGGCCCCTTTGAGGTTCTGGAGCGCATTGGTGAATGTGCTTATAGGCTTGCTCTTCCTCCACAATACAGTATGATACACAATGTTTGTCATGTATCCAATCTGAAGCATTATGTGAGGGATGATAGTCATGTGCTAAATCATGGGCCTCTTGAGTTGAGGGAGAATCTCTCTTATTTAGAGCATCCTACAAAGACTCTTGATTCCAAAGTCAAAGAGCTCAGGAACAAGAAGATCCAGATGGTGAAGGTGTAATGGAACCATCATGGTGCAAAAGATGCAACCTGGGAACTACAAGCAGACATGGAGCAATGTTTCCTCATCTCATTTTGCCAGCTTAATTTTGAGGACAAAATTTCTTTTAAGGTGAGTAGGATGTGATTAAGTGGTTTTTATATACTATTTTATACTTGTTCTTTTATAATATCTTAACTCTAAAACCCTAATTTCATAAAGTGATTCATTTGCCAATAAATTTGTGATTTTCTAGCTCAAACTTTCCCAACACCTAAGGATCACTAATGTGGAGCTATGTTTCAAATTTCATGTCAATCTGATACTTCTAGCTCTCTCTATGATTTTTCAAAGATGCATATAATGTTCCCTTTAATCACATTTATTCCATTCATCACTTTAGTACTGATGTCACAATTAATCCATCAGCATATCACGTGGGTTATTAAAACCCAAGAATCCATAGATACCCCTAGAACTGAATCGTGGCCACCTGATGGTGAAGCCATGGATCTTATCAGATCAGATGGGTGAGGGATCATCCTCAACCTCCACTTGTTCCATGAGATCGTGGCAACGACCAGGGACTATGACCCCCGACTACTACTTCCCTCTCTGACCCTCCTCGTGAGAAACTGACTGAGGCAATGCCTCCTCCTCACCACCACGAACTCGACGAGCCCTCACACGATCCCTAAAAATCACTAGAACTGCCTCCACGACCACCACCAGTGACCACCCTCTCCAAGCTTGCCCGACTCAAATTGGGCATCTAAAAACCACTCTCCCTCGCACCTATTTACCCCCCCCCCCCACCTTTTCCTGGACCTATTTAGTCCTCTGTGACTATCAAGTCAATCACTCCCTGTCCCAATAGCTCTGCCCTCAAACCAATCACTCCGATCGGTTCCGCCATGGAGTAAGTACTGGGAGAGCTTCATCTCCCCTCCACATTATGAATTGACCCTTCCTCCAGCCTCGAGGAGATCCCAACAACCTCAACGACACCATAAGAGAGCTCAAAACCACCTGAACCGATCTCTACCTCATTTTCTACTCCATCTCAGCCTGACCTCTCCAGTCACCCCAAGGGAACCACACTCCAGAGGGAGCCAAGCTTCCAGGACTTTCCGCCCTAACCTGGAAGACCTCCACGATGGTGATCATGCAACAAATTGAGCACGAGATCCACCCTGCCAGTGTCCTTAGCTCATCCGAGTCTATGAAAGAGCAAGGAAGCTTGTAGGAGGAGAAGAAGGGGAGGGGCCCACACTAATGACTGTATCTGATCTGGACCAGTGAGGTAAATCCACCTCATCCACCTCACTCTTTCATTTGTTATCACACAACTTGGTTGTGACCGTTGGATCTGAGCATCCTTAACCTCAAGAATCATGGTCTTAATAGAGAACTAATCTAGCGTAAAAAATATTGGATAGGATTTGAGCATCAATTTTCATTATATTGTTCATTGATTAGTGATTATTTCCTTAGACAAGAGTGAACTGTTACTAAAAAAGGTTATATAAGGGGTGAATATAATGCTTTGAAAATGTTTAAAACTAAAAATCTATAAATTAGTAAAAATCATTATATAAAAATTGTAAATATAAAGAGGTGGAAGTGGGAATAAATAAGTACACAATGACATAAGTTTAGAAACTACATATGCTTCTTAATTTCTATTTATTTGTCTTTTCAATCACTATAATTAGGTGAAAAAACTACATTAGCAGATACAATATAAGATTTTATATTAGATGAAAAAAGGATAAAATGTTATACTTTCTCCTTATATGCTAGCCACATGAGAACACCATTATTTCCTTTTCTAGGCTATAAGTAAACAATTTCAAGACCTTCCATTAGATGTGTCTAATGGAAGTCACCACATATTGTCCTGATTGCTAGGATGAAAGACGATCATTGTGTTTCTTCTAGACCAGTTTTTGATTCACTCACATTGAAGCACCCCTAGAAGAGTTCTTTAACAAAGAATGAGACTACAAGAAGAAAATAATAAATGTACATATAAAATATTTTTTGAATGAACATCTAATGATTACAAGAAGTCATTTTCCTTCCGAAAAGGCCTACATGAGAACAAATGGTAACTAAATAAAAGAAAAATTGAACTCTTCTCTCGAAGTTTATTATTTCTCAAGTGTGTGTCGAAGTGATCAAATATGGTCCCTATATGTAAAAGGGGTTAAGGTTAGCCTAGAGGAGTGTATCATCATTCAATCAATATGTTGAATCAAGTCAAATAAATTATGAGTTCAATTTTATATTTAGCATATTACCTCGACCATGATTTTAGTTTGAATGGTTGTCTTTCAATCAAAGCATGACTTAAACTAAAGTTCATAGGTATGAATTCACTTATACACAATGACTAGGAAATTTAATCATAACATTATGACAACCATTGGTTAAAGTAGAGTTCAACCAAGATGGTACTTGGTCTAACTCATAGTTTGACCCAGTCACAATGGTTCCTTATTGTTTCTCAGTTTATCTATAAGTTCAGACGACCCATATCAGTTACCAAATACTCTTACAACCTAAAATAGATATAAAAATACATTTTGGCTCTATACAAAAAAGTTTACTTGTACCCCTAACTCTTTGAGGTCCTAATAAATACCTAAATGTCTTGTGGTGTCATCATCATTTGTCCTTTTATGAGATAAAAATATATGAAAAAGTATGAGGTTTTCAATGCACTAAAATTAGAAGTACTGTAAATAATGATTCCTTGTATAACATGATTCCATTTGGTTCTTCTCTAACTCATATGTTCCCTAAAACATTTAATAACATAGTTAGAGGAAACTACAATAGAAAACATGTCATTCTTTAAAATAAGTCTAGGTTGTTCCCCTAACCCAAAAATGGCATCTACTCTGACTACTCTCCTTCATCACTAGTTCATTTATTTTTACCTTTTGTTGTATTTCCAATAAAGTTAATATGAATTGATCATTTTTAGAAATTCAGTTGAAATCAATATATGATAAACTTGTTGAATACTATCCCAGAAAAAACAATTATATTATTTTGTCAAACTTACATATACCATTCCTAGTTTCTATGATGTGACGTGTACAGAAAATGTGTGAGAATTATCTAATTTGAGATTCTTTCTATACACAATCTCAAAGAAATTTTCTTGATGTAACAAAAATGAACAATGTATATTGGATTTATCATGAAGTGTTAGCTCCTTATGTACAAAAGGATTTAGTAGAATTGTATTCAATAAGCATTGTTCTATCCATCATTAATGTGATGTATTATTTATATCAAGTAAGACATTTTTTTAAGGGGCTATAGCTGAGTAATTTTTTTTCCATAACCTTCTTGGTCATTATATCTTTAAATCTCATTGTTTTTGAAGTCCCTACCATGGTCACTCCTATGCTTCTAATCTTAATTTGAATCCAATTTCAAATATAGAGAAAAATGTTTCAATTGAATCCAATGTATTATGTTTTGTAACTGAAAAATGGACCCAAGTATTGATAGAGAAATCACCAATGATAAAAAAATATAATTTTCCACTGAAAGGTTATGTCATCCTTGGTAAGAAAAGGGCCATGTCGATAAGCCTATAGGTCTATTAGTAGATAAAATATTCTAATAATTGAATGAGCTTTTTATTTCCATTCCCTTTGTACAAGGTTAACATTCTTCTTTATTTTCAAAGGGAGATAGGAGACCTCAATTAGAACAAGTTTTTTTTATCAAATGGATAAGGTTCAAGTTCACAAGTCCTAGTCCCCTATATCACACAATTTCATACCTTCATTCTCCACAAAACTATGCATTTGGTTGGACTAGTCAAATCTATGTTAAGAATGTGTATTTATATTCCTCGATTAGTAACAAAAACCTATAGTATTTTTAAGAGAATTCTATATGCATCCTTTTTAAACAAGAAAGGAAAACTATTATCACTGAGTTTATTGATAGTAATAATAATATGATGTACACCATCTACAATACCTCATCTCCATGAGATCACTGGTACATATGAGTGTGGTTGAGACTGCATATTCATTATTTGTACATCAGTTCTATTGATGTCATGAAATGGGATATGATGATGATTTACATGTGATTTCATGTTGTAACATGGTGTTATTATCCTTGAAACACAAACAATTTATGTAGGTCTCAGACTGATGAGTCCCTACACTGAATATACTCATACATACCACAATAGAGGTATAAGTGGGACTGACAATCCTAAGATCCTATATAGTGGGTAAGTGGATTATGGGAATTTACGTGTACCTTGGATATCACATTACAAGTCAAATAAGGAATTAATAATACATAATAAACCCCAACAACAATAAGTTATGTAGTTGTTCAATTTTCTTAGAAATATTCTTACCTTAATGTTTTGATTTTTTGTGTGAATTTCACCGCCCATTCTTATAGTTATTTACTTTAAAACTATGATTCTTGCATACTCATATCTCTTAATAAAAGTCTATCAATCTGTTGGGACTTTAATCACCCTCTTTTTGCTTAAATGTTTTAGAATCTCAACAATCTGCTTGGTTCATCTAGAAAGGAATCCCTTCCCCTCAGAGACCAATAGAAAAAAGCTGTCAAATTGTTCATAGATTTGTCCCGCCAAACAAATTCCAAACAATAATTAGGACAAATCCTCATACAAAACCCAACCCAAAACTAGAAAGCATGAAAACCAATTCAAAAAGAAGTCCAAAAAAGGAAAAATCCATAAAGATTAGATTATAAACAATTTCCATAAAAACCTCACATGAAATAATGTAAAATCTTACAACTTGTCATGACCATCACTACAAAACAAGTTCTGATAGACAAATGAGTCGAAACCTCTATATTGACATCATCATACGAGGTTGCAAGAAAAAGACTATACAAGAAGATATAACAACATATGATACCAAAACTAATTGACATCTTATGAAATAGTAAGGAAACATTGAGGAAACTACTTATCATATATATAAATAACTACCCACCCATCACTCTTGAAAGTGGGAGTGTAGGGACACTACATAAATAACTATGTTATCTCTTATTAAGGTCTTGATCAACACATCCTTTCTACATCACCCTCATTCCTAGTACATTGTGAGACAACTATGTTAGATTCAAAAACAATCCCAACCTTATAATTACTCTTGCCAAGATATAAACATGTATAGACATCATATTAATTAAACTAAGTGTAGCAAGAATGAAACTTATTATTCAATCCAATTTCCAATTATCCACATAATCTCATAACTCAGAACAACATCTCATTAGCATAAGTAGGAAACATCTTAGACTACCATGAAATTTTTCACATATTTTAACCATATTAATTAGAAAGGAAACACCATCACACAAAATTCTTTAGACGATCGATATAAAAACACTATGAATATCATTATTAGCATTATCATTTATAACCTACAAAGTTGTATATAAAATAAGACTCTTCTCATTGATAGTTTCAAATGTACCATCCAAATTATAGTTTATGACTATGAAATCCCTAACCCCATTATAATAGATCCAAGGAGGAGTTCACTTCACAAGGATCCCATAAATCCTTGGTGGTTGTGAGTATGAAGCATAATGTGCACATCGACCAATTATACTCATATTGGCTCAAAAGCAAACCAACAACATCAGCTCTGTTCTGGGTACACATTCTACCACATATAATCATATGGGTAGGAATGTATTTATATATAACTTCACATTCAACATACTCATTTTTTTATTACATCATTGGTATAACCACCAAAACCTTTAGAGATACATCTTCAGTTGCACTCATATACAATTCTAAAAAAGATGTCACAAAAAATAAGATTCAATAATCACATATATTCAACAATATATGGATTAGAGAAGCTCTCACAACCCTTAATTTCTAAAAGTATACTCATTCACTATGTTTCCTTCCCAACACTGGATATTACTATGGTTCTAGGTCATACAAAATATGATTGAAGTTCCACTTTATTTCTTAGTCTAATTAGAAGTCATTTAGAGCCATTTCATAAAAGAACAATTGCATCTATAATCTAACTCATTTAAAGTTCAGCTTATCATTAACATAAAATGCAATGTTCCAATATTGGTAAGAGCAAGAAACATGTAATATGAATATTAAATAGATATATCTATACTATAACGAACAAAAAACATCATAAATTCTTTCATTTTCCATTTCATCACAACTAGGCCACATGTCATTAATCATTAGTATGCTCACCTTAATCTATCCCTTAGTCTTAACCTTTGGGTCCATTTATTCCACATATATCCAAACATCATCCTTACACAAGGCATTGACATGATGTATATCTCTTTCCATGATTATATATTCACAAAGGGTAGGCCATTGTATCATGGCTAGGAACATCTGTAATTGTCATTTCAATAAGGCATAATGAAGCAAGAAGACTAACCATCACTATTCTAGAGAAAGGGTTATCGTGAAGGGCTATCAAATTTGAATTGGTTTTATGAAACATTCAGTTAAAGGGTATTAAATCATCATTACATTTCTCTTCCAAGTTCCACATGATTATAAAGTGTATGACCTTGTTTGGTAACAAGAGTATCCAATCCATAACACAACATTGTTTTCATCCTAAGTGTGTCACAACCTTTTCTATCATCTTATAATTTATTCACGCCCAAACAAGGATTTTAACTTATCCATTGGGTCTTTCCATCATCCCAATGGTATCACCCATATCATTTCTCTTAGGCATCAGCCCTACATGTATATACCATATGAAAAGATGCATATTATGGTGCCATGTTTTATGTCGCATAAGAGTCATACACTTGAATATTTACTTCTATGTCTAGCTACTTCTAATTGCAACCTTTAACCTATGGTAAGTGTAAGCATTTATTCACATACCTACTGCATACTATATTTTAGTGAGAAAGACATCTCAGTTATAAAAAGGACACACCTTTATAATGGTTCAAACTTTACATAAAGGGATTTATTTCCCATTATAATGCATTTATAACAATTCATGCAAATTTTAATAATTAAACTCTTAAGTATGAGATAGTTATACTTAGAAAAACATTGTGCATAAAAATTCTACTCTTAATCATGAAAGTGCTACTTTTAGGTATAAAACCTAAGATCCATGAAGATTCAACATTGAAATGGTTAGTAAAAGTCATATTTAAATCTTAGGTATACACCCAATTAGTAAGGAAGATTGGGGATTTCATTTATTATCAACATGGTATCAAAAAGACATAAAATGGAACTTTTAGTGAAAAAACATGCTTTTTCTGAGCTCACCCATTATAGATTTAAGGGGGAATATAATACCACCATGGATCATCATTAGAAGGTGGAAGATGGTTAGAAAATATATCCCAATTTATTATACTACAAAATAGTCCATAAAGTTCCGTTAATAGGCACATATATAAGATCCAAGCATTTTTCTTTTATTCAGCAATGCATGAATGTTTAATCAAGGAGGGAGTGAGCAAGACACTTTCCAACATGTGAAATGTAGAATCCTCTTCAAGATCAAGTGTGCATAAGCCTTAAAACATCACCATCAACCCTCAAAAATGTCTACAAAAGCTTATTCTTTCTAGATCTAGCCTCAACAGGGGAAAAGAGAGAAAAGAAGAGATTTCTAGCCAAATGGAAGAAAATCCACCATGATTTTTTATGGAGATCGGCCAAAGGAACGATAACAAAGGGAGAACCAAAAAAACTTACAAAGATATTTTGTATGATTTAAGTTTAGAACAAAGATACATTGCCTTAGTGCTTCCAAAGGGAGTAAGATCTTCAACTTTCATGCACATGCATGCCTCAAACCATGGTCGTTGACCACCTTGAGCTTCTCCTAGGCCTTAATGCCTATTCCTCCATGTCAGAGAAGGTCTCTTAGTATCCAAATGAGTCTAGGTTTTATGGGAAGGGTATACATATAAACTAGGGTGGTCAAAAGTCTAAAACACCCCATCCCCATATGTGGACCCATCATCCATTAAACGTCCTTACAAAACAACCCATAAAGACCCTTCACCTTCCACCAAATTGAAGGTAACTCATAAATGGTACAAATTATTGATTTCCTTACCCTTAAGACGTATTGTAGGTTCTCTCAACCTTCCCCATTGAGGTTTTTTTTTTAAATTGGCATTCCCCATTGAGGTGAAACACCCTTTCACATACCGAGGTACACATCTAACCCAATCGAGGTGCTTCTACACCTACCTATTGAGGGCCAAATATTGTTCACCTATCTAGGTTCATTGCTCAACCTAAACATCAAGGATATGAACCATAAAGGATATGACTATTGACAATTGGTCCAATAAAGGCCATGGAGGATCACAACCATAGACCTATAAAGGTCTTAGGTTAAAGGCTATTGAGCCCCAAAAACTCAACATTTGAACCTTCTATTAGGGTTAGGGTTAGAGTCTAAGCTCGATACATGATGCAACTCAAGTAAAAAACAATGCAAACTGCAAAAACACACCTACACGTAGAAACACATGATCTTATATATTTTGCACGTAACTTGCAATTAGGTCCTGATGTTTTCAAGAAATTACATAAGTTAGGCGAGTTAAGTGCAAATTGAGCAAAATTAGGGTTTCCTATCAATACATGTATTTCAAATCTCAATA
Organism: Alisma plantago-aquatica; assembly: GCA_963693085.1. Taxonomy (NCBI): domain Eukaryota; kingdom Viridiplantae; phylum Streptophyta; class Magnoliopsida; order Alismatales; family Alismataceae; genus Alisma; species Alisma plantago-aquatica. The sequence goes on from OY856410.1 coordinate 415,423,080, forward strand.
AGGAATTTAATTATGGTTTGGAAAATAATATTAGAGTTTAATCTAGTTCACAAACCTTAAAACTATTAAACCCTAGCAATGATTTTGTCCCAAAATCCCAAAACTAGGACATAGATCAACAAAAAACAATGTGTAACTCTTTCTTTGGAGTATCAAAGCAGGACTTATGCTACTTATCAATGTTGCTATTTAATTATCATAAATATTCTTCTTAATATACAATGTGGATCCTTTATAGTTGATTTTAATTTTAGGCTTCTTATGAATCACTCACTATGTGTGACACCTCATCACACTAAATGAGATTACTCAAAACACAAAACACAATCTACTATTAATAAATCACATAGTAAAAAATACAGGATAATTAAAACCAATTTCAACAATGTAAATAAACTCCAGAACATTTATGTTAAGGTCTATCATTCCATTCTCATATATTGTAACAAATATTCACATAGGGGTCCAAAGACCTCAGTCGCATCATGTATACAAAAGATATTTCACATGTACATGCCATATATTTTCAAACATTGGTGTACTACCAAAATATCATGTCGATACACGTATATCATCTAGAAAACACATCCTATACCTAGACCTAAGAGTACATGGATGACACTAGGACTCTACTACTAACATTTACAACTGACCAACATTCTTAATCTATTGATCACAAGGTTGGTTCTCTTCCACAACATGACCTCGACCTCGTTGCTTGCGGCCACCTAAACAGATGTGGTGACCCATGGGTGAGACCGAGTCCCAACGAGAGATATAACTCTCTCCAACATATATTGATTACAATGGATTGATAGATAGTAAATGAATTGAGTAGATATAGTAATGAATAAGAAATTTAAGCATATTGAATAGGTTAAGCATACTAAGCAATTAAGAAAATTAACTTGACAAGAAGTATAATTACTCAAAGGTCATATGATAGCATCTTGTAAACACTGAGTAGTTTAAAGACAAGTTAAAGAATAATCAAACAGTGTGAGACATATTTAACCATAGTCAGTATACTACGCGACTTATATTACTTCTATTATTACATTGCCCTGAGGGATTTGAGGAATACCACTCAAGTCCCAACTGACCACTACTATGCAGAAATCACTGTCATACAAGATCTAGGAAGAGCCAGACTTCTAAGATCTTCTCCTCCCCCGGTCAGTACGGGTCCTCGACAGTGACACACAAGGTCAAGCTGCTAATAGCCTAGTCTATCCTTGGTACATGTCATGACACTAGTGAAAGGAGGTAGGTATGCATACCCTACCATCTGAGGTACAACCACATTTATCCTCCAATCTCATCATATATAAAATCACCGAGACACGACCACAAACGTTCTCAAACCGAGGACTAGGTATGACCACTGTCACCCTCCCTAATACTTGAATTCAGGATGACATGCACCCTGCATACTCATCAGTATGCACTCCGAGTTTCCCTTAGGAATACTCATTTCACTATTTGTCAAGTTCTGACACTCAGATAGATCTATGGCACAAGGCACTACATAATTAGAGTTTCACTTGATTAGTTATGCCAACTGGGTAAATTAAGGCTAAATCATACACATGAAAATACAAACCCTATTCCATTTCTATCAAGTGTATAAGAATTGCAACTTCATAAGATATAAAACATTTGAGGTATAAATCTTGATCACATTGCCACATGCTATCATCCATTGCATTGTAATGAACCACATTACATTACACTATTTCAAGATACCCATTTATTATCAGAAGTTCTAGGGTTTCAACCCCTATTGCAACATGAAGAGGATTTCAACTCAATCAGGGCTCAAACATGCCCAGAGGTCATTATGACCACCTCATCAATTCCTGCATAATCATCATTGTCTTTCAATGCCTTAAAACAAGGCTCAAGGAAACATCAATCACACATGTGACATATAAGATCAACATCGCACAAACTATGATGCTCAAATATCATCATATTATGGTTTCAACACAAGAAGAGAGTATTTCATAATCACATTTAATCACTTTAAGAAGGATGATTAAAATCAATCCCTAGCACTTAGTCATATTTGAGTTGGTGTAACAAGTCATATTTCATTAGGGGTACACATTCACTTGTTATGATGATTTATCAAATATATTAATACGAGGGAAAAGGTAATGCTACAAGTTCAAAGGTGTTGTACCATTGAATTTCATTACTAGAACCAACATATAATATCATTGGATTCATTCTAATCCATTGGATGTTAAAGCATCCAATCTCATCCAATAAATTGGGTTCATTATTCAAAATCATTAAATTGGGTATGGTTTAACCATTGAATTCATAGAAACGAGAAACCACTGGTTAGGGGCTGAAAAGTTGATTCATTTAAAACCTTGATTCACCATTGGTTGATAGGATCAACACTATATTCATTCAACACCATAAAATATTAAGCTAATGTCATCATTGATTGATAACATCATTAGGGTACTTAATGGTTGATCATTAAACTTCTAATTGAGATAAAACCTGACCTAGGTGGGGTGACCATAGGTTTTCACCATCATTTGACACCCTTGATCACGAACATCATTTGCCAAGATAAAAACACCATTGGTTGTTGAATGGTATCACCATCAGTTGTGTGGTAGGGAAGGAAATAGCTTGAAAACTCTAATTTGGACCATCAATTGTTTGTGCTTAGCACCATAGGTTGTTACTATCAACCTATCCCAGATCATATTATACCTTATAAAGGTCGTACACATATTTTCAAGTTCATATAGAACTATAACAGAATAGGGAACACCATAAACATTCGTAACCCTAAACAAGCATGGTTTCTGTATGCTTAGATCATCACATTAAAGCAAAAACATGAACTAACAAGCTTCTAGCAAGCAATATAAGTGAAGAATGTTATATAACTTGCCTCTATAGATTAGTTCAGACCCCAAAAAGAAAGAATCTCAAGCAAATAAGCCAAGAAAAACCAATTTTCAGATCTGAACTTGGCCAAGTAGGCAGTTCTCTCCACAAAGAAGCAAAACCCTAGAAGAAGAAGAAGAAGAAAGAAAGATAGATGCTTGAGTTCTAGAGCCACTTCCACCATGTAACAGTAAGGTTAAGACCTGGAGGAATATAGGAGGAAGAACAAAAGAGAATTAAATGGATGAAATAAGGGAATACTTACACTTTTAGGTCAAGATCCCTAGGAAGAAGCTTTAGCAACCCCTAAAGGAAGTCAATTGCAACCCTATATACTTTTTCCCCAAGAAGATCCCCACTTTCTTATTACTTGGATAGGAACTTCTCAGAAGCACAAAGTGAGAATGAAGTTCATAGGAGGAGGGAAGTGGTGGAGTGAAAATGGTTTGTTTGGGTGCTTAGGGATAAGTATATAAAACTTTAAGATAAAGAAAAAGAAAAATTTGAAGTTCTAGTATCTTTCCAAGTGTCCATGGCCTTAAACTATTAAGAATATACAAGCAAAAAAAAAAGATGCCCCACATATCATTGAGACCTGATTATCCCCATTTATTGAATTTTCAAGTAAAACAAATAAATCATTAGTTGATAGCTCCTAAAGGTAGCTCATCCATAAAGGGGTAAACCCTAAAATATCGTTGGAGAAAACACCTTCAAACCAAGGTTTAACTAGGAGCCCCATGGATCAAAAAGATCAAGAATGATAAGATAACATCTAATAAACATAATTCAAGTGACAAATTGCAAATAAAACCCCTCGATTGGGTAAATTGTAGAAAAGTCCAAAATGTACATAAAATTGCATAACTTGCTCAAACAATGTCCAAATTGGACCATATTTGAAACTTAAGCTTGTATTATGATTTCAAACCATATAAAAAGGTTATATTAGGGTTATAATCACTAAATTATGATAATTAAGCTTATTCAACTCTTTAAGCAAGTTCAGGGGCCTTACAACTATAAACCCCTAACAAGGATTTCTCCTCGAAATCCTACACAAAGAGAGATGGATACTTTCTACGCATCTCATTCTCTAGTTCCCATGTGGATTCATCTATGCCTTTAACTATTGTTGTATCACTTTAATCTTTTCTGTAGTCTATTATACTAGCTTAGGACCCAAAAGTTGATATTCACCTATCTCATACCAACAAAGAGGAAACCAACATCATCTCCCATACAGAGCCTCATAAGGAGCCATATCTATACTTATTTGATATCTATTGTTGTACACAAACTCTATCAGAGTCAGATGTGCATCCCAACTATCAAACAGTTGTAGCACACATGCCCTTAAGAGATCCTCTAAAGTCTGAATAGTCCTTTCAGACTGGCCATTAGTCTGCGGATGAAAAGTGTGTTGAATCTCAGTTGTTTTCCCATTGATGAATGCCAATGCTCCCAAAAATGACTTGTGAACTATGTACATCTGCCAGAAACTATAGTCACTAGAATGCCATGTAGGCGGACTATCTCATCAACATATACTTGTGCCAATTTCTTTGTGGTAAACATCATTTTGACTAGCAGAAAATGAGCTGACTGAGTCAATTTGTCTACTATCACCCATATGGAATCATGATCCTTTGTTGTCCTAGGAAAACCAACCACAAAGTCCATAATAATATGATCCCATTTCCACTATGGTATTGGAAAGGGTTGTTATGTCTCTACAAGCTTCTGGTGCTCAACCTTCACCTGCTGACAAACTGGACATTCGAAAACAAACTCTGCCACATCATGCTTTAAACCTAGCCACCAATACATGTCTTTCAAGTTTTGGTACATCTTGGTACTTCCAGGATGCATTTCATAGATGGAGGAGCGAGCCTCCTCAAGTACCATCTTCCTCAACCCATCAACATTAGGAACTACTATCCTATTGTGGTAACAAACTGTACGATCATCTTCCTCATAGAAGCCATCATACTTTTCACTACCAATCCCTGATTGGATATTCTATATCAAAGTATCATTCTGTTGTGCAACATGAATCTACTATCTCAGGGTAGGTTTAACTTGTAACTTCTCCAACAATCCTACAAACAAGGAAACTTCTAGCTGTACATTCATCTGGTGAAGAGACACTAGCATATCTCTCTTATGGCACATCAAGGAATTTAATTGTGCTTTATCTACCGTTGATAATGAAGATGAATTTCTACTCAATGCATCAACTACCACAATCACTTTCTCTGGATGGTAGTCTATTGTGTAATCATAATCCTTAATCAACTCCATCCATCTCCTCTACCTCATATTGAAATCCTATTATGAGAAGATATACTGTAGATTCTTGTGGTCAGTGAAGATCTGACATTTTTCTACATAAAGATAGCGTCTCTAGATCTTTAAGGCATAGACCACCACTGCAAGCTCCAGATCATGTGTTGGGTAATTCTCGTCATGTTTCTTAAGCAATCGCAAAGCAAAAAAATTACATTTTTATCCTGCATCAACATGCATCAACATTGAAGCATCACAAAAGACAATATAGCCTTTCCCTTGTTCTGGTAGAACTAACACTGGTGCAGTAGTCAACTTTTCTTTCAATAACTGGAAAGAACATTGATACTTGTCATTCCAAGCAAAAGGAACATCCTTCCTAGTTAACCTAGTTAGGGGTAACTCTATAGAACTAAAGTCCTTGATGAACCTCCTATAGTAGCCTGACAAACCTAAGAAACTACAAATCTCTATCGGTGTCTTGGGTTGTTCCCAGTCTAGTACAGATTCCACTTTCTTGGGGTCAACACAAATGCCTTTTACAGATATAACATGGCCAAAAAAAGACACTTCAGATAACCAGAATTCACACTTGCTGAACTTAGCATATAGTTGATGCTTCCTTAACAAAGTCAATTCCTAGAAAAGGTGTTGCTCACAGTGCTGACTATCCTTCAAGTATATCATGATATCATCTATGAACACAACCACAGACTGATCAAGATAAGGTATAAACACCCTATTCATCAGATCCATAAAAGATGTAGGCTATCGGATCTAAGACTAAGAGGTAGATAAAAACTACCTATCACCTCTCTAGTGATAAAAGAGTGTATTGCATCTGGGTCTACTAGCAAAAATACAAAACAAGAACCAGACAAATCAAAATAAAATAATTCCATCTGACATGTTAGGACCCATGGATTGACCACTACTTCTGGCTGGGTCATGGCATAGAACCTATCTTTCACCTACTACCATCCACATCCTCTGCTCAACGGTCCAGAGGATCTTATCTGTGATGCTTGACTGCATCCTCTACTACAACTAGTATTAGACTATTGCTGTTGTGATCCCTACTAATTCTACCTTGGTTGCTGAGTCACCTCATCAACCTTCATAGGGAAATTCCATCTAATATGCCATGTCTGTCCACATTTATGACACTGTGATGTCCCTAGATTTTCTAAAACTTAATCTGATGTGTGATGTACAAATTGAACTCTCACCTCAATGAGAATCCCAATTTGAGCACCACACACTAGGCTAAGAAGAAGAAAATCAGAGGAAGTCAGAAGGAAACAATCAGTAGGAGATGCACATGAACAATAATAAAACCACAACACATGTTCACCATTCAATATATAATTACAACATGAATTGTTACATCATTTTATATTACATATTGAACATCAAACTCTAACATATACATGTACTACTACTAAACTACATGATCTTAAGACAACATGTCCACCTGTACATCAGCTCGCAATACAACTCTCACTATCCTGGATCTTCAAGATCATATGTCCACAACCTAAACAAAAGAGTACATGTGGTACACGTCAGCACAATATTCAAGAATATTGTACTGAGTACGCCTACGTGTCTTTTATGACCTCTCATCATATCTTGGCAATAACATAAAACTATTACTTGGTAGTTATAAAGAAATATATGAAAAAGTGTATACCTGCACAAAGATATTTATTAGCAAATGAGAACACATATTTTAAGCTTATTTCCATCATATATCTCGTACATCTGCCCCTAGGGCTTTGATGTGTTTAGGCCTTATGATCTACCCCTGAGGAGTTTGTGATCATTGTACATGTGATCTACCCCCTAGGAGTTTGTGATCACTCTAATGCACTGTACTACCAAAGAGTTTAGTGCTATTATATGATGGATCAGATATTTTATGTTTCATGTGTTCATAGCAATAAGTATGGAAGTTCAAGCAACATATCATACAAGACAATCATTTCAATAAATACCATATGCCAAGTCCTTACTACCATATAACACAAGCATAATGTATAATAAGCCAAGCAATAGGTAATGACATACCTTCCAAAGATATAGATCATTCTAATCACATATTCCTCATGTCATCTATAACTTTGTTAAACCTGATCAAGACAAGATCATATACTATCATCAGGTTCTCATCATCTTAACCCTATTTATATCCATTTTAGGGTTTGCTTAATGATTAGGATATTCTCATTATTATTTCTTATCTATCTCTTCTTGTTATCTAGGATTGACGTTACTGATGTTGCATTCTAGATTATGATCAATAATCTGATTATTTGATTACATATGATTATGTGTACATATTAACCCTAGATCATATTCATTTAGCATATTAGGGTTTTATATCACATGAAGAGTCATTATCATTTTTCCATTAATTCCACATATATAAACTAATCTCAGAGTTACATATTATCTTCTAATTACTGATATGAGCTTACTCTGTAAATTCCATCATTTATTGAGCATGTACGTATTTATTGCAATTTATTTAGGGTTAAAAGCCCTAATTAGCCATATTAAGAAAATTATATTATTCCATACATCAACATGACCACAACTAACATCGCATTATAAACATAATTATGAATCTACTGACATTTTTCCATAATTTTATATCATCATTTGATATTTATTACTCATGGACTAAGCATTCTGCATCTTACATGATATCATCGATATTTATGAATCAAAAGCCTGATATTATTCTTCCATATTGTTCTACACATTTTTATGAGAATTTTGGTACCTTATTTGTATTTGTTTGATAAGAGGGCTAATTTCTATGTTTATTCAAGAACTGAGCATTTTCTGATTAATTAACTTTTTGGACGAATGGCGAGTTGCCATGTGGCCATGACTTGCTCAGCTGGGCAAGGACCCACCCAAGCTTGAGCCAACTGGGATCACTATTGAACCGAGCAGTCTGATTAGAAATTGATCAGCTCACTGTTGCTGGACCCAATTTCTCTTCTCATCTTTTTCTCTGATCAAATCGCATTCTCGCAGACTCAGGAATAGATTCGCCGCCATGCGGCATGGCTCCGACGAGCAAGCAGCAGAGGCACATGGACCCTCTACCACTACCAATGCTACGATTGGCTTCAGTGACTCAGGACAAGCCTCCATAGCTACATTTCCCCTTGATTGCTGCTCCAGATCTCCATCTAGGTGGGAGCGCAACTGCCATCTTTGTTGTGGCGAAGCAGAAGGGGGAAAAACATCCCCGGGTCATCTTCGCACTGGTCTAAGGCTTCCAAGAGGTTCATATATCATCCAAGAACACCATGAGGCCGTTTGATTGCAATTTCAAATGCCTAATGCCAGCCCTCGAGCTCCGTCTTCCTAGGCGCCTGACTTGAGTTGGTCAGCCATGGAAGCAACCCTTTGAGGCCATGCGCTCAAGAGTGGATGATTCCCCAGGCCTCTGCATTGCTCCTCCCTTCTTCCTCTTCCTCTAATATGCCTTCTAGCTCCCTTCTCTACTCATGGCTACCACCTGCTCACGACTGTGGGGAGACAACGCTCGACTGGGTCTCGTTCTCTTTGTCTACTTCACCAAAAGATGTTCTATCAAGGCCAGGACGGAAGTACTCGCTTAGACGAGGCCAACCACCCAGTTTCCCACCCAAAACACCACACTATGATATATTGTGGATGTGTGGATGGTTGCTCATCTCACTTCTCCATGACTCCTCCAAAGCCGGAGCTTGGAGATGAGCTCAGTGTCGTCCAATCTACATCCAATAGTTACAACAGGTCCTTCATGAGACTAGATCCACAGATCACTCAAGTTAAGGGGCACTACCGCTAGATCAGATTTCTAGGGCTAGGATTTGGCCACACAGACCCTACTTGATTAGGAGGAGGGGGGGCGTGTCACCTATTTAATCAACAACTTAGACTATTCAAACACCAATAATGCACATTATTTCTCAAATTTCATACCTTCATAACTACCTATGGGAACATCCAATTGCCACCAAATTTCAACCATAGCTTCCTTGCCTCTCAAGGTACATTCTAATCGAATTTGGTGACAAAACTCAACTATTAGAACATTCAATTAAATTCCCCAAGTAGGCCTAAATTTATGGATCTAAATCATTATATAAACCTCAATCAAAACTCCAACTTTACTAGAACACTTGGGATTCTCAAAACAACTCAACATGAATGACTTCACTTGTATGATTGGATATTTTAGGATTTCAAAAGTCCTCTCCATCACATCCTACACACCTTAAAAGATATTTCATCCTCAAAATTAAGCCAAACCCACTTTGTCACATCATATACATCTTAAAAGAAATTTCTTCCTCAAAATTAAACCATACTCATACTTCCAGGGAAAACCTTATCTTGCCTTCATCCACATATAAGGCACTATTCTAGGAGCAACATATCCAAAAACAAAGCTCCATTTTCATATCCAAACCACTATTATGATGGTTCAATACATGTAAGGTGAATCACCCCTTCATAAAAGATTGAAACAAGGGTTCATAAACTCTAGTTATGTCATGACATATCTCATATGTTAGGGTTGAATCCTTATCTCTACCCATGTATTAGGGTTCCCACATCATATTACCATGTTCTAAAGGATTTAACTAAAGTTAGCTCATTATATCAAGGTGTCATCAACATTATATTGAGCTATATGTTAGAACATGTTCAACATTAACATATGCCTTTTAGGAGGGAGCTAACTATAATTAACCCACTTTATCCATATAGATCCTATCAAGGTGTCATAATCGTTATGTTGTGCTAACTATCAATGCTATTTTTTTAAGAACTAAGATGAACACCTCGTGTAACATGTTCATTCATATGATCTTATTTCATTTCTCATAATAAATTACAACATTTATTAATGAATTCATCACAAGATTAACCAACACTATCAAATTATCATCATTATTCATGTACATGGTTAACCATTTATGCCTTGATATCTATTAAACCATTTCTAGATTTCCATCATCTCATATCCATATCTCAAGATTAGATAACCATGTTACATATATTTTATCATGGTTGTGCTAAACTAACTTATCTGAGTGTCTTGTTAAACATATATAAAAACTTCATCTAGTCCAACTGAGGTTCTCCTAAACCATATCACGAGGGTAGTGTCATGCTCAGTCTCTCTGAGCTAACTCAACTCTATGAGTATCTCATATGTACAAACTATATCTTCCCTCTCAATATAGGGTTCTTAGGTATACCTCATTGGGACTAGTGATAGCCTTACAAGCTCTAGCCACACAAGCACAAACTAAAACATGTTATGACATTCTCATCATAGATCTCTACCCATGAGTTCTTCTTACTCAACACTATCTTTTACACATGCCACTAGTGTCCTATGTGGGGAACCACCAAACCGAGTATGAGGCTTCACATCAACAAGAACAAAATAGAGTTTCCTCCTCCAGGGTCATGGGACTCTCTCTCACCCTCACCTAGATGGTAGGTTCTCATATTCATATTCCCATATAAAGACATAACTAGCCTCTCTTTGACTCTAGGGTTTGGTCCTCCCAAGGACATCTAGGGTTCAAGAAGACTAAAGGAATCACGCACAAAGCAACTCAACTCAATCACTCAGGTGTATTCTAGTTTAGGACATATCATATATCATAATTCTCATATCTTGGAGTTTAGGTTCTCTAACCTTCTCCCTGTGGGTCTCACTGTCTCTGGAGTTAACCCCGAAAGTAGTCCTACCATTAGAGGTCCTCCTTCATAAAAGAGCTTGAGGCTCATTCTGATTCACATCTTATCTTAACCTATCTTATATTATCTTACAAAACCATACATACTTTCATCATCAAAGCCCAGCTCAAATCCTCAAAACTGAACTTAAGTCCTCAAAGACAAACATATATCAACATAATCTATCTTATATCATTTCTATACATCTTAGATCGTCATCTAATCTTATTCCATCTATTCCATCTATCACATATTCTAACAAGGCTCTAGACATCTAATCTAAAACTACTCTCTCTTCTAGACTAATGTCATTCACTTTCACTTAGGTTTCATGGTCACCTCCTACTCGTACACGTGTGGGGACACATTTTTGTATTACATATATATAATAAAACATTATATAGTTTTTCTCTGATAAAACAAGCGTAAGAGAAAACTATTGAGGTTCGATCTGATTGGAATCCAAAACCAAATCCACAAAATGAGTGTCCTACACATAGTAGAGAGTATAGTTCCATGAAAACTAGTGAAAATGGTGAGAACATGGTGTAGACTAGTGTAACTACTCTAGACAACGAGCGCCATATGTCTAGGGTTTCTCTTCCTTTGATGCACGTCATTTCCAAATAATGCAACGTCCCATACCGTTGCACTATAGGGAAAGGATGACAATCACAACTCCTGGCCTTTTCTCCTCTTCTATGGCCTACCTGTATCCAGTACTACCCTTCAATAGATAGACAATATGCTTTACTTTGTCTTCTTCAGAGATGTTCAGGATTTTGAACACCTTTTATAGCTCAGTCAACCACATGTCAGTGTCTGCTGGATCTAAGATATTCAAATGTCTTCCCGACACCTTGGGATTCCACATTAGGGATGGTCGCCCTAGCTTGAGTTACTGGTGTTCTGTCCACTATATGTGTAATTGTTGCAATCATCTGTCTAAACATAGACTAAAACTCATGATTGGCCATCATTGTCGAGTCTAGCTGAGGCATTGTGGGCTGCTATGGACCTATTTCTGGCACTCTCTTATCGCATGTCTGCCTCCCAACACCTCCTCCAGGTGGAACAAACTCAAACATGAGTCCTATGTCCCTGTAGGCTCAAAAAACCTAGAGCTCTGATACCAACTTAACTATGAAACCTCGTTATGCTAAATGAGATTACTCAAAACACAAAACACGATCAACTACTAATTAATCGCATAGTCAAAAATACAGAATAATTAAAACCAATTTAAACAATGTAAATAAACTCCAGAACATTTACATAAAGGTCCATCATTCCATTCTCATATACTATAACAAATATTCACATAGGGGTCCAAAGACCTCAGTCACATCCTGTATACAAAAGATATTTCACATGTACATGCTATATATTTTCAAACATTGTCATACTACCAAAATCTCTTGTCGATACACGTATATCATCTAGAAAACACATCCCATACCCAGACCTGAGAGTACAGGGATGACACTAGGACTCTACAAATAACATTTACAACTGCCCAACTGTCTGAATCTATTGATCACCAGGTTGGTTCTCTTCCGCAGCACGACCTCGATCTCATTGCCCGCGACCACCTAAAAAGATGTGGTGACCCACGGGTGAGACCCAGTCCCAGTGAGAGATATAACTCTCTCTAACATATATTGATTACAACAGATTGATTGATAGTAAATGAACTGAGCATATATAGTAATGAATAAGCAATTTAAGAAAATTGAATAGGTTAAGCATACTAAGAAATCAAGCGAATTAACTTGACAAGAAGTATAATTACTCAAAGGTCATATGATAACATCTTGGAAACATTGAGTAGTATAAAGAAAAGTTAAAGACTAATCAAACAATGTGAGATGCATTTAACCATAGACAGTATACTATATGGCTTATATTACTTCTTTTATTACATTTCCCTGAGGGATTTCAAGAATACCACTCAAGTCCCAACAGACCACTACTAATCAAAATTAGTGCCATATAAGATCTAGGAAGAGATGGACTCCTAAGATCTTCTCCGCCCCCGATCAGTAAGGGTCCGCCACAACGAGACATAAGTTAAAGCTACTAACAACCTAGTCTGTCCTTGGTACATGTCATGGCACTAGTGAAAGGAGGTGGGTACACATACCCTACCATCTGAGGTACAACCATAGTTGTCCTCCAATCTCATCATATATATATATATATGTAATCACTGAGACACGACCACAACCATTCTCAAATAGAGGGCTAGGTATGGTCATTGTCATCCTCCCTAACACTTGATTCAGGATGACAAGCACCCCCACATACTCATCAATATGCGCTCTGAGTTTCCCTTAAGAATACTCATTTAACTATCTGGCAAGTTCTGACACTCAGATAGATCTATGGCACAGGGCACTACATGATTAGAGTTTCACTTGATTAGTTATGGAAATTGGGTGAATTAATCTTAAATCATACAAATGGCTAAATCATACAAATGGGCATACATACCCTATTCCATTTCTATCAAGTGTATAAAAATTGCAACTTCATAAGATATAAAACATTTGAGGTATAAATCTTAATCACATTGCCACATGCTATCATCCTTTACATTATAATGAACCACATTACATCATACTATTTCAAAATACCCATTCTTATCAAAAGTTCCAGGGTTTCAACCCTTATTGGAACATGAAGAGGATTTCACCTCAATCAGGGCTCAAACATGCCCAAAGGTCATTATGACCACCTCATCAATTCCTGCATAATCATCATTGTCTTTCAATGCCTTAAAACAAGGCTCAAAGGAACATCAATCACACATTTGACATATAAGATTAGCATAGAACAAACTATGATGCTCAACTATCATCATATAATGGTTTCAACACAAGAAGAGAGTATTTCATAATCACATTTAATCACTTTAAGAAGGATGGTTACAATAAATCCCAAGCACTTAGTCATATTAGAGTTGGTGTAACAAGTCATATTTCATTAGGGGTACACATACACTTGTTAAGATGATTTATCAAATATATTCATACGAGGGCAAAGGTAATACTACAAGTTCAAAGGTGTTGTACCACCAAATGTCATTACTATAACCAACATATAATATCATTGAATTTATTCTAATCCATTGGATGTTAAAGCATCCAATCTCATCCATTAAATCAGGTTCATTATTCAAAATCATTAAATTAAGTATGGTTTAACCATTGAATTCATTGAATCAAGAAACCATTGGCTAGGGGATGAAAATAAGATACATTTAAAACCTTGAATCACCATTGGTTGATAGGATCAACACTATATTCATTCAACACCATCAAATATTAAGCTAATGTCATCATTGGTTGATAACATCATTAAGGTACTTAATGGTTGATCATTAAACTTCTAATTGAGACAAAACTTGACCTAGGGGGGGTTACCATAGGTTGTCACCATCATTTATCACCCTTGATCATGAACATCATTTGCCAATATAGCAACACCATTGGTTGTTGAATGGTATCACCATCGGTTGTGTGGTAGGGAAGGAAATATCTTGAAAACCCTAATTTGGACCATCAATTGTTTTGTGCTTATCACCATAGGTTGTTACTATCAGCCTGTCCCACATCATATTATACCTTAGAAAGGTCGTACACATATTTACAAGTTCATATTTAACTGGAATAGAATAGGGAACACCATAAAAATTTGTAACCCTAAACAAGCATGGTTTCTCTATGCTTAGATCATCACATTAAAACATAAACATGAACTAACAAGCTTCTAGAAAGGAATATAAGTGAAGAATGTTATATAACTCACCTCCATATAGTAGGTCAGACATCAAATAGAAAGAATCTCAAGAAAAAAAGGCAAGAAAAATAAAATTTTCAGATCTGAACTTGGCCAAGTAGACAGTTCTCTCCACAAAGAAGCAAAACCCTAGAAAAAGAAAGAAAGATAGATGATTGATTTATAGAGCCACTTCCACCATGTAACAGTAAGGTTAAGACCTGGAGGAATATAGGAGGAAGAAAAATAGAGAAATAAATGGATGAAATAAGGGAATACCTACACTTAGGTCAAGATCACTAGGAAGGAGCTTTAGAAACCCCTAAAGGAAGTCAATTGCAATACTAGATGCTTTTTCCCAAGAAGTTCCCCACTTTCTTATTCCTTGGACAGGAACTTCGCAGAAAAATAGAGTGAGAATGAGGTTCATAAGACGAGGGAATTGGTGGAGAGAAAATGGTTCGTTTGGGTTCTTAGGGATAAGTATATAAACTTTAAGATAAAGAAAAAGAAAAAGTTGAAGTTCTAGTATCTTTCCAAGTGTCCATGACCTTAAACTATTAAGAATATACAAGAACACACACAAGGATATTCACATATCATAGATACCTACTTATCCCTCGTTTCTTGAATTTCCAAGAAAAACAAATAAATCATTAGTTGATAGCTCCTAAAGGTGGCTCATCCATAAAGGGGTAAACCCTAAAATACCCTTGGAGAAAACACCTTCAAACCAAGGTTTAACTAGGAGCCCCATGTCTCAAAAAGATCAAGAATTATAAGATCACATCTAAGAAACAT
Source organism: Alisma plantago-aquatica (assembly GCA_963693085.1). Classification (NCBI taxonomy): domain Eukaryota; kingdom Viridiplantae; phylum Streptophyta; class Magnoliopsida; order Alismatales; family Alismataceae; genus Alisma; species Alisma plantago-aquatica. Next base: position 415,438,629 of record OY856410.1, read on the forward strand.
AATTCATGTGACAAATTGCAAAGAAAACCCCTTGATTCGGTAAATTGCATAAAAGTCCAAAATGTACATAAAATTGTATAACTTGCTCAAACAATGTCCAAATTGGACCAAATTTGCAACTTCGGCTTGTATTATGATTTAAAAGCATATCACAAAGTTATATTAGGGTTATAAGCACTCAATTATGGTAATTAAGCTTATTCAACTCTTTAAGCAAGTTCAGGGGCCTTACACTATGTATCAAAGAATTCTCGAAATATGTTCAACTTTTAGTAATATCATCATTCTCCTTTGTATTTTTTTGTTATTTATTTATCTTATACACATATCTTTACCAAATAATGGTAGTATCATCATTATTATCTTCATCTTTTTGCACTTACTCTTCTTATCAAGTATTTGTTCTTAGATCTTCTTGCATTAGAGAGATTAGTCTATGTGTTACTAAAAGTTCATCAAATAAATGGAAACTTCCTTACACATGAATTTTCATTCTTCATGTAACAATGTTTATATTTTTAACATTTATAGATAACTCATTATTACATTGACAAACTCATCTTTTTCCCACCATCCCTATTATTCATCTACATCTGGACTTTGTTCTATAACTGAATCATGTCCTTAAAAGACATCCTTCTTTAGTGTGTCATCCTCCATCATACAAACCTTCAATATCCATCATATAAAATATTTAGGGTGCATCATATTGAATTTTCATGTCATCACTTATTCATGTTTCTTTACATAATTGAGGTATTAGACACATGATTATTGAAGCAAGATCTTATAGTTATCCCTCATAAGTCTCAGATTACACCTTATTTATCATCAATTATCCTCAATTGGAATATGGTTCAGCATAAGATCAAGGTTCGTGTTTAATCATTTTCACTTAATCTTACTTCAATTCCTTATTTTTTATTTTGTAGGGGCAAAAATCCCTTCGGTGTTACTAAATTTTGCTAGATAATTTGTAGCTTAGGATTCCTTGATTACCACTTTCCTTAACTTATCCTTATTTTTCATCATATACTTCAATCCACAAATGATTATTTTCTAGGTAATTTATCTAATATCCTTATGGTTTTCTTTCTAGAGTGTATTTGCATTAAGTGTCTTCATCTCCTTGAAGGATCAATTCGTCATTTTATATATATTTTTCTTCCTGTCTTATGGTTATTTATTTTAACCATTCCAGGACATGTGTAGTCTAGTCTTATACTAACTTAGGTTTCATACCTCTCTCAGTAGCCCTACATCTTATCATCTCAAATGACACTCATTATCTGAGTTGCCATCCATTTATATAGAAATTACATCTTAAATCCTATATATAACAGGTATTATCCATGATTTTCATGTGTACTTCCCTACATTTTAAAAACAATTTCTAGATAGTCCTAACTAATGGACATAACTAAGGCCTTATTTTTTATTCATTTTTACTTAATCTCATTATTCCTTAGAACCAAACCTTCAAACTCAAGATTCCTACCAATAATATTCGCCCCTTTAAGTTTAGGAACTCCCTTTTCGATTGTTTACACTGACCTCGAGCATCACTATGTCATGTCATCTCCAATAATTAAATTCTTATGTTTTGAGGAGTTTGAAAATGGAAATCTATTCTTCTCAGTAGATTATACTATTGTCTTTCATAAAATTTTATCTAGTTTTGTACTTAGTTCTTGTTTTACATCTTCACACTTAATCCATGTTGTGCATATCTCTTTATCTTTAGTGTCCTTTTCATCCTGATATTATATCTTATTATACTCTATGTTTGTTTCCCAACTAGCTACTTGGTCAGAGTACCTGAGGGAGAACAACCACATAGTTCCACACTAACTCTCCCTCAACATTTGGATACCTAACAAGGGCATCAAAACACTGAGTTGAACTATCATGCATCACGACCAAGCATGTTTATCACTTAGTTTTTAGTTAAATTTGATTTCATTTGAACTAGTAGACACATGTATCATGTTCATGATGTAATATAAATCTTACTTCTTGTCATAAAATCATTTTAAAATAGGTTCTGATGGATAAACGAGTCAAATCCTATTTATTAATCTAATCATATTAGGTGAAAAGATGATCCATATACATGAGGATACAACCACATATGAAACCCAAACTAGTTCACTACTTATAACCATAAGGAAACACCAAGTGAAAAAAATTGTCTCCTACAAAAATAAATATGCACCCTTTACTCAGGGAAGTGTGCTTACAAGGACACTCTAGACATAACTATTTGTCTCTTTTCAACTCTTGATCACCATGTACTTCCACTTGCACCATCATAGCTAAAACATCTTGCACATAAAGAGTCCCATCAAAATGATCAATCCCAATAAGATCTAAACATGTATAGATAGAGTATGAAGTGAATCGTGGGAAGTACAGTATTGAGTGAATTATAGGAAATGACAAAATAGAAATCATCTAGTGCCACTTCCAATTATCATATTAATCTCACAATTCAGACCAATATGCATTTAGCTTAAGGTATGAAACATATCAGGTTATCATAACACTATTTACATATCTTTACCATCTCTGTTGAAGGGAACTAACATCACTTACAGTGCATTGGATAATCAATTCAAATATCCTACAACTATCATGATTAGATTGTCATTTAAATCATAAAAAACTTTATATTATATAAGACTCTTCTTAACATGTATATATAGAGTATGAAGTGAATCATAGGAAGTAGAGTATTGAGTAAACTATAGGAAGTGATAAAATACAAATCGTCTAGTGCCATTTCCAATTATCATATTAATCTCACAACTCATACCGAGATGCCTTTAGCTTAAGGTATGAAACATTTCATGTTATCATACCACTAATCACATATCTTGACCACCTTAAGTAGAAGGGAATTGACATCACTTACAGTGCATTAGATGATCAATACAAAATCCTACAACTATCATGATTAGATTGTCATTTAAATCCTTATCAACTTTACATTATATAAGACTCTTGTCCTATTTAGTTTGGAATGTACCATCCAAAATACAAATTTATGGGTGTGAACTCTCCAACCCCATAATAAAGGAACCAAGGACGAGCTAGTCTCACAAGAATTAATTCATGCACCAATCAGCGTATGTTTTAAGTAGTGGATACATTGGAAAAACTTACTTTCTAGGACTCGGAAGCCAACCTAGAATATTGGTTCATCTTGGGTACACAATCCACAACACCCATCACATGGCTAAGACAATTTGGTGTATATAACAAATCATATTGAACATATTACTTTCCTTTTTATCACACGATTGGTAGGGATTGCATAGACTTTAGAGATACACCCTCATTCAAACTCATATAAATATCCACAAAAGATGTCAAAGAAAACAAGATCTTAATCATATCACATGTATTCAGTAGTATAGAACTGTTAGTACCTTCTCACAACCATCAAATTGCTACAACATCTTCACCATCCTATCTTATAAACACTGGGATAGTGTTAACATGGAAAAGAAAACACTAAATCATTAAAGTTATAGTTTAGTACTTAGTCCAATTACGTCTTTTAGATCCATTTCATCCAACAACAACTATCTTTCTTAGTCTGGCTTATTCAGTGACTATTGTCATATCATTATCATGAAAAAGCAATATATTTAGTAGGTTAAGACTAGGATTTGGGTAAGGTGAACATTACCTAGAGAGATATATATTAATATATTATTTATATATTCATATTCCATTTCATAACAATTAGGCCACATGCCATTAATCATCACTATGATCACTTAGAGCTTCCCCTTAGACTTAACATCCCAGTCAAGTGCATGTTTATGTTATATGGTGTGCATTATCCTTAAACAAGGAATCAAAATGATGTGTTTCCATTCCACCATTATAGTCAATATGCATAAAAAAATCACATAAGGTAGGTCATTATTCCATGTTTAAGAATTCTCACAATTTTCGTTAAAAGTATGACATAATCATGCAACATGAATTATCTGTCATTATTCCAGTGTGAAGATTATCATGAAGGACTATAACATTATGTTTCTTATAAGAAACATTTTGTTAAAAGGTAATTAATCATCAATACATTTCTCTTCTAGGGTCCACATGATATTTATGAAGTGCATGCACTCATTTAAGGACAAGTGTATCACACACATAAGACAACATATTTTTCAAACCTAAGAGTTTCACACATTTCCATCTTATATTTTATTCATATGAACATGGATTAAAACTTTATAAATTGGCTTTTTCCATCATCCCATTGATAGAAACCATATCATTGCTCTTAAGGCATCAACCTCAAGAAAATAAACCTACATTTAAACACCATAGCATAAGAGACATCTAATGGTGCCACATTTTATGCCAAACTTACCCAATACCATTAAGATGATTAGAAGAAAAACAATAAAGAAAAGGTCTAACTTTAATGAGAAGAAATATTCCAGGGAAGAGGGATTTTCCATGCAAGGTTGCCAACTTTTAATATATAAGTGCACACTTTATTGTAAGTTTCACCCTCATCACTTAATTCTTACTTTATTAATTTGATCCTATTATGATAGTCATAAACTTTTATATTTATATCTAAATCCATTATTTTTCTTAAGTTTAATGTAATCATTTATTCATACCAATTGCATATTATGTTTGAGTAAGAAAGCTATATCCTATCATAACAACGACATACCTTCTTAGAGATTAAACCCTTTACATCAAGGGGTGTATCACACATTGCATTGTAGTTATATAATATCATGCCAATGTTCATGATTAAATCCTCAGTATGAGATAGTTACACTTAAGTAAATACTTTGAATAAAAAAATACTTTTAAGCATACAAGTTCTACTATTAGGTATCAATCCTTAGACCCATGAAGATTTAGGATTGAAATAGTTAGGAAAAGTCTTATTTCCATATTTGATAAAATTCCAAACATTAAGGAAGGTTGGGAATAACATGAATTATCAACATGGTATCCAAATGTCATAAAAAAGGCACTTAAAGGGGAATTACATGCTTTTATCAAATTTATGACCTTGTAGAAATAAGGGGCATAACATTACCAACATGGATCATCATGAAAAGGTATAAGAAGGAAATATAATTGTGACCAGTTCATTATAATACAAAGTGGTCCATATATGGTCCACTTATAGGAATATAAAGCAAGATCCAATCATTTATCTTTTGTTTAAGCCTTGCATGCATGTTTAGTCAAGGAGGGAGTAAGCAACCTACCTCAAAACATATGAAATTTAGCCTACTATTCAAGATCACGTGTGGTCAACTTTCAAACATCACCATATACCTATCAAATCTCCACCAAATGTCCTTTTTACTAAATCTAGAGTTAACTAGGGTAAAGAGAGAGAAACATAGAGAATTTTAGCCAAATAGAATAAGATCTACCATGGATATAGGCCAAAGGAAGAAAAATTTAGAAAGGACATAAAGAAAAGGAAAGGAGAAGATGGTATCCTACTTTGTCTAGGGTTGAACCAAGATATCTTGCCTTAGATGTACCAAAGGGAGAAATATTGACTTACAAGCACAGTCAAGCTTCAAACCATGGCGCTCGGCCACCTTGAGCTCCTCCTAGGTCTCATGGGTACTCATCCACATTAAAAAAGGTCACACAATCACCAAATAGGTCTAGCCTGATGGACATGGGTATTTTAGGGAATTGGGGTGACATATAATGTAGGGGAAACAAAAATTTAAAGCTTGATTCCCTAGACAATAAGATCATGTCAACAAAAATGTATCCAGGAAGGAAAGGTTACAAGGTTATACCTGGTCCTGGATCAAGTCTAGTGACATTACCCTTGCAATAATATGCATCTTCTTCGGGTAGCAGCATGCTCCTTCAACAACAGAAACACTCGAACAGTAGTCTCCACCATCCTACTAGTGCATCACCACAAACAACAGTTGATATTGTCCTTTTAGTGGTAGATAACAACCTCATGCTTCTAGAGTACTCTATTCAGACCACCAGAAACTTCATGTTACACTACTAGGACCAACGTGAAGGAGTTGTCCATTTTATCGGTTAGGACTTCCTCAAGCTCTCTATTGGTTACCACAACTAGAGAGTTGACTCACACACAATTGTCTCTCCCTTTCTATCCCTCCCTTTATCGGTTAGGACTTCCTCAAGCTCTCTATTGGTTACCACAACTAGAGAGGGAAACAAATTACTAGAGGCAATTATCATGTCTAGGAAACCCCAATGCCCCTCTATTTATAGGAAAGGTTGGGTTAGGGTTCCCAATCATTGTAGGAGTCGAAAAGGTCTGATTCATGAATTTTCTAGAACATGTGCATGGCTAACCGGTCATTTCACACACCCAATCGATCGGTTGGTGTGTGAATTTGTCAGTTCACTCCACAAACTGGTCAGTTCATGCACTTTCCTATTCTAAATAATGTCACCACTATCACTATGAGAGATGATTCTGAATACCATTCCATAGTCTCCATGTATCACTCTCATGGTGGGTCTATCTGATATATTGTTTACTAACATATACATGTGTGCTTGACTTGATATCATATATCATGACTAATGAGACTCTGTCATCAATCGACACACACTCTAGTCTTATGTATTATTATTGTCTATTTTCTTCCACAATACTATCTGACTAGGGATATAACAAGAATGTATGTACTCTTAGCATATGTATATTCTCATAGTTCAATTCACATCCTTGAAGAAATACGTCATCAAGTAAAATCATTCTTTAGACATATACTATGTCAGTTTCATCATCTTGAGCAAACATAATAGATGGAATTACTTTTATTATTATCAAATCAAGTATGTTAATGCCTCATTCCAATCATCATATTATTGGATCTCTAGACATACATACCAACAAACTCCCACTTGCAGTTAGAGCCAATCACCCACGAATCTTATTCCAAGTGATCTTAACATGTCTATCATATTTTTTTTGTGCAAGCACTTTTATAGCGGGTTTAGCATTGTTTGCTTCAAGTCGGTATTTTGCAAGTTTCACATCTATTCACTGTGTGACTTTTCACATGAGATGGAAGTATTGTAGTATGTTGTCTGAGATTCCTTGCCTATCTAGTACTCCATTGTTGTCATAGTATTTCTACTGTACCAGAAATGGTTGGAACCTCACACAAGTTCACCCATACAAACTTCTTGATCCATACAATATCCTCTTCCAATCTCATAACATAGAGATACTCAACTATTTTTGTAGATATAAACAACCGTCTTAAGCTCAAAACCCTTTCCATCTTACAGTTCTTGTTTAAGGTCAAACAAAAATTTAGATTGTGATTGTTTATTTTTAAATTTGAAAGCTTGCATCAGTGCAACCCTTTGCACCCAACTCTTACTTATTACCATAACCAAGGAACCAATCCATTTAGTGCTTCTCAAGCACTTAAGGATGTTCTTTATGGTAGTATAGTGACTCTCACTAGAATTTCACATATACCCTCTTGTCATGTCCAATACATATGAGATTGTTAGATAGGTATCCATATATACATATATATATATATAGCCTAGAATACACTCGAGTGTACAGATCGCACAAATACACTCGTGTGCTTGCATATCAAGACTATTTTTTGTAAAATGTAAACCATTGATCTTCACCGTCATACTATAACTAGGCTACATACAAATTTTGAGCCCATTTGGATGACTGTAAGTCACTCATCCAAGGGCAACAAAATCGACGCACGAAACTAATTTAAAATGCATAATTTTTGTGATCTTTATAACATGATCTATAAATGTCCAAATCTGATCAAATTTTGTGTATGATCTATTCATAACATTTTTAAGAATATCAATGGATTAGATTTTTGAAAAAAATATTACATCATGAAAAACTACTTGAGTGTATTCTGCTCTGAATACACTCGAGTGTATTCTAGCATGACTCTCTCTCTCTCTCTCTCTCTGTATATATATATGTATATATATCCTCTCATCATGTCCAATACATATGTGATAATTCGATATTCTCTCATCATGTCCAATACATACGAGATAACGGGATAAGTACATAATATTACATTCAATATAGATTCAATTGTAAACCATATGGAATCTATCCATGTGTTCATGTTCTTCAAAAGAATTGGGACACTAGGCTCCTGAGAGACTAACTCCATGGAACATGGACAAGTTTTCTGTCATTGAGTCTTACATGTTGAACCCCTTCAACATCTTACCAATGTATTTTCTCTCTCTTAGGTCAAGAATATTTCTAGATCTATCTCTATAGATCTCAATTCCTATCACATAGGATGCTTTTCCAAAACCCATCATAGAGAAGGTATTTTCCTTGCCATTTTTTAACATTTGCAAGATAAGGACGTTATTCCCCATCATCATGTGGAATATAAATATGCTGCCATTAAATCTTTGTAATCACAGATTCCATCTCCATTCTGACTCAAGTTAAACCCTTTAACTTTCTTGTCAAAGAGAAGATTCTAGCTCTGAGATGCTTGCTTCGATTTACATATTGACCTTTGTAGCTTACAGACTTTATTTGTGATATTGGATTTATAAAACCTTTAGGTTTTGACACGTATGCATCATCACAATTATTCCATTTATAGAATGTGGTTTTAACATCCATATGCCAAATCTCACAGTCTTACTAAGCTGCAAATGCAAGCATGATCTTGATGGATTTAACCATGGTAATTGGTGAAAAGATTTCATCATGTTCAACACCTTCAACTAGTTTTGAGCTCTTTAAATTCAACTAGTTTTGAACTCTTTAAAACCAACCTACCCTTCCATGTTGGTCTCCTTTCAAAGACCCAAATTGTGATGTCCCCAGATTTTATAAAATTTAATCTGATGTGTGACATCTAAATTGAAACCCTCACCTCAACGAGAATCCCAATTTAAACTCTGTACACAAGGATAAGAAGAAGAAAATCAGAGGAAGTCAGAAGGAAACACCAATTGCACATGTACATGAACAATAATAAAACCATACAACATATGTTCACCATTCAACATATAAGTACATAATGAATTGTTACAACATTTGATATTTCATATTGAACAACAAACTTCTACATATACATGTACTACCACTAGACAAAAAGATCTTAAGACAATAGGTTCACCTATACATCAGCTCACCATACAACTCTCAACTATCCTGGATCTTCAAGATCATATGTCCACAACCTAAACAAAAGATTACATGTGCTACACGTCAGCACATTATTCAAGAATATTGTACTCAGTATGTGTACATGTCTTTTATATACCTCTCATTACTAAGCTTGGCAATAAGATAAAACTAATACTTGGTAGTAATAAACAAATATAAGAAAAAGCATATACTTGTACAAAGATGTTCATTAACAAAAGAGAACACATATTTTAAGCTCATTTTCCATTATATATCCATGCATTGACCGCCGAAGATTTTGATGCATTCTATTGACTCTCAAGGAGCTCAAGATTAAGGCCTTTATGATCACTACCAAAGAGTTAGATCATATGTACAATGTGACCACTACCAAAGAGTTAGGTCACTTCCAAGCACGCTACCAAAGAGTTAGTGCTTTCATATAATTTTATAGATATATTATGTTTGATGTGTTCATATCAATAAGTGTGGAAAATTAAGCAACATATCATACAAGAACAATCATTTCAACCAATACCATATGCCAAGTATTTACTACCATATAACACAAGCATACTGTATAATAATCCAAGTAAGAGGTAATGACATACCTTGATCACAGATATACTAATCACATATTCCTCATGTCATCTATTTCTTTGTTAAACCTGATTAAGACAAGATCATATACTATCATCAGATTTTCATCATCTTACATCTCATATCAACCCTAATAATGTCCATTAGGGTTTCACTTAGTCTTATGATATTCCCATCATTATTAATTACATTCCTGTCTTAGGATTATCTTACTGATGTCATTTTCTCGATTATGATTTATTATTTTTACATTAGGTTCCATATCCTTTTTGTGCACATAGTAACCCTAGTTTATATTCATTAGTCAAATTAGGATTACATCTTATGTATTAAGAGTCATTTTCATATAACATGAGTTTTGTGCATCATCGTGATCTCATAATTAAATCTGAGGTTCCATATACTGATATGAGCTTACTTTGTAAATTTCATCATTTATTGATGATCAATGCATTAATTGCATTTTATTTAGGGTTATAATCCCTAGATAAACATTCTAAGAAAAATACATGATTATGTGTCATAACATGATCATATCTTATGTCACATGGATTCCAAAACACATTTAAGAGTTACTGATGCATTCTCAGAATTTTAGGTCTTCATCTGATATTTATTATCTATTAAACAAGTATATAGCATCTTACATGATATTACTGACATTTAAGCTTCAAAAGACTAATATCATGGTTGCATGTTGTTATAATTATTTTTCTAAACATTTTAATATATTATTTGTATTTTTTTCAATAAATGAGTTAATTTATATGAATTTTCTAAGATCTAGGTATCAACTGGAATTATTGGGTGGTTTACCTTTTTCTTGCCAATTAGTTGTTGCCACGTAGCCTCTTAAGGGAAATATGAGCCACTTGGTCTGGTAGGAATAAACTATCCAATTCATTGCAGATTCAGGCCAGTTCAGGTGGCTTGGACCCACCTTCCTTTTACCCCTTCGCATTGCGATCTGTTCATGTAACACGGTCTCCTGCTCAGGGTGCCACCGCAAGGTGACCTCCGGTGAGCAAACAAAAAAAGCCAAAGTGCTCTTCGTTGACTTCTAAGGCAACCAACAACTTTAGTGACATGTTCCAGACCTCCACGAGTGATCCAGTCTCCAGATCCACCTCTAAAGCTTTTCCTCCTAGATCTCACTGGGATAGCCGCCACTGCGGTGGTGGGAAAGGGGATTTCCCCCTTCACATGCTCGAGCTTCAGCGTTATGCTTATAGAAGCTCCACAAGGCCTTCTTGAACTCTGTCACATCCTCCTAACATGGTGGGAAACTCCCTCATATATCCCCCGAGCTCTACTTCTCCTCTACCTAAAAGGGGTTGCTTGGCCATGGAAACAACCACTGGAGTGCAAGAAATTCTATGAGATCAATTCCCCTAGATTAGACAATAATTTTCCCTTATTCACCTTCCTCTATTATCCCCTCTAACTCTCTTTTCTACTTCTCATTCTCTACTATAAGAACTAGTGGAGAAGTGGAGAGGAGTAGGAGTTCACACTCCCTGCTCGGATGGTTGTTCGTCCAGAAAGAGGGGTCAATTGGGAACTCATCCCAGTCCAAAACCAACTACCCAGTTGAAGATCTCACTGACTCCCACGATCTGTGAAGTGGTTGAGGAAATCGTGGCCTCATCCACCCCACATTCTGAGTTATAAACCAAAGTAAGGAGAAGAGTTATCTGCCATCTAATCATCATGCAAAGGCCAACGACTCTTCACCCCATATTGAATCTGTGGCTCTTCCTATTTAGAGGCAGCCACCACTAGATCGAATATCTAGGGTCAACAACTGGCCACGCATACCCAAATCAACTATGGGGAGCATGACACTGATATTGATTAGCAACTTAGGTCATCAAATCATCAAATATACACAATATTTCCCAAATTTCAAACCTCAATAACTCTCTCTAGACTGCTCCAATTGCCATCAAATTTTAACCATACCTTTGCTACTCCTCAAGATACATTCTATTCAATTTTGGAAACAAAACTCAGATATTTGACTTGTCAACTAAATTCGTCAAAAGACATTAAATATAGGGATCTTAATCATGATATAAACATCAATCACCACACAAACTTTGCCAAAAACTTGGAACTCTCAAAACAACTCAACATGCATGAAGTCACTTATGTCATTAGGTATCCAAAAGGTTCTAAAAGGGCACTCCATCACATCCTACACACCTTAAAAGAAATTCCATCCTTGAAATTAAGCCAAAAATCACTGTGTCACATCATATACATCTGAAAAGAAATTTTATCCTCAAAATTAAGCCATCCTTTTATTTCAAGGAACTTCATCCAATTCTAGGACACCACTCTATGTGCATTTATCCAAAAACAAAGCTCCATAATCATATTCAAGCCACTATTAGGATGTTTTAAAACATCTAGGGTGGATCAGCCTTCACAAAGGATTGAAACAAGGGTTTATAAACTCATGTTAAGTCATGACATATCTCATATGTTAGGGTTGCATCCTTATCCTTACCCAAGTATTACGAGTTAACTAAAGTTAGCCCCTTATATCAAGGTGTCATAATCATTATATTGTGCTAAATATTGAACTATGCATTTCATCTTTATTAAGCACTAAGATTAACCCATCATGTAACATTTTTCATTCACATGATCTTATTTCGTTGCTCATAGTAAATTGCAAGATTTACTAGTGATTTTATCACAAGATTAACCAACAATAACACGTTATCATAATTATTCATGTATACGGTTAGCCATTTATGCATTGATATCAATTAAACCATCTCTAGATTTACATTATATCATGTCCATATATCACATCTCAAGATTAGATTACATCCTTACATTTATTATATCATGGTTCTGCTAAACAAACTTATTTGAGTGGCTTGTGAAACATATATCAAAACTTTATCTAGCCCAATTGAGGTTCTCCCAACCCTTATCTTGAGGGTAGTTCCATGCTCAACCTCTTTGAGCTCACTCAATTCTATGAGTATTATGTGCACTAACTCTATCTTCCCTCTTTGATCTAGGGTTCTCAGGATCTACCTCATTGGCACTAGTGATCACTTCACAAGCTCTAGCCACATAAGCACAAACTAAAACAAAGCAAGATAGGACATACTATCTATACCTATGAATCATGCTTACCTAAAACCCTATTATATACGCAACCAATAAATTCCTACAAGGAACCACCAACCCAGTCTTGAGGCTTCATAGAAACTAAAACATAGCTACCTCCTCCAGGGTCTTGGGACTCTCTCCCCCTCACCCAGATGGTAGGTTCTCATATTTATATTCGTATATTTAGATATAACCAACCTCTCTTTAACTCTAGGGTTTGGTCCCTCCCAAGGGCATCTAGGGTTCAAGAGGACTATAGGAAGCATGCATAAAGCAACTCAACTCAATCACTCAGGAGTAGTCTAGTTTAGGACATATCATATCACATATTTCTCATATTCCTCATATCTTAGAGTTTAGGTTATATGACCTTCTCCCTATGGGTATCACTCTCTCTGGAGTTAACCCTATAACTGGTCCCAACATTAGAGGTCCTCCTTCGTATAAGAGATTGGGGCTCATGTTGACTCATAATCTTGTCTTAGTGTAACTTAACTTATCTTATCTTATCTTAGAAAAAGTGCACATACTTGCATCATCAAAACTTATCTCAAATCCTTAGAAATGAACTTTAAGTCCTTGAAGTCAAACATAGATCATCATAACAATTCTATATCATCTATATAAGACTTAGATCATATCATCAAAGCTTATTTTATCTATTCATCTATAATATATATTCCGATAAGGCTCTAGACATCTAATCCAGAACTACTCTCTTTTCTAGACTGATGTCATTCACTTTCACTTAGATTGCATGACCATCTCCTACTCGTACATGTGTGGGGACACATTTTTGTAATACTTACATATATAATAAAATATGATATAGTTTTTCTCTGATAAAACATGTGTTAAAGAAAACTATCGAGGTTCGATCTGATTGGAATCCAAAACCAAATCCAGAAAACAAGTGCCCCATACATAGTAGAGAGTACAGTGCCATGAAAACTAATGAAAAGGGTGAAAACATGTTGTAGACTAGTGTAGATACTCTAGACAACGAGCGTAATATGTCTAGGGCTTCTCTTCCCTTGATGTATGTCATTTCCAAATAATGCAACATCCCATACCATTGCACTATAAGGAAAGAACGACATCTAAGGACTTGCTATACAACAAGCACCAGTCTAGACCTAGTTCTCTGACATCTAGGTGCTAATATAGAGGCTAGGTCAGATCTAGTCTCTAAAGACAACTAATATAACCCTAAGAATTATTAAGTTCAAGGTTCTTTAGTTTTGTGTTGCATAATGAGAAAATGTCAGGCTTTGCTATTGTTCATGCTCTGATACCACCTGTGGCGTCCCCACATTTTCTAAAACTTAATATGATGTGTGATGTCTAAATTGAAACCCTCACCTCAATGAGAATCCAAATTTAAACTCCACACACTAGGCTAAGAAGAAGAAAATCGTAGGAAGTCAGAAGGAAACACCAGTAGCACATGCACATGAACAATAATAAAACCATACAACACATTTTCACCACTCAACATATAATTACATAATGAATTGTTACAACATTTGATATTACATATTGAACAACAAACTTCTACATATACATGTACTACCACTAGACAACAAGATCTTAAGACAACATGTCCACCTGTACATCATCTCGCCATACAACTCTCAACTATCTTGGATCTTCAAGATCATATGTCTACAACCTAAATAAAATATTACATGTGGTACACGTCATCACAATATTCAAGAATATTTTACTGAGTACACCTACGTGTCTTTTATATACCTCTCATTAATAAGCTTGGCAATAAGATAAAAGTAATACTTGGCAGTAATAAACAAATATAAGAAAAAGAATATATTTGCACAAAGATGTTCATTAACAAAAGAGAACACATATTTTAAGCAAATTTTCCATTATATATCCATGCATTGACCACTGAAGGTTTTGATGCATTATCTTGACTCTAAAGGAGCTCAAGATTAAGGCCTTTATGATCACTACCAATGAGTTAGATCATATGTATAATGTGACCACTACCAAAGAGTTAGGTCACTTCCAAGCACACTGCCAAAGAGTTAGTGCTTTCATATAATGGAACAGATATATTATGTTTGATTTGTTCATAGTAATAACTATGGAAAATCAAGCAACATATCATACAAGAACAATCATTTCAACCAATACCATATGTCAAGTATTTACTACCATATAACAAAAGCATACTATATAATAAGTGAAGTAAGAGGTAATGGTGTACCTTGATCACAGATATACTAATCACATATTCCTCATGTCATCTATTTCTTTGTTAAACCTAATTAAGACAAGATCATATACTATCATCAAATTTTCATCATCTTACAACTCATATTAACCCTAATTATGTCCATTAGGGTTTCACTTAGTCTTATGATATTCCCATCACTATTACTTGCATTCTTGTCTTAGGATTATCTTACTGATGTCATTTTCTAGATTATGATTCATTATTTAAACATTAGGTTGCATACCCTTTTTGTGCACATAGTAACACCAGTTTATATTCATTAGTCAAATTAGGGTTACATCTTATGTATTAAGAATCATCTTCATATAACATGAGTTCTATGCATCATCATGATCTCATAATTAAATCTATGGTTCCATATACTGATATGTGCTTACTCTGTAAATTTAATCATTTATTGATCATCAATGTATTAATTGCATTTTATTTAGGGTTATAAGCCTTAGATAGACATTCTAAGAAAAATACATGATTATGTGTCATAACATGATCATATCCAATGTCTTTTAGATTCTAAAACACATTTAACAGTTAGTTATGCATTCTCATAATTTTAGGTCTTCATCTTATATTTATTATCCATTAAACAAGTATATAGCATCTTACATGATATTACTGACATTTAACTTCAAAAGACTAATATCATGGTTGCATGTTGTTCTACTTATTTTTCTAAAAAATTCAATATATTATTTGTATTTTCAAATAAATGAGTTAATTTATATGAATTTTCTAAGATCTAGAAATTTACTAGAATTACTGGGTGATTTACCTTTTTTGGCCAATCAGTTGTTGCCACGTAGCCACTCAAGGGAAAGATGAGCCACTCGGCCTGCTAGGGATGAACCACTCAATTCATTGGAGATTCAGGCCGGTTCAGGTGGCTTGGACCCACCTTCCTTTTTTCCCTTTGCATTATGATCTGTTCACATAACATAGTCTCCTACTCAGGAGGCCGCTGCAAGGTGACCACCGATGAGCAAACAGAAAAGTCAAAGTTCTCTTCGTTGGCCTCTAAGGCAACCAACAACTTTAATGACATGTTTTGAACCTCCACGAGTGATCTAGTCTCCATCTCCACCTCTGAAGCTCGTCCTCCTTGAGCTCATTAGGACAGTTGCCGTTGCGGTGGTGGGAAAGGGGATTTCCCCCTACACATGCTCGGGCTTTAGGGTTTTACTTCTAGAAGCTCTACAAGGCCTCCTTGAACTCTGTCACCTCCTCCTAAAGTGGTGGGAAATGCCCTCATATATCCCCTGAGCTCTACCTTCTCCTCTACTTAAAAAGGGTTTCTTGGCCATGGAAACGGCCACTGGAGTGCACGAAACCTTGTGTGATCAACTCCCCTAGATTCGACAATCATTTTCCCTTCTTCACCTTCCTCTATTCTCCCTGCTACTTCTCTTTTCTACTTGTCATTCTCTACTGTAAGAACCGATGGAGAAGTGGAGAGGAGTGGGAGTTCAAACTCCCTGCTCGGATGGTTGTTCATCTAGAAAGAGGGGTCAATTGGGAGTTCATCCCAGTCCGAAGTCAATTGCCCTGTTGAAGATCTCACTCACTCCCATGATCTGTGAAGTGGTGGAGGAAATCATGGCCTCATCCTCCCCAAGTTCTGAGTTATAACCCATAGGTAGGAGAAGAGTTATCTACCATTTGATCATCTTCCAAAGGCTAGAGACTCTTTGCCCCATATTGAATTTGTGGCTCTTCGTATTTAGAGGCAGCCACCACTAGTTCGAAGATCTAGGGTCAAAAATTGTCCATGCAGACCCAACTCAACTAAGGGGAGCGTGACACTGATATTGATTAGCAACTTAGGTCCTCAAATAATCAAATATACACATTATTTCCCAAATTTCAAACCTCAACAACTCTCTCCAGGATGCTGTAATTGCCACCAAATTTTAACCATATCTTTGCTACCCCTCAAGCTACATTTTATTCAATTTTGGTGACAAAAATCAGATATTTGACTTGTCAACTAAATTCCTCAAAAGACATTAAATATAGGGATCTTAATCATGATATAAACATCAATCACCACACAAACTTTGCCAAAAGCTTGGAACTCTCAAAACAACTCAACATGCATGAAGTCAATTATGTCATTAGGTATCCAAAAGGTTCCAAAAGAGCACTCCATCACACAAATGAACCCTATGGATTTTACCTCTTCAGGTGAATCCACCAAGGTCATACCTAGTAGGTTTTCATGGATTCCATCTTGGATCTTATGGCCTCAAGCCATGCTTCAGAATATGGTCCCTCATTAGATTCTAGGTTGGTTATTTACTCATCATATATGACCAACTCACCACCATTCTGATCCATAAGATGTCATAATATTTCAAGATCAAGGCGTGTTCTACTATAATTACCAATCTTGTGTGTTACATAAAGAACTTGAGATTCCACAACAACTTGTGATTCTCCTTGATCCTGTTGTACCTATTTAGGTTCAATATTTTCTTTTTTTGTTTCAACCATTTCAAGTTCTACTTTTACTCCCAATTATTCCTTTGGAATTAAGTTCCTTTTTAGGAATACAACCATCAGGCAACAAATAGCCCTATTGTTGGATTGGGATAAAAGTAGTATTCCACCAAATATCATTCATGTCAGTTGTGGACAAAGACTATTAAGAAACTATTTTATTACATAAGGTTCTAATCCTAATCACTATAAAAGACATATTGGGACACCTCTCTTGACATATATCATATGGTGTCTTTTGAACCATTTTAGACGGTACATTATTTTTGTATAAAGCATGTACCCAAAAGGAGTTGGAAGATTTGCTAGATTTTGCTGATAATCACACTATGACTAACAAGGTGTGATTCCTTATTTTTGATACACTGTCATTTTGTTTCAGGTGGAGTTCATCATGATACACTATCATGATCTCTTAGAAGGTTCTCAAACTTCTGGGTAAAACATTTCAACATCGATCATATTGAAGTATTTTAATGATTTTACCAAGTTGGTTATGTGCTTCATTTATAATCTCATTCAACACTTTAGGAGATTCATATTTACATTTCATTTAATACAAATTTCCATATCTACTGTTAGGATCAGTAAATATAATGAGGTATTAGTACCTACCTTCAACATTGATTCTAAAAGGTCTATGTACATCTCTTGTACTAGTCCTAATTGAATATATGATCTCCCACTATCTCTAGTGAATATGTTCTTGTCATATTGCCCAATAAATAATCCATGCATGTCTCTATTGGTTCAATAACCATACGAGTCTAGATAACCATCGTAAGGATTCTAGAAATGCATTTATCATTTATATGCTCTAGATGGAAATTCTAAAGGTGTTCATTGTTTGAGTCATCAAGTCACTCAGTATATGTGTCATACACATATGTCTCTACAACTATCTATTATAGTTTGTGAGACATAGGGAATTTCCAAAAAGATCATATCTTTTTGAAATGAAACATCAATTCTTGTCCAAACAAGATACATGAGGTTTTCATTAATGGAAAATAATTAATAGCAATTCCCCAATTCTATTATATGCCCAGGAATGACAACTTCCAACTATAATGGCAGTGACTCTTGCTCTGTACAATTCTATCTTATTTCTTATTGGGTCCTAAATTAGAGATATCTATCTCTTTCTTCTTCATTTGTTCCTTTAAGTGAAAATGATATATTCCTCTTGCACTTACCCTTCTTCTTATCTTGAGTGTTGAAGACTTGAACTTTAACTTATCCACAAAACACTTCTTGGCCTTGTCTTTGCCCTTGGACTCACTTTCGTTGATCACTAACACAGATTTATCCTTCTTTATTCTTGCTTTGGAATCAACATGCCTAGTAGTTCTTACAACAATTTTAGTCAAGTTACTCGAGTAGTAGCACTTGATAAACTGGATGTATGATTCATACAACAATTTGTTGATCATATTTGTTGTCAACTCTTGTCCTAAAAGAAATCCTAGTCCTTCTATTTGCCTAATCTTATTGAGCACATGGGCTTCTACTGGATCTCCCCTTGTTAGTTTACACTCTAACAAGGCTTTGTAAACATTATACCTTACTTGCTTTACATAATTCTTGAGATGTGTTACCATCTCGAGAATGTACATGTTTTCATGTTGTTTATGAACTCATATTTCATACAACATAGCATAAGATTATTGATGTCTTTAGCATCATTGACATGCTTCAAGTAAGCACCCATTTAGCCTTAGGCACATTTGGAGTTGGTTGCTCAGGCTTTGGTCTTTCAAGGACATAGAGCTTTGGTTCATGATTGAATAAACCCTTCTCAAAGTCCTTACCCAGACATGGAAGTCAATCTTGTTTGGTTTTTTCCTTCTTAAGGATTGATCAAAATAATAACTGCAACTTTTCAAAACATTTTTTATTTGTTTGATTTGATAAGTTAAAAATATTAATTAGACCTTTAATTAATTATTTCTCCCACTATTTATTTCAATTTGATAACCCTCATGTATCAAGTTGGAAGATTGTAGCGTACAATCTTCTAGTGAGCCAAGATCCAAAGCAATTGAATTATTACCTGGCCAATGGCACTGGCCATAACCAATTATTAATGTAGGCAGCTTTTTCCCATTGGATCTCATGCAATTCTTGAATAGATGATATACACAACTCCTTGTCATAGTCATTTGCATGCCTCTAATTCTTAATCTCATTAATTACACACATCTAAGCCTAACCCAAAAGCCAACATGATAGTAATGCACATCGCTTGGTGGACCCACATTACTACAATCACATTTCCATGAGATAGACAACACACTACACTTGGGGGGGGCACGCTTAGTCAATCAAGCTTTTCTTGTGTGCTACTTATGGAAATCATCTTAAACTTAAAATTGTATATGAGGAATTGTATGTATAAATACATATACATATCCAATCACCACATAGTACATATCATATAATGATATAACCACAAATGATAACATGCAATAATTAAAATACACAAGCGATTGTTATGGACATTCTATCGTAACTCCTTAGAGCCACAAGGAATTACTACCACCAGGTCCACATCATATTCAACATCTTATTGATGAAGATCTATGCTCAAACCAATCTGGGTCGATCGGTTCAACTCTTAAATTGATCGACTCACCTCCTGGTCGCTCAGTTGGGCTCTTGAAATGGTCGCCTGGTCTTCAAGTTCAAGCGATGACTGAACTCCTTCATCTGATCGATTGGTCCACCAATCGATCGATTCATCCTTCTATCCCCTGGCCTCCTTGGTCCTCCAATTGATGGGTTCATCTCAGAAGATAGTCAGTTCTATTGGTGTAGAATATCTTCTCATGACAAAACAAAATTAAAACTATCTTATTTCTTATTACATTGTATAAGGGAAAACTCAAGTTACATTCGAGGGGAAATAGGAAGAAGTGCATTAATTTATATTTGGAAAGAAGAGAGAGGCTCGGTATGTAAACTAAGATATAAATAGTAATAAACAACCACAACCATGTACACAAATATCTAGGATTATTGGCCATCACTATGCTTCACACCCACCATCAAAACTGATTTTAGAACGACGCATGTGAATTGCATACATATCATGTCATATATGTATACTAGTTTGTGGAGTCCTATGTGGTAATTAATTAGATACACACATTAAGAAGTTTAATATTCACATAGTGTGAAATAAAAATAAATCCAATCATATCGATCTAAATCCATATAAACTATAAATTGATGTGGTTTTGATACCACTGAATGGAAATCAAGGCAACAAATAAGGTGTAAGACCCTTGACCTAGATTTTTCTTGATCTTGTTTTATTAGAATAATTAGATTCTTGAAACCTCACTCTAATCATGTTACATGCTTATGTTTTGAGTTTGGCCTAGTTTGGATGATGTTTGAGCTAGTTATGTTATATGTGTGCCTATTTTGGACCAAGTTGGAATTCACCCATGTTTAGGGTCTATCTTGCAATTTGTCACATGTTTTATGTGCCTCTTATTTTTTGGAATCTTGTTGATGAGAGTGGTTCTTAGGGATGCCTTTTTGTACCTTGGTTGATGAGGTGGCATCATGTGTTGATGTTAGGGTTTTGCATGGATTCTTGAGTTGATGTTGACAGTGGGTGTTGACCCCTTATGTGTGGCAACCAATATTCATTCCTTTGGTCTTCTTTATTGTGGTCAAAGCGGTTTTGATCAGTGCCTTGAGTTGTTGCAGTAGAAGACCTTTTCCCTCTCCTTTCTCACCATGGACTTTAGGATTTTGTCTCTTGGTTGTTATGTTTCTTGATCACCTTGGTGGTAGTGGGCGCTACCTTTGTTAGGTTACCATGTTTTTGCTTTGACCAATGATCTTTGAGGACCGAAGTGGTCTCTAGACTACCTTGATATTATCACATTTGTTGCATGTGTATTCTTAGTGCTTGCATGGATTCTTTTGTAAGACAAGTGGCATTGGTCGCTTGACACCTAACCTCCCATTACCTCTATCCATCTTTGGGTATATATACCCCTATCTTTGCATGCAAGTAACCTCTTTTCACCCTATTGGTCTCTCTCATCCTTGGAGATCGTCCCTTGTGATCTTGGTGGTGGAGAATATCTCAGCCTTAGAGCAAGGTGTATGAACCATTGTATGTGTGATCTAGGGTTGGAGAAACTCCTCTTTGGTGATCCTTGACCTTGGTAAGTGATCTTGCTATCTTGATCTCATTTTCTTACAAACCCTACCTCTCTTTCTTCTCTTGTCTAAATACATGGGTCACCATGGTTGTTCTTCTTGAGGGAAATTCTCTCTATGTGGTCGAATCCATGGTCTTCCCGTGGTAGTACCTAAGTGAGTAGAAGATCTCCTCTTTTCCCTTTCTTTTCAGCCTAGGTTTTGTTCTCCTCTCTTCGTGCATCTTTAACCTAGAGTTGTTCATCTTCTTCCTTTGAGGTGATGCTAGCTTGTCCATGGAGTTGAACCAATCTTTGGTGTTCCTCTCTTTCTTGGAGCTACCTACTATTTGGAGTCTCTACATCATAATCCAAGGTGTATTATATAACTTTCCCCTCAATTATTGTTACACTCATCTTGTATGTCAATAATCTACTCTAAAAACGTGATTATAGGTAGTTTTATGATGATATATTGAACTAGGGTTTATGATTATGTCATGATATTTTATAAATTAGCCTTTTTCTTAAACCCTTATTCTTGTACATGAGATCTTTTAATGGTGAAAGTGTTGTTTCTTACATGCACATCATGAATGATTGTTTTATCCTCTTGATCTAGGTTTGTTTTCTCTCTTAGTGATGGTGGATTTGGATGCATGTGATGTTTTCTGACATTGGCCTTTCCCCTCTTGAATCATGGTTTGGTTTCCCTATGATGTGATGATAAGATTATAGGGTTTTGAGGAATGGTTTCCTCCACTTACTTGCTTCATGTCTAGTTTTAGTTTCATGGTGTTAATCAACTTATGGATTTTGTATTTATGGAGTTTCCTCTCTCATCATGGTTTCTATTTTGTGCTTTGTGATGATCATAGTTAGGGTTTGAGTTTGCATCTTCTTCATGTGTTTTTCACCTTTATGACTCTTCAGATTTTGGAAGATGAACCATTGGTTCTTGCCACTATCCTTCTCTTATTTTTCTTTGTGGTGGTTGTGCATTAAGCTAACCCTAGAGGTTGCTATGTATGGAGTTCTTGAGTAGTTGCTATGTTTTGAACCTTTGGAGGACTCTATGTCTTTGTGTGGTCGATGTGTTGGAGTTTGTGGTTACTATGATGATGGTCGCTAAGTTGAAGTGTTTCTTTTGGTCAATATGACCTTGGAGGTTTCTATGAAGGGTCCTAACCCTAATCGGCCACTAGAGATGAATTCATCTTGCTTGGTTGCTATGATTTCCAGATTTCATGATCGATGGTCTAAGATAATGATGTTTAATATAACGACATTCAAGAATGTGGGAGGTGATGAACATTGGGTTAAATATTAATTTCTATTGTGAAACCCTAATTTGGTTATCTATGAGAAAACCCTAAATCTAATTTTAGTACATAATGATTAATGATTAGTTTTCTTGAGTAACTAGTATGTTGATGAAGTTCTCTCTCTTTCCTACTTGTTGTAACCCTAAATTTCTAGTTGAACAAACATCGTAGTTGATGCTTGTCCGTGATAATACTTATCTAAAACATGTGTGGTGATTATGAGCCTTGATGAGGCATGGAGAGATAATAATGCTTTGTAGGTATAATGTGACTGGTCTTACAACCTTAGATAAGGCTTTGCCTAATTGAGGTGATATCCTTTGGTGATATGATAAAGGACCGACATCCCATGGGTGATAATGGTGATTACCTTCTGTATGGCATGCAATCAGTATCATGTGATAATGTGACAAGTTTATATTTTATACATTTTATATCTTCTGAGGTTGCAATATACCCCTATCTCTTCAGAGTTTGCTTATGGTATGTATGTTATAACTTTATTGATGCAGTACAAAAGATACTCAATTGTCTTAACTAATCAATTGAAACCCTAATCATGTAGTTTCCATGTGCCATAGATCCATTGTAATGTTAGAACTTACTAGATGATGAAATAAGAAAACCTAAGGGAAACTCAGAGAGCATATTGTTGAGTATTTGGGATGCTTAGAGAGAACATCCTTGTCATCCAAATCTCAGGTGATTGAGAATGGCTAGAGTTGTGTCTCAGATATTGGTATGTGTGATTGTGTGATCGAACAGTGAGAACAACTACAGTAATTCCTCGATGATACAGGTGTGTACAATTAGGTTCTAGAGTCTTGATCTATACCAAGGAATACTAGGTGTTTTTAGCTTGACTATATGTCACTAGTTGTAGTGAATGGATTTGTCTCTATGGTGTAGACTCGTACTAATCGAGTGTGAAGAATATCTTGGAGTCTGACTCTTCCTAGATATTGTATAACACTACTTTTGACTTAGCAATGGTTAGTTGTATATGGGTGATATGAATAAAATCATCATGTCTTAATAAAAGACATAATATAGTCATGTAGTATATTCTTTTACAACTAAACACGACTCACATTGGATGTTTACCCTTGCCTAACTTTTGCACTACTCAGTTGTATTATAAGGTGGTTTGAGAAATTAATTGTTATACATGTTCTTCATATTCCTTCTAAATACATAACATGTTGTACTTATCTGTTGCAACTATTTCACCTACTTAGTATGTGTAACCAGTTTTAAGTTATTCATTTAGCTGAATCTACTCATCCTGTTAATAATGTCATTTCTTGCTTATTATAATCTATTTTTACAATTGTTGTTGGCAGAGAGGTATATCTCTCACTGAGACATGGGTCTCACCCTTGTGTTTCGCTACATCTTTTTAGATGGTCATGTGCAATGTGTTAAAGATCGTGTTGTTGAGGAGGAGGAGCTCAGAGATCAGTGAATGAAGAAGGTTGCATAAGTTACTAGTGTTATAGTAGAGTCCTATTTGTCATCCATGTACTCTCAGGTCTGGGAGGGTTGTGTTTTGTGGATGATATGTACCTCGATATGTGTTTTGGCAGTATGACTTGGTAGTATATATGGATTGTACATGTGAATAGTTTATCTTTTGTAAGAGGTGCATGGTAGTTGGCCACTATGTAGATGTAATACTTGTCCTTGTATGTGATATGGTACAGTTTGTGGACCTTTGATGTAATATGTTTCCATACATAGTGATTATATAAGGTTGGTTTTAGTTTAAGCTTTTGTGGTAATGTTCTTGTTTAGTTCTTAATCTCTCTTTGGTTTTGTGTTATCTCAGTTATGTGGCATTGGGGTGCCACAAGTTAGGTCGGTATCAGAGCTCTAGGTTCGCTGAGCCTATAGGGATATAGAATTAGGGTTTGTGTCTATTCTTACATTATCTAGTATATCTAATTGCAGCTTCTGCTTATGCGTATGAAGAAGATATGTATGGAGAACACAAAGAACATGCTGAGAGTAGTGTTGTTGTACCTAGAGGTGTTTTGAGGAGGCATGACATAGTATATGGAGTTCCTGATGTGCCTCAATTTTACCCAACAACTATAGATAGTTTATGGCCACGATGTTGTACATGGCGGATAGAGTGCATGTACCTCAAGTGAGGGTAGTTATCCCCAATGTGGAATCCCAAGATTCTAGGAAGAATTTTGAGAGGTTGAGGTGCATGGGGGTGATAGAGTATGTGGGTATGACAGACTCTATGAATGCAGAAATGTGGCTGATAGAGCTAGAGAAGGCCTTTAAGATCCTTAATATCCCAGAAGAGCATAAGGTGAAGCATGCAGTTTACCTGCTGAAGGGAAGTACTAACCATTGGTGGGCCATTGATGAGGAGGAGAGTCCTGGTGTAGTGATCAATTGTGAAGATATTTGATTAGAGTTTGTGAGACGATACTTCCCTAAGATGTAACTTGATGAGATGATCTAACCATTTGAGAAGATCCCACAGAGATCAATGATAATCAATGAGTACGAGGCCAAGTTCATGGAGTTGGTTAGGTTTTGTCCGCACATGGTAGAAACAGACAAGGAGAGGATTAGACAGTTTGGGAAGGGTTTAAGTAAGGAGTTGACGATAATGATATCTACTTTTGAGAAACGAGAGTGGTTTGCTACCTTTACGGAGTCTGTGAGATGGATAGAGCAATCAACTTTGAAGAAGTGAGAGGCTAAATCTTTGAATAGGTCGCTCAATTTTAGGATAGTCATTTGGAGGCTTACATAAGCCTACATTTTTGTCACCTCAATCGCAGGAGAGATTTGGAGTGTCATCTCAGTGATCATCGAGCAAGGGCATAGGTCATACTTTTTTGTCGGAAGGAGCTTGTAGCACAACAACAGTGTTGATGATAGGGTCATCCAGCCTATGGTATGAGAGTAAGAGATGCTTTAAATGTGGACAGATAGGGCATACAAAGTGGTATTTCCTGATGAAGGATGAGGAAGTCTTGCAACAGCCAAGAAAGAGTAAGCAAGGTTCCCATCAACTATAGTTAGTAGTGGAGGTGGTAAAGGATGCGGTCAAGCATCACATGTAAGATCTTCTAGGTAGGTCAACAAAGGATGGGGTCGACAATAGACAACAACTCAATTCTATGCCATAAGTCAGCCAGAGGGAGTGGTCAATCCACGAGTCATGACAGGTCCGATGGAGTTATTTCATTCTGATTTGTCTGCATCTTCCTTTGTATGAGTACCCAGGAGGTGTATATGGTGTGCTAGTTCGAGGATGTGTTCCTTGGCAATTTTTGTGGAGTTCCCCCTCCTAGAGAGATTGATTTTAGGATCAATTTGTTCCATGGTATGCAGCTAATAGCACAACCATCATACAAGATGGCACCGACAGAGATGCAAGAGTTGAAGAAGAAGTTGCATGAGCTATTATAGAAGGGCTTTAATAGACTGAGCAGTTCCCCATGGGGTTCTCCTGTGTTGTTCGTGAAGAAGAAGGATGGTTCCATGAGGTTGTGCATATATTATTGAGAGATGAATAAAGTGATTATCAAGAACAAGTACCCTTTGCCAAGGATAGACGATTCGTCTGATAAGTTGAGAGGTGTCATTGTATTTTCAAAGATAGATCTAAGGTTAGGATACCATCAACTGAGGATCAAGGTGGATGACATACCCAAGTCTGCTTTTAGGAGTAGGTATGGTGACTACAAGTTTGTGGTTATGTTGTTCAGGCAAGCCAATACACTGACAATGTTCATGGATATGATAACTAGAGTCTTCAGACCTTATCTTAACTAGTTCATAGTTGTGTTCATCAATGACATTTTGATATACTGCAAAGACAACCAACAACATGAGCAGCATCTATGACAATCTTTGGCATTGTTGAGGCAACACAAGTTTTTTTTTGGTAACCCAGGAGACTTGTAAGACTTGTGCGTAGCCTAACCTAGGGAGCTCAACCCCATATTGTAAGGAGTGTAACCCATTAAGTCACGCAGAGGTCGACTGCGCTACAGGACAAACAATTCCAAACAACACCACTAGGGAGATTCGAACCCAAGACCATTCATGAGGGGACCCGTGCTGCGACCACCTGAGCTACTGCTCGCCGGCTAAAAGAGGTGTCTTTTTTGGGGCATGTGATATCTACTAAGGGTGTTCATGAGGATCCTAAGAGGATATAGGCACTGTCAGAGTGGGAGCAGCCTAAGACACTGATGGAGGTTTACAATTTTATAGGCTTGGAAGGGTACTATAGGAGGTTCATCAAGAACTAAAATTACCCCTATCGAAGTTGACAATGAAAGGTGCAACATTTGTTTGGGACAACAACTGCTAGTGTTCCTTCTAGATTTTGAAGGAGAAGTTGACCAGTGAACCAATGTTAGTATTTCTTGAATAAGGGAAGGGTTATATCATTTTAGGTGATGCGTCAAAGAATGGCTTGGGATGCTTGCTCATGTGGGATAAGAATGTGATTTCTTTTTCTTTGCGATAGCTTAAGAAACACAAGGAGAACTACTCGATGCATGATCTGGAGATTTTAGTTGTCTTCCATGCTTTGAAGATTTGGAGACATTAACTTTATGGTGATAACTGTCAGATCTTCACCTACCACAAGAACCTTCAGTACATTTTCTCGAAGCAGGAGTTGAACATATGACAACGACGCTGGATGAAGTTGATCAAAGACTATGATTTCACTATAGACTACCATCTAGGGAAGGTGAACATGGTGGTGTATGACTTCATTAGGAAGTCTTCTTTGTCATCATCTATTGATAAGGCACAATTGTGTTCTCTATTGTGCCCTAAGTGAGACATGTTGATGCCTTTACGTCAGATGAACATGAAGTTAAAAGTTTCTTTGTTGGAAGGGTTGTTGGATCAATTATAGTCAAAGCTCACATTGAGAGAGCAAATTATAAATTCACAACTAGATGATATTGTGATATAGAAGATCTGATCAAAGTTTGGCAACAAGAAGCATGAGGGCTTCCATCAGTCAGAGGATGGGACAATGTGTTTCCAAGGTAGGATGATGGTTCCTGATGCTGATGGCCTAAGGAAGATGGTTTTGGATGAGGCACACTCCTTGATGTATTCTATGCTTCCAAGATGTACAAAGATGTACCATTGTTATAACCTCAATTTTTCTTGTATTGTTTGAAACACAATTTTGCAACTAAAAGGAATTTGAATGGAAAATGATATCCTTTGTTTTCAAGGAATGGATTTATTTGCAAAATTTCACTTGGATACATGGTTTTGTGGTTTATCCTATTTTGATAAGTCCAATAACAATAAAATGGAAAAGAGATAAAAGAAATCTCATAATAGGTAAAAGAAAAAGAAATAAAAGTTAATGATGTGAATATATGAGAATTGTGTAGAATTCTCTACAAAAGTGGTATGGATGACCACTATTGGTTAATTTTCGATTCCACTTGGTTTCTAATAAGAAAAGCAATCAAAATAAAGAAAAATAGAAGAGAAAAGAAAGAGAAAATATGTGTTTTAATACACAATATATGCATAATGAGAGGATAACTTTCACATTAAGAAAACGAATTATTACTTTCAGGTTTTGATCTCAATTTATTTCCACATAAGGATTAAGTCATTTAAATCATTCCCATCAAATTTGGGATTAAAAGGATGTACGGTTTAAGAGATATGGATTTTTGAAAAATCCCTAAAGTAAAAGGATAATGAAATAAGTGCATTAAATTCACATATATTTTCATTTTATAAGAGGATTAATTTGTGGCACGTGTAATGGCATCCATTGGATTTAAGATCCAATGGCACACATGCATCATCTTGCTCGAATCGGATCGGGAAAGGCTCAATGGGAATGAGATTTTCAATCTCAGATTTCTCGCAACCTAATGCATGTGCAAGCAAGATAATTGCTCGGTTGGATTTGGGATAGGATTCTAAAAAATCTTAGCATGGGTTTTGAGAAGTTTGGAGGCTTCTTGAGGAAATATCCAGAACTCACTAGAACCTAGTTGGCAGCGAGGGTTAGAAATTATAAATCCCATCCCCTAAACCCATAAATAGACCCCAAATAAATTCACCAAGATCCAACGATCCTGATCAGTCGCTTCCTAGACCTTGAACCCCTCTCATCCTCTTGATAGGTCTTTCTCTGATGAGCCATATTCCACAACACCACCACATTATTGGTGCTAAAGATAAAGAAAGGAGGGAGGAGTAGGAGCCCATGGATTGAGGTCAAGCATTGACCCACAGAGAAGATCGATGGTTGGGGTATTTCCCACGTCTTAGACCCCCTTGAGTAGGCACGTGCGACTACTACCGTACGATCTGAGTCAATCACTGACCCACAGAAATCGAACAACTAAGGAATTTTCTGAAAAAGGTATTTAACTCATCTCTCTTCCTTAGAAAATTGAAAAAATGTGTTAACTTGATTAATTGATTCAAAATCGATCCTTAGTTGAAAAATAAAAGTAGATAGTGCTTTTCGATGAGGAAAATATGTAGAATCGACTAAAAATGAACACAAGGCCTAAATCTACTTGTAACTCAAAAAAGTATGTAAAGATGCTATCTTTAATAGCTTTAATTAAATTGAAAACCGAAGTTTTGAAGATTAATGGATCTAATGATGTTCCCTGACTATTATGAGAAAAGTTTATCCTTTTGAATTAAAAAGGATGGATTAGATCCAACTAGATTATATTTGTACATAATTTTCTTAATTAGGGTTCCTTGATTACAAAAGTGCATTAATGGACTTAGAGACCCTAATTATGATAATCATGAGGTTTAATGGATTTAAATATGGAAATCAATCAAGTAGGCATGATAATGATTTTCTAGAACTAATTTGTAGATAAAGACCCCTGATTTGAATAATTTGATTATTTAGGTTTTTTATGAGTAGAAAAGTGCTTTTAGGGTTTATTGACCTAAAAAGGGTAAATTGGAATGTAAAATCAAGAAACCCTAAAGGGAACCCTAATAAGGCTTAGAAACCCTATAATGGAATCTCAAGTCAATAAAAGATGTTTGGATGTGATTATAACAATCTAGGGTTATAAATACTTTTTAGGATCAAGTTGCTTGATTTATGGAGGAAGAAGCCTCCAGGAAAAGGAAGAGACCTAATGAATCTTCTAAGGAAGATGCAAACAAAAAATCATTCCCTTCGACTACCTAAACAAAGAGAATGACCAGAAGAGGGATTCGATGGTAGAGGACGAGCCCAAGGTTGACCCTACAACTAATTATGGACTAGTATTAGGACAAGTAATAGTTCATACTCCCGACACCATCTGGATGGAATAGTAAAAGAAGCTAACTGAGGCCATTAGTGCCTTGGCCCTCAAGGACATAGCCAGTGATGAAGATGGTGAGCCACTACCAATTTTTCCATGACTTGGAGACACCATTTTGGATTTCATGAAGCTAAACATTGAGAAACTCTGGGGAGACGACAAGACTGAGGTGGTCGACAAAGCTGATGACTGGCTTCTACCGGTCAAGAATGGTTTCCGCACGCTGGAAGTGCAGTTGAACAAGAAGGTTCAGTTTGTTGCTTACCTCCTGGAAGGAACAACTAAGATCTGGTAGGGGAACCACATCATGGGTCGAAACCTGAATGAAGACATGATGGCCTGGACTAAATTCAAGACCATCTTCTCCTTAAAATTTGTTCATGTCTCAACCATGAAAGAGAAACAAAGGGAATTAACTGTACTAGTTCAAGGAAACCTCTCTATGACAAACTATGCCTGCAAGTTCTGCCTTCTTGAGTGGTTTGGATACATGTTGACTGAGAAAAGAAGAGTGGACCACTTTGTGGAGCGTCTATATCCTTCCGTCAACCCTCGTAATGGAGAGAAAACTAATGAACTTCACTAACACCTAAAACACTTTACTGGACATGGAGAAGACAATGATGCCTGCACTGAACCTACCGAAGGGGTACCTGGGTTACACTGAATGTACTTCTGGCTCAAGGAATGTCCATAAGAAAGGACAAGGATGCAAACATGCCAAAGGAAGAAAAAGAGGTAAAGGGAAGCCCCACAACGAGAACCGTCACCCAAGGTGCTGCAATTGAGGAAGGTCGCACCTAGCCAAGTGCCTCTTTTAGAAGAAGGTGTTTTCTGTGTGAGCAAGAGGGAAACTTCCTAGCCAATTGTCCTTTACCTGACCCAAGAGGACTGAGCCCTGTAGCAGCCCAGCCAGTGGCAGCAGGTTCACTAGTTGCAGTCCTACCCACATGAGAGCGAAGGCAAGCACAAGTGTTCACCATCGACAATGAAGAGGCATGAGACAATGTTAACCGTTTGATAGAGGGTTAAACCCTTAGAGTTTTCTTTCCTATTTTAATCTAAGCATGCATTAGTCTGACATGTTACGAAAAAATAATGTAGGCATACTTAATATCATGGGACACAATGTAAAAGATCTTTTTGATTCTAGTTCTACTAATATTTTCATTTTGATAAATCTTGCAACTATGCTTTGTTTGGACATCAAGAATTTAGGATATGTTATGGATGTCACAACCTCGAGTGGTCAGATGTTTACATTTATTTTGAAAACCTTAGTTATACCCATTAAGAATCTAGAAAATGAGCTTCCTACATATTATATCCTCCTTGATATGAATGACTTTGGTATGATCATTGGTATAGATTTTCTCTTTATAGGGCAAAGATTGATTGTAGGGAAAAGAAAATAAGAATAGAGAGACCAGATCATCCACAATTCACCATTAGAGATAGGAAGGATGCTACTACCAGCCTGCATGTGTCAGCCTTGAAGGTAGAGTGGATGATAGTTAAGGGTTGTCAGGATTTCCTAGCAGTAGTTATTGATCTAAAGCCTATGATGCAACCCCTAGAGGAAATAGCGGTAGTCAGGAACAACACAGATGTGTTCCCGAATGATTTTCCTGGGATTCCTCCTGAGAGAAAGGTAGAATTTTTGATAGAGTTGTCTCTTGGGACAAACTCTATTTCCAGGGCACCTTACAAGATGGCCCCCATTGAGTTGCTTGATCTGAAAATGAAACTACAGGAATTTCTAGACAAATGTTTTATCTGGCCTAGCACATCACCATGGGGAGCACCAATCCTCTTTGTGAAGAAGTAGGATGGATCGCTCAGAATGTGCATAGACAACAAAATGATCAACGAGGATACCATTAAAAATACATATCATTTACCTCATATAGATGACCTATTTGACCACCTTAAGTCTGTTTGAATCTTTTCAAAGATTGATCTGAGGTCCAGGTATCACCGGTTGCAAATCAAGAGTGAGGACATCCATAAAACCACTTTCTATACATGTCATGGCCACTATTAGTTTGTGGTTATGTGTTTTGGTTTGTCCAATGCCATGAGTGTGTTTATGAAACTCATGAATAATGTATTCCAACCTATCCTGGTCTCATTTGTCATAGTTTTCTTAGATGACATCTCGATTTACTCTAATGACTTGGAACAACACTAGGACCACCTAGGTAGAGTCCATGACATTTTGAGAAAGCAAAAGTTCAATGGGAAATTCTCAAAATATGAGTTTTGGATAGATTGTGTCATGTTCCTTGGACACATCATATCGAGAGGGACCATCTCAGTGGATCCTACTAAAGTGTCAGTAGTGCAATATTGGACAACACTGAAGAATTCTTCTAAGGTTTGTATCTTCCTGGTATTGGCTGAATATTATCAGTGCTTCATAAAAGACTTCTCAAAGATTGTTTTGCCACTCACCAAGCTTACCCGGAAGGACTAGAAGTTTGTGTGGTCAAACTTGTGTGAAGCTCTATTCCAGGAGTTGAAGGAAAATTTGACCACAACTCTAGTGTTGAATCTACTGTTAGGCAATGAACATTTTATGGTCTTCAATGACACATCAAAGATGGGGCTTGGATGTGTGCTAGAACAAAATAAGCTTGTTGTTTCTTATGCCTCCAAAAAGCTCAAGTCCAATGAAGTGAACTACCCAACACATGATTTCGAATTGGCTACGATTATACATGCCTTGAAGATTTGGTGACACTATCTTTATGGAGCCACTTTTGAAATCCTCACCGACCACAAGAGCTTGAAGTACCTCCTGACTTAGAAGGAAATAAACCTAAGACAAAGACGATGGATGGAGTATATGAAAGAATATTATTTCACCATTCCCTATCACCCTGGGAAAGCTAATGTTGTAGAAGATGCTCTTAGTCATAAATAGCTCAGGTGTGCAACTATCTTGTCTTTCCAGTGGAGAGAACTGGAAGAGTTTTCTAGGTGGAATCTATAGCTATTAGAAGACCGGATCTGTGTGGCTAACATACAGATTAAACTAGACATGTTGACTGAGTTGGTAGCTGCCTAGCTAGCCAATCCAGAGCTTGACAAGATGAAAGGTTTGTTAGAGAAACCTCAGACCCATCTCTTAGTGGGAGTAGATGGTGGAATCCACTATAAGAGTCATATTTTGGTACCTAAAGATTCATCCGTGAAGAATCATATCTTGCAAGAAGCTCATGGTCTAAGTAAATGGTACACCTTGGCACTACCAAGATGTTTAAGGACTTGAAACTATACTTTTGGTGGCCTAGGATGAAGAGAGACATAGAGGAATATGTGGCCAATCGTCTCATGTTCCAAAAGGTGAAGGATGAACACCAACAACCCACTGGATTGCTATGGTGGATTGAAATTCCTGAGTGGAAATGGGAACAAATCACCATGTACTTTGTGGTGGGTCTCCCCAAGATCAAGAAAGATCATAATGCGATATGGCTTGTGGTAGATCGCCTTACTAAGTCGGTGCATTTCCTTTCCTTAAAATACCACTACCAAAGTGGAAACTCTAGCTGAACTTTATATCAACGACATAGTACGAATGCATGGCGTTTTGAGTTTGATTATTTCTGATCATGACCCAAATATCAATTCAAAGTTGTGGAAGAAAGTGTAAGAAGAACTCAAAATTAGACTAAAGTTTAGCACACCATATCACCCCCAGACTGATGGACAGTTAGAAAGAACAATCCAAACATTAGAGGATTTATTGAGAGCATGCGTGCTTGATTGGGGTGGATCACGGGAGCAGTACATGCCCTTAACTGAGTTTGCTTACAATAACAGCTACCAGGCTAGTATCGGGATGCCTCCATATGAAGCTATCTATGGGAGGTCGTGTCGGCCACCTCTTCACTGGGATGATGTCAGTCAGAGGACCTTGCTGAGGTTAGAGGAACTATAGTTGTATGTTGATAAAGTCGATTTGATCAAGAAAAGGCTAAAGAAAGCCCAGGATCGACAGAAGTCATATTCCGATGCAAAGCAGACTGACTTGCACTTCATTGTGGGTGAAAATGTATTTGTTAAAATCCGACCCCTCTGAGCTATACCTAAGAGTAGAGAAAAGTTGAGTCCCCTATATGTGGGTCCATTTGAGATTTTGGAACAGATTGGTGAAGCTGCTTACAATTTAGCCTTACCCCCTCAGTATAGTATGATGCATGATGTGTTCCATGTGTCTAATCTAAAGTGCTACGTGAAGGACCCGGGCCATGTGTTGAGCATTGAACCTATTGAACTCCAAGGGAAGTTGACTTACCCTAAGTCACATGTGAGGGTACTGGATACCAAGGTGAAAGAGATCAGGAGTAAAAACATAGAGACGGTAAAGGTTCTTTGGAAGAACCATGGAGAGGATGAAGGACACATGGGAGATGAAGACAAACATGGAAATGTTTGCCTCTAATTGTTTGTTTAATTGGTTGAATTTTGGGGGGGAAATTCCTATAAGAGGGGAATGATGTTATAACCTCAATTTTACTTGTATTGATCGAAATGCAAATTTCCAAATAAAAGGAATTTGAATGGAAAATTGTATCAAAGAATCGATTCATTTGCAAAATTTTCCTTTGATGCATGATTTTGTGGTTTATCCTATTTTGATAAATCCAATAATGATAAAAGGGAAAAGTGATAAAAGAAATCCCATAATAAGTAAAAGTAAAAGAAATAAAAGTTAATGGTGTGCATATATGAGAATTGTGTAAAATTCTCTAGAAAGTGGTATGGATTACCACTATGGGTTACTTTTCAGTTCCACTTGGTTTCTAATAAGAAAAGAAATCAAAATAAAGAAAAATAGAAGAGAAAATAAAGATAAAATATGTGTTTCAATAGACAATATATGCATAATGAGTGGATCAATTGCACATGAAGAAAAGGACTTATTTCATTCGATTTTTGATATCAATTTATGTCCAAAAAAGGATTAAGTCATTTAAAACATTCCCTTAAAATTTGGGATTAAAAGAATGTACAGTTTAAGAGATATGGATTTTTGCAAAATAACTAAAATAAAAGGATAATGGAATAATTGCATTAAATGTCACATATATTTTTGTTTTATAAGAGGATTAATTTTTGGCACGCGCATGGAAGCTAGTGGATCTAAGATCCAATGGGACGCGTGTTTCATGTAGCTCGAACTGAATTGGGAAAGGCTCAGTGGGAATAAGATTTTCGATCTCAGATTTCTCGCAAACTAATGTGTGTGCAAGAAAGATAATTGCTTAGTTGGATTCGAGAGAGGATTCCAAACAATCCTGGCCTGGATTTTGAGAGGTTTAGAGGCTTCTAGAGGAAATGCCCAAACCTCATGAGAACCCAGTTGGCAGCAAGGGTCTGAATGTTGGTATGTATGCCCTGAGAGCCAATCATGGGATGATTGGTGGGATACATTAAGATTGATTTGATAAACATCAAAGGCAAGCTTCCAATTCTTTCTGGTTCAGTCATATGAGATAGTGATAGAATAGATTGAATGTTTAGAGAATGACAATACTCAATGACGTATGCTTTCAGGTTGAGGACCTGAACGATGAGATCATACAGATGCTAAGAGTTTGTACATTCTTGTTATGTCCCTAGTCGGATGTCATTGTGGAAGGTAGATAGACAACAATGACACACAAGACTAGATTGTGGTGTTGGTTGATGACAGAATCTCATTAGTCATGATATAGAGATATCAAACCAAACACATAGATACTTGTTAGAGAACAAGGTACCGGACAGACCCACCGTGAGTTTGACACATGGAACCATAAGATGGTAGTCACAGTCAGTACTCACAGTGATGGTGGTGAGTGTGATTCTAAGACCTGAAATCACTACACTCAACACATGTCGTTGGGCACACTTTGACATCATTAAACGCAGTCCTGAAACATGGGTTGTTATAAAGGTGATGATTGGGTGGCTTTGACACATGGGGCTTTTGAGGGGTGAGTGATAGATATGGGATTTGTCCCTCCTGAGGGAGTTTGATATCCAAGGCCACTTGATGAGTAGGATTGAGATAGGCGTGCGCACGCATGTGTGAATCAGTATGTGATATTGATGTCATACATATCTCCTTCAATCTACTCTGAGATCAAGAAAGTGAATGAACGTTGACAGGATGAATGTTCCATGCCTTGAGTTCATTTGGGATATCAGTGACAAAGGAATTATACATTCATTGTAACACCATTCACGGATTGTAGGATGAAAGTTGTTCTCCAAATTTGTACTTTCACTTGGGTAGCACTGATGTGTGACTAGGCACCGCTCTTTGCTTGTGAAGTCATAAGTGTTATGGACTTTCACTGCCAACGTGAAATGGACCTATAGGGTCACACACATAGGATTTAACCTGGAAGAGGAGTTTTGTCCACAAAGCAATGTTTAGATTGATTACTAAAAGAGTTTAGTAGTTCAATTAAACACTCAATCAGTCGATAGCTCAATATCATATGGTTCAAGGTGTTGGACGCATTGATTGGAGTATCAGATTGATTGAAATCGCAATTGACTGATTTTGCCCAACCTGTGCTCCCAACCGATCGGCTCATGTGACGAACCGGTCGGCTGAGGTGCTGAACTGGTCGGCTGGAGTGTCCAGGCCGATCAGCTCATGCCCAGGTTGAAATGACCGGTTCAAGAGTTGAACCGATCGGCTCAACTGGTGCAACCGACCAGTTGGGAAAGTCATGTCGGCAAGAATTTTCCTTTGGTTTCAAATTGCCCAATTCGATTGGGAATAACATTGGTATTCGATACCAATTGGGAACGAAACAAGGAAAGTCTTTTTGAGTCGGATTAGGACTATGAACCGATTGGTTCAGGGCACCAACCGATCGGTTGGAGTGCCCCAAACGATCGGCTCAGGTCCAACCGATCGGCTCAATGGCCGAACCGATCGGTTCAGTTGTGAACCGATCATTTCAAATTGCGAACCGGTTGCCTTTTGTGGAAAATTCTCGAACCCTTCTACTCCTGCTTTAGTCCCATATTGCCGGGAACTGAGAACCCTGTCCCATGACCCGCCTATATATAGGGGTATTGGGGGCTTCTCAGAGTACAACTCAATGCAAGCCGGATGCTTTGCAAAGTTTTCGTTCTCTCTGGTTTTGGTAACCATGAGAGAGCCCGAGCAAGTGCTTCCCGCAAAAGGGAGGTGCAGCAAGGGAAGGACAACTGTAGTTGCAACTGGTAGCAGGAGAGTGTGTTGGTGACTAGTACGTCAACAGGAGGGTGCGACTCCTTCCACTTCCTTGTGGGACAAGGAGTGTGGAGTTCCAGGTGGTCCGTGTGGACTACTACAGAGGCGGGAGGACACTGCCGCTCAGGAGGACAACTGTCATCTGACAGTCCGGTAGGAGGAGGAATCGTCAGTCCCGGTGCGACCAGGAGCTGCACAGATGCTGTCCAAGACCGGAGTTTAAGACCGCGCATTGCGCGAGGTATTGTCGTCGAGCAAGCCTCGGGACAAGGTATGATTCCACAAACCATCCTTTCCTATTATATAGACGTTGACGCGTTTCCTCGGTATGGGTTGGGGGAGAAATTTTTTTGTTTCCGCTGCCTTCTCTGTCTCCCCTAAAACCCAACAGTGGTATCAGAGCCACGTCAAATGCTCTATATTTTAGGAATATCGATATGATCGATTTTGGTTTGTCGCCTTTATTTATTGCATGCGATGCGAATAATATTGGCTTTATGCATGTCCAATCCTAAATCCACAAATCCCTAATTACATATATGATATGTATTATTAATGCACTCGATACGCGTCGCCCTTAAACGAGTTTTGTGGTGGATGTGTGTAGCATGATTATGGCCTATAAACCCCTATCTGTGTGTGGTTGTTTGTGGTTGCTTGCATCTCGGTCTGCGCACCGATCTTCCCTCTCTTATTCCTGATGTAACTCGAAATAATTTGAGATTTTTTCCTACCTTTGCTCCCCCCGAATGTAACTCGGGGTTTCTTCTTTTAAAGCAATGTATTAAATAGGATAGTTTTTTATTTCCTGTTATGTCAAAGACCGGTGGACATCAAGACGACAGCTGAAACGATCAGTTCAAGGCATGAACCGATCGGTTGACGTTCCAGACGGTCGGTTCAAGGAGTGAACCGATCGGTTGATGACCGGTTCGAGGAGCGAGACGAGCGGGTGGCGGACATGACGAGATGCACGACGACCAGGCGAACCGATTGGTTGGAGGAGCCAACCGATCGGCTGGTGGCACCCAGACGACCGGCTGGAGAGTACAGATCATTCATGTGATGAGTTGATCAACTCGGATGGCAAGGCACAGAGTTCATCTTGTACAGGTTGCATGTGATGTAGACCTAGATGACCGTGATTCCTCTTGGCTCGAGGAATCACATTAGGATGGCCATAATCATCGCTTTTTATCGTTTGTGCATGTTTTCTGTGGGATATAGCATGTATATGATACGTACTATGTATTGTGGTGATTGGATATGTATATGTATATAAAAACCAAATCCCTCATTAAAATATTAAGTTTTAGATGCCTTCCAAATGCGACACACATGAAAAGTTTGTTTGACCAAGTGTGGGCACGCCCTAGCGTGGTGCACCGTCTACCTCGTGGAAGCGTGAAGGATGAATGTGTGGGTCTGCCCAAGCAGGGTGCATATTCATCGTGTTTTCTTTGGGCCGGACTTAACAAGGTGACCTAGATAGGATCTAGCGCCTTGAGGCATGGAGATGATCATTGCAAGGAGTTGTAGATGACATCTTATCAAGAGTTGCATATGATGCAATTGGCAAAGGTTGCCTACCTGAGAGATCTATGTTGTGGGTGACAGCCCAAGCTGGTCCATGTCTTAGAGGATTTCAGGATCTTGCCCACTAGAAGGTTATACGCTGCAATCTTCCGAATTGATGGTGAGGGCTAACAATTTGAACTAAAATAGTGGGAGCGATAATTAATTAAAGGCCTAATTTTATCGTCAACTTTTCAAATCAATCAAACAAGTCAAAAATGAGTTTTTGGACTAAAATTGCATGTATTTCCTTTTTGTTAATATAAATGGTTAATCAACAAATCACTTTATTTGCGATCCGTCTTTGAGACCAACAACTTAAATGGGAATAATTCCATGACTGGTTAGGATGATGATGAGAAGTGTTCTCAATCAAAGAGCGAAAGCTCTAAGTCCTAGTTATACCAGAACCAGATGAACTCGATCCCACCACATCAATGGCTGAAAGTATGCTTATGGAAGCATACTGAGGATGACATTGATGAGGAGTGCTTGATGTTGTGTTCTCTGAACTATGAGTTGTAGAGACAACATGAGACATATGATGTCTCCAAGATACTGTCCTAGTATGTCATGACAGAAGGAGATCCAGTAAGGTATTCACACACTCAATGTGATTGGGTATGTGGAAAACCTGACTAAGAAGGATTCCCTCTGAGCCAAGAGTTGGCTATTGGTATGATACTGCAAGTGTTGCAAAATCATACAGTTCATGATAAACTACAACATGAACGACTTTGACAAGCGTTGACAAAGTTGTTGGACATGTTGAGGATAGTAGAGGCAAAGATGAAGAAAGACAAACCATAGTCTTTGATGTGATCAAAGAAAAGGTAATTCTTAAGGGCAAGGACAAGGGCAAAGCTAAGAAGTGTTCTGATGCTAGCCAGAAATCCAAGCCATCTTCAGCCTCAAGGCACATGGGGAAAGGGTGTATGAGGGATTGCCCTCTATATCTGGAAGAACAAAAGAAGATGAAGGATGGGATGGAGATCTCCACCTAAGGTATCAGGAAATGAACCGCTTCTTTATCTGAGGTATATGATACCAAGATATGGATATATATGATATGCAATATCCACAAAGAAGTGATGGCCTCTGCGAAAGGACCAAGAAAGAAATACCCATCATTGGAGCAAGTGTTGCTACCATAGATAGGAGTATCTTTCAGTTTATTTCAGCCTAAAGGGCACGAAATAGAGTTGAGAACTGCTATTTCACATATTGCTAATAGATAGAAACACTTTATTATTGCATATTGTATGACAATGATGGCAATTAATAAAGTTGATGTTTCAATCTCAAAGATATGATCTTTGTGGCAATGCCTTGTTTATCTTATGATACATGGTATGCATAAGATAAAATGATACCTAAAGTTATAGATAACTCAAACAATCTAATTAGCATCAATCATGAGAAATTCATTTCTAGTTTCCGTATGATGGATAAATCTAGACTCTTTTGGTTAGAGAACCAGTAAGAGACATGAATCTCTTGTACATGATTAATCAATCTTCACTAATGGTAGTGGGAGAATGATTGTCCTATTAGGTATAATACATGTGATGTATTTACATACCTATTGGAGAGAATGCTAATACTTCAAATGGTGTTTAGAGAAATACCAATATGAATATCTTGAAGTGTTCAAGATTATCATAAATGAAGTACAAATTTGGTAAAGTATTAATTCTTGATGAGATCAATGAATAAAATACTTGGACCAAATGTTTGAGATCCTTATGAGTGATTATGATAGTGTATCATAGTGAACTCATGATTAAGGCATGGTGATGTCTAAATCAAGAAGGAATCATACTCTAAGGAGTTAGAGAATGATTATCAAATAACTGAATTCTTCTTAATAAAAGGATACCCCACACTAATAAAGGACATTAAGAATCACAAGGAGTTGTGAATTCTTATATTCTTGACAGATACACCTCAATTATCTATGTGATGAGTTGTTCATATGATGAGTCAACTATCTAGATGAATATGAGGAATCAGATTTTGAGTTATGGTATAAAACCATTACATCCCAAATGACATCCGTGTGAACCATAAGGTATGACCTTTATGGTAGCACTCATTGGATCATATCCATAAGTGCAAATAAGTCTTAAGTGTTAAGACACATGGATAACATTTTGAGAAGTATGATGCTTGTTGATTTCAACTTAATGACTAAGACATTTGGCATATGGATACTAAAACCGCATTCCTTTGAGGAATAAAATCAGGATGTGTACGTGACACAACCTATAAGGTTTATGAATCCATTAATGCAAATAAAGTCTATAAGTTACAATGGACTAATCAATGTGATTGATTGAGTACAAGCAACTCAAAATTGGATCTTTACTTTGATGATATAGTCAAAGGGTTTGACTGATATGTCAAAGATAAAGACGGGATCTGTGATTTAGTGGGAGCGTATTCACATTCCACATATTGATGTGAAATGGAAATGTTCTAGAATGGAAATCCAAAAGTGGAAATTATCTTTAAGGAAGATAGAGATGTTTCCTATATGATAGGAATAGAGATCTATAGAGATAGTTCTCGACAAATCTCTTGACCTGGAAAAGAGAGAGCATACATTGGCAATCTGTACTGAAGGGTTCAGTATGCACAAATTCAGTGGGAGAAAACTTGTCCAAATTATATGGATATTAGTATCCCAAGGCCAAGTGTCCAATTCTTATGAAGAATGTGAACACTAAGAATAGATATGGATCTATCATGTATGCAATCATCCCATTATCTTGCATGTATTGACATGGCAAGAATAAGATGCATTCATCATCTTGTATGTAGGACATAGCAATATGATGTGCTCATCCTGATAACTCGTATGTAGGACATGACGAGTGGATGTCTGTCTACTTCCAGTAAGGGTTACTGGAATACCATAAGAACTTGATAAGTACTTGGGAAGTACTAGTTCTATGGAGATAAGGAAGAGTTCGATGTAAAGAGTTACATTGATGCGAACTTCCGAATGGACAGAAAATTAATCACAAAATATACATAGGATGTATAAAAGTGAAAGTTTGTTGATAATTGGAAGTGTTCCAATAAAACCATTTAAAAGGGAAATGCCGAGTATCTGTGTGTTAGAGAACAGCAGTGGATACTATATGGATCTGAAGGTTCATGAGATGAACTCATATTCCACTCATTGATGACAAGTCTGGAATCCTTGATCATGCAATGTGGCTAAAGGTTAGCAATGGAATACTAGATT
This sequence comes from Alisma plantago-aquatica, assembly GCA_963693085.1. Taxonomy (NCBI): domain Eukaryota; kingdom Viridiplantae; phylum Streptophyta; class Magnoliopsida; order Alismatales; family Alismataceae; genus Alisma; species Alisma plantago-aquatica. The sequence goes on from OY856410.1 coordinate 415,481,167, forward strand.
GCATATTACGGCAACTCCATCTCATACGTGTGACGTACAGCGAAGAGATGGGAGACATGCAATTTATACTGAATTTGGCAAGGTGTTGCCATTACTCACTATGTTGGCACAAGAGCACAGTAACATGTGGGACATGTTTAGAGATCACTATGAATATGATTCAAGAGTGATTGGCTCGCAGTGCAAGTGGGAGTCTGTTGGTATGTATGCCCTGAGAGCCAATCATGGGATGATTGGTGGGATACATTAAGATTGATTTGATAAACATCAAAGGCAAGCTTCCAATTCTTTCTGGTTCAGTCATATGAGATAGTGATAGAATATATTGAATGTCTAGAGAATGACAATACTCAATGACGTATGCTTTCAGGTTGAGGACCTGAACGATGAGATCATACGGATGCTAAGAGTTTGTACATTCTTGTTATGTCCCTAGTCGGATGTCATTGTGGAAGGTAGATAGACAACAATGATACACAAGACTAGATTGTGGTGTTGGTTGATGACAAAATCTCATTAGTCATGATATAGAGATATCAAACCAAACACATAGGTACTTGTTAGAGAACAAGGTACCGGACAGACCCACCGTGAGTTTGACACATGGAACCATAAGATGGTAGTCACAGTCAGTACTCACAGTGATGGTGGTGAGTGTGATTCTTAGACCTGAAATCACTACACTCAACACATGTCGTTGGGCACACTTTGACATCATCAAACGCAGTCCTGAAACATGGGTTGTTATAAAGGTGATGATTGGGTGGCTTTGACACATGGGGCTTTTGAGGGGTGAGTGATAGATATGGGATTTGTCCCTCCTGAGGGAGTTTGTATCCAAGGCCACTTGATGAGTAGGATTGAGATATGCGTGCACACGCATGTGTGAATCAGTATGTGATATTGATGTCATACATATCTCCTTCAATCTACTCTGAGATCAAGAAAGTGAATGAACGTTGACAGGATGACTATTCCATGCCTTGAGTTCATTCGGGATATCAGTGACAAAGGAATTATACATTCACTGTAACACCATTCACGGATTGTAGGATGAAAGTTGTTCTCCAACTTTCTACTTTCACTTGGGTAGCACTGATGTGTGACTAGGCACCGCTCTTTGCTTGTGAAGTCATAAGTGTTATGGACTTTCACTGCCAACATGAAATGGACCTGCAGGGTCACACACATAGGATTTAACCTAGAAGAGGAGTTTTGTCCACAAAGCAATGTTTAGATTGATTACTAAAGGAGTTTAGTAGTTCAATTAAACACTCAATCAGTCGATAGCTCAATATCATATGGTTCAAGGTGTTGGATGCATTGATTGGAGTATCGGATTGATTGAAATCGTAATTGACTGATTTTGCCCAACCTGTGCTCCCAACCGATCGGCTCATGTGATGAACCGGTCGGCTGAGGTGCTGAACCGGTCGGCTGGAGTGTCCAGGCCGATTGGCTCATGCCCAGGTTGAAACGACCGGTTCAAGAGTTGAACCGATCGGCTCAACTGGTGCAACCGACCAGTTGGGAAAGTCATGTCGGCAAGAATTTTCCTTTGGTTTCAAATTGCCCAATTCGATTGGGAATAACATTGGTATTCGATACCAATTGGGAACGAAACAAGGAAAGTCTTTTTGAGCCGGATTAGGACTATGAACCGATCAGTTCAGGGCACCAACTGATCGGTTGGAGTGCCCCAAACGATCGGCTCAGGTCCAACCGATCGGGAATCGATCGGTTCAGTTGTGAACCAGTCATTTCAAATTGCGAACCGGTTGCCTTTTGTGGAAAATTCTCGAACCCTTCTACTCCTGCTTTAGTCCCATATTTTCGGGCACTGAGAACCCTGTCCCATGACCCGCCTATATATATAGGGGTATTGGGGGCTTCTCAGAGTACAACTCAATGCAAGCTGGTTGCTTTGCAAAGTTTTCGTTCTCTCTGGTTTTGGTAACCATGAGAGAGCCCGAGCAAGTGCTTCCCGCAAAAGGGAGGTGCAGCAAGGGAAGGACAACTGCAGTTGCAACTGGTAGCAGGAGATTGTGTTGGCGACTAGTACGTCAACAGGAGGGTGCGACTCCTTCCACTTCCTTGTGGGACAAGGAGTGTGGAGTTCCAGGTGGTCCGTGTGGACTACTACAGAGGCGGGAGGACATTGCCGCTCAGGAGGACAACTGTCATCCGACAGTCCGGTAGGAGGAGGAATCGTCAGTCCCGGTGCGACCAGGAGCTGCACAGATGCCGTCCAAGACCGGAGTTGAAGACCGCGCATTGCGCGAGGTATTGTCGCCGAGCAAGCCTCGGGACAAGGTATGATTCCACAAACCATCCTTTCCTATTATATAGACGTTGACGCATTTCCTCGGTATGGGTTGGGGGAGAAAAATTTTTGTTTCCGCTGCCTTCTCTATCTCCCCTAAAACCCAACACTGAACTCCTAAATCCCATCCCCTAAACCTATAAATAGACCCAAATCAACTCGTCAAGATCCCACAACCCTAACTGATCACTTCCTAGCCCCTAAACCCCTCTCACCCTCTCAATTAGTCTCTCGCTGATGATCCCTCATCTGTGGCATCGCCGCATTCTTGGTATTGAAGACAAAGAAGGGGGGAGGAGTAGGAGCCCTTGGATTGAAGTCAAGTGTTGACCCACGGAGAAGATCGATGGCTCGGGTATTCCCCATGTCTCATACCTGCTTGATTGGGTGTGTGTGACTATCACCGTATGATCCCATTCAATCACTAACATGCAATGATCGAACGACCAAAGAATTTTCCAAAAAAGGTCTTTAACTCGTCACTCTGCCTAGAAAATCCAAAAAAGGTGTTAACTTGCTTAATTAATTAAAAATTGATCATTTTGCCTAAAAAGAAAAGTAGATAGTACTTTTTGATGAGAAAAATATGTAGAATCCATTAAAAATGAATTCAAGGCCTAAATTTGCTTGTAACTCAAAATATTATGTAAATATGCTATCTTTAATGGCTTTAGTTAAATTAAAAACCTTAGTTTTGAAGATTAATGGATCTAATGATGTTCCCTGACTATTATGAGCAAAGTTTAACTTGTTGACCTTAAAAAGGATGGATTAGATCCAAATGGATGATATTTTTTCATAATTTGCTTAATTAGGGTTCCATGATTACAAAAGTGCATTAATGGACTTAGAGACCCTATTCTGATAATTATGAGGTTTAATGGATTTAAATATGGAAATCAATCAAGAAGGCATGAAAATGATGTTCTTGAACTAATTTCTAGATAAAAACCCTTAAATTGAATAATTTGAGTGATTAGGCTTTTTATGAGTAGATAAGTTCTTTTAGGGGTTGTTGACCTAAAAAAGGTAAAATTGGAATGTAAATCCAGGAAACCCTAATAAGTCTTAGAAACCCTAGAATGGAATTGCAAGTCAATAAAAGATGTTTGGATGTGATTATAACAATTAGGTATTATAAATACTTTTTAGGATCAAGTTTCATAATTTATTGTTTGGCTTGCTTGATTGTACTTATGTATTGTATTAGCTATCTTGCTTGGTTTTGAGACGGCCAAATCAGGGATGTGGTTATGCTTATGGCTAATCGCTCTAGTTTCATAGGATTTCTGAAGTTTTACTGATTGCTTGAACTTAAATGCTTGGATGAACTTTAATTCCCACAGTCTATAAAGTGACTATGATTAACCTTATAACACTTATAACTTGCTCAAACCCACATACCACCTCTGGAAATTATGAATGAAAAGATGAGTAAAGTCATGGTGATGACTAAAGGAGCAAGCCCCAGGGTGGGAAGGTCATAAGTGGTCAAGCCCCGGGTTGGGAAGACCTAATGGCACCTAGATCTAGATTGAGAGGAGGCCAATGAGGTACCTAGCTCCATATTGAGAGGTAGCCTAACATCCGCTGCATGGGAAAAACCCTAAGATAGGGTATACTAGAGATTAGGTAAAAATGGTTGAGAAGTTATGAAGAAAATGTAAATTTTGTTTTTTAAGAAATAATTGTTGTGGTTATGTTGTTACAATTATATGCAAACTTTTGGTTTCCCCCAAATACCAATATAATTCTTTATAGTAACCGACATTTTGTTTGTCAGTGTTTTAGGGTAATATGCAGTTACATGTACAAGCTTAATGAAAAGTGATTGTTCAATAAAAGGTGACATTGAAAAAGAACAAGGCTATATAATGTTTTGAGGAATATATTTAGATAATTCTCTCCTTGGGTAAATTTATGAAATCCCATTTTTGTAAGGTATGTGAAAAGAAGAAAAAATTATATCCTGCATTAAGCTTAGATGTTTAGAATTTATTAATTATTTGCAAAACCTTGTGATCCTATTTGGGATAATGGCTCTAGCTTCTTGGCCTTCCTTAATTGGGGGTTGCTGATGAAAGATCTATACTGGTGGCCTGGTTTGAAGCATGACGTGGCTAAGTTTGTGGTGAAGTGTCCTGTGTGTCAACAGGTCAAGGCTGAGCATTAGAAACTTACATGGACATTGCAACAATTGCCTATACCGCAGTGGAAATGGGATCATATCACTATTGACTTTGTGGTTGTTCTCCCTAGGATAGATAAGGGTCTAGATTCTATCTGGGTGATAGTGGATAGGTTAACCAAGTGAGCATTCCTTTTCCCAGTCAACACGAAATATATATCATAGAAGTTGGCTCAGATATATGTTGATGAGAAGTACGTCTGCATGTTTAGTTACAATATTGTCTGATAGGGGTCCTCAGTTTACAAGTCATTTTTGGGAGCATCTGCATACATCCATGGGTACATAGTTGAGGTTTAGTACAATTCTTCACCCACAGACTGATGGTTAGTTAGAGAGGACAATTCAAATTTTGAAAGATCTATTGAGAGCTTGTGTTTTGTAGTTTTTGGGTAGTTGGGATGTGCAACTAAGCATGATAGAGTTTGCCTACAACAACAATAATCAAAGGAGAACCGACATGTCATTGTATGAAGCCTTGTATGGGAGGCATTGTAGGTCTGTGCTTTGTTGGTATGAGACCAATGAGTATCATCTTTTGGGCCTTGATCTTGTACAACAGACCATAGAGAAGATCAAATTGATACAACAACAACTGAAGGCATCCCAGGACAGACATAAGTCTTATGCTGATAATCTTCACAATCCATTGGAATTCCAAGTGGGAGACAAGGTGTATCTTAAGGTTTCTCCTTGGAAAGGTCATGCTAAGGTTTGGCAAGACAGGTAAGTTGTCTCCCAAGTTTATGGGACCTTACCCTGTGGTGGTATGTGTTGGGAAGGTGGAATACAAGTTGAAGCTACCACCAGATTTGCATAGGTTGCACCCTACTTTCCATGTTTTGATGTTGAGGAAGTGCCATCCAGATATTGAGTTAGTGTTGCAGATGATGGAGGTTGAGTTGAGGATATGTCGTATGTGGAAGGTCCTATATTGATCTTGGATCAAAGGGTGAAGAAGTTGAGGAAGAAGGATATAGTTCTTGTTAAGGTCTTGTGGAATCACTGTTGTGTGGAGGAATCCATGTGGGAGTTATAGGGCGAGATGCGTGGGAAGTACCTATCTCTTTTTTTATAGGATTTTGGGCGGAAAAATATTTTCTAGAGGTTTATGGTTGTAAGACTCTTGAGCAAGCTTTTTATTGATCTTTTTTTCTTAGCATAATTAGATGTTTTAAACCTTACTACAATCATGTGACATGCTTATGTTTTGAGTTTGGTCCACTTTGGATCATGTGTGAGCTAGTTATGCTATATGTCTACTTGTTTTGCACCAAGTTGCAATTTACCCATGTTTAGGGTTTATCTTGAAAATTGTCACATGTTTAATGTGCCTATTATGTTTTTACATCTTATTGAGGAGAGTGGTTCTTAGGGGAACCTTGTTTGTACCTTGGTTGATGAGATGGCATCATGTTTTGAAGTTAGGGTTTTGCATGGATGCTTGAGTTGATATTGACCATAGGCGTTGATGCCCTTGTGTGTGGCAACTGAAGTGCTTTCCTTTGTCTTATTTTCCATGTCTGAAGAGGTTTCAAGAAGTTCATTGAGTTTTTGTGGTTGAAGACCTTTTCCCTCTCCTTGGTCGCTAAGGACTTTAGGGTTTGGTCTCTTGGTCACTATGTTTGTTTATCACCATGGTGGTAGAGATCGTTAATTTTGTTAGGTTGCCATGTTTTTGCTTCAATTGATGAGCTTTGAGGGCCAAATTGGTCGTTCACCTACCTTGATCTTATTACCCTTGTTGCATGTGTATACTTAGTGCTTGCATGGATGCTTTTGGAAGACAAATGGCACTAGTGGCTTGACACCTAACCCCCCTTTACCTCTCTCTACCTTTGGATATATATACCCCTCTATTTGCATGCAAGTAACCTATTTTCACCCTCTTTCTCTCTCTTATCCTTGGATCTCATCCCTTGTGATCTTGGTGGTGGAGAAGAGCGCACCCTTGGAGCAAGGTGGACCAACCCTTGCATGTGTTATCTAGGGTGGAGCAACTCCTCTTTGGTGATCCTTTGGTGTTCCTTGACATTGGTAAGTGTTCTTGCTATCTTTATCTTGTTTTCTTGCAAACCCTACCTCTCTTTCTTCTCTTAGCTAAATCCATGGGTCGCCATGGTAGTTCTTCTTGAGGGAACTTCTCTCTGTGGTTGAATCCATGGTTTTCCCATGGTAGTACCTAAGTGAGTAGAAGATTTCATCCTTCCCTTTCTTTTCGACCTAGCTTTTGTGCTCCTTTCTTCATGCATATTTAACCTAGGGTTGTTTATATTCTTCCTTCGAGGTGATGCTAGCTTGGTCATGGAGTTGAACCAATCATTGGTTCTCTTCTCTTTCTTGGAGCTAGCTTGTTGTTTGGAGTCTCTACATCATAAACCAAGGTGAGTTATATAACGTTCCCCTCAATTATTGTTACACTCATCTTTTATGTTAATAATCTACTCTAAAGATGTGACTATAGGTAGTTTGATGATGATATATTGAACTAGGGTTTATAATTATGTGGTGATCTTGTATAGATTATAGCCTTTTTCTTAGCCTAATTCTTGTACTCGAGATCTTTTGATGGTGAAACTATTATTTCTTACATGCACATCATGAACAATGGTTTTCTCCTCTTGATTTAGGTCTATTTTCTCTCTTAGTGATGAAGGGTTTGGATGCATGTGATGTTTTGAAACATTGATCTTTCCCCTCTTGAATCATGGTTTGGTTTTCCTATGATGTGATGATCGAATTTTAGCATTTTGAGGAATGATTTCCTCCACGTACCTTGCTTCATGTCTAGTTTCTATTTCTTGGTGTTAATCAACTTATGAATCTTGTGTTTATGGAATTTTCTCTCTCATCACGGTTTCTATGTTGTGCCTTGCAATGATCATAATTAGGGTTATTGTTTTCATCTTCTTTAATCATTTTTTACATTGATGACTCTTTAGATTCTTGAGGATGAACCATTGGTTATGGTCGCTATCCTTCTCTGGTTTTTCCTTATGGTTGTTATGCATTAAGCTATCCCTAGCAGTCTCTATGCATGAAGTTCTTGAGTGGTCACTATGTTTTGAACCTTTGGAGGTCGCTATGTCTTTGTGTGGTTAATGGGTGAACTTGTGGTCACTATGCTAAACTGTTGCTTTTGGTTGATATGACCTTGGAGGCCGCGGTTAAGGGTCCTAACCCTAATCGGTCATTAGAGATGATTTCATCTTGCTTGGTTGTTATGCTTTCCTGATTTCATGATCGATGGTCTAAGATAATGATGTTTAATTTAATGGCTTCCAAAAATATGGGAGGTGATAAACATTAGGGTTAACTATTAATTTTTGTTGTGAAAACCTAATTTGGTCAGCCATGAGAAAACACTAAATCTAATTTGAGTACATGGTGATTAAATATTAGCTTGCTTGAGTAACTAGTATGTTGATGAAGGTCTATCTCTCTCTGCTACTCATTGTAACCTTAATTTGTTGGTTAAATAAACATCATATGTAATGCTTGCTTGTGATAATACTTATGTGACACATTTATGGTGATTATGAGCCTTGACGAGGAAGGAGAGATAATGATGCTTTGCAAGTACAATGTGAATGGTCTTATGACCTTGGCTAAGGCTTTGTGCCTAATTGGGATGATATCCTTTGGTGATACAATAAAGGTCTGGTATCCTCAGTGATGTCATAAAGGTGATGGCCTTGTGTATGGCATCGAATCAGTATAAAGTTATAATGTGACAAGTTTATATTTATACATTTTATATCTTCTGAGGTGATGGCCTTGTGTATGGCATCGAAGAAGTATCAAGTGATAATGTGGCAAGTTTATATTTATACATTTTATATCTTCTGAGGTTGCAATCTACCCTCATCTCTATAGAATCTTGATAGGGTTTGTATGTTATAACTTGATTGATGCAATGTAAAAGATACCCAATTGGCTTAACTAATCAATTGAAACATTAATCATGTAGTTTCCATGCGTCATAGATCCATTCCAGTGTCAGAACTTGCTACATGGTGAAACAAGTATTCCAGAGGGAAACTCAGAGCACATATTCTTGAGTATGCAGAGTGCTTGGAAAGAACATCCTTGTTATATATTGTTGAGTATGAAGAGTGCTTGGAAAGAACATCCTTGTTATCCAGATTTTAGGTGATTGAGAATGGTTGTAGTCTTATTTTAGATATTGGTATATGTGATTGTGTGAGGTAGTGGTAATAAAAAATGGGATAATGCCTCAGTGATATAAGTGTGTACAACCTAGTTACTAGTGTTGTGACATGTACCAAGGTGGGCTAGGTGTTTTCATCTTGACTATATGTCACTGGTGGTTGTTGACTGATATGTCTCTACAGTGCAAACTCATACTGACCGAGTGTGAAGAAGATCTTGGAGTCATACTCTTCCTCGATCTTTTGTGACACTAATGTTTACTTAGAAGTGGTCAGTTGTATTTGGGTGGTACGACTCAAATCCTTAGGGATTAATATAAGATGTAATATAGTTGTGTAATATATCTACATAGGTCTAAACATGACTCACATTGGATGTTTACCCTTGCCTTGCTTTAGCTACTCAGTTGTATTATAAGGTAGCAAGAGAAATCAACTATTATACATGTTCTTCACATTCCTTCTATATACATAACATGTTCCACTTATCTATTATAACTATTTCACCTTCTTAGTTAGTGTAACCAACTTTTTGATGTTCATTTAGCTGAATCTCCTCATCATGTTAATAATGTTATTTCTTTCTTAGTATATTCTATGTTTACAATAGTTGCTAGTTGAGAGTTATATCTCTTGCTGGGGCATGGGTCTCACCCTTGTGGTTCACCACATATTTTTAGGTCATCATGCACGACATGGTAGAGATCGTGTTGTTGAGGAGCAACTCAGAGATTAGTGAATGCATAAGGTTGGATAAGATGCTAGTATTGTAGTAGAGTCCCATCTTTCGTCCTTGTACTCTTAGGTTCAAGAGGATTGTGTTTTGTGGATGATATGCAACTCCATACGTGTTTTGGAAGTATGACTTGGTTGTATATATGGCTTGTACATGTGAATAGGTTATCTTTTGTAACAGGTGAGTGGCAGTTAGCCACTATACAAATGTAATACCAGTCCTTCTATCTGATATGGTACACTTTGTGGACCTTTGATGTAATATGTTATTGCACATAATGATTATAGAAAGGTCGGTTTTAATTTACCCTATTTTGTGTTAATGTGCTTATTTAGTTTTTAATCGTGCTTTGGTTTCAAGTTTTCTCAGTTGTGTGGCATCGGTGCGTCACATAACTCAACAGAAGAAAAAAAATTAAAGCCTGATTCCCCTAGACAACAAGATTACATCAACAACAATGTATTTGGGAAAGAAAGGTTGCAAGGTTATACCTGGTCCTAGAGAAAGTCCAACGACATTCCCCTTGCACCATTATGCATCTTCTTCAGGAAGTAGCACGCTCCTTCAGCAACAACAACACTCGAACCGTCATCTCCACCTGACTCCTGGTGCATCACCACAGATATGTGGTTAACGGTGTCCTCCTAGCGGTAGACAACGACCTCCTTCCTATCGTGTCGTGCATGTAGACCATCGGGAACTCCATAATGTGCTACCTGGGCCAATGGGAAGAAGTTTTCCCTTTTGAACATCAACCTGCTAGAGTTGATACGCTCTCCCACAATTGTTTCTCCCTTGTCATCCCTCCCTTTATTGGGTAGAACTTTCTCAAGCTCTCTATTGGTTACTACAACCAAAGAGGAAAAAAAATTGTAAGAGGCAATATTTGTGTATATGAAGCCCCAAGTACCCCTCTATTTATAGGAGAGGTTGGGTTAGTGTTCACAATCATTGTAGGACTCGAAAAGGTATGATTCACAAATTTTCTAGAACCTGCACACAAAAAAAGGTCATTTCGTACACCAAACCGATCAGTTGGTGTGCATATCAGTTGTTTCGTACACCCAATCGAGCGGTTGGTGTGTGATTTGGTTGATTTGCTCCATGAACCAGTTAGTTCGTGCATCTTTCCATTCTGAATCAAATTGCTATTCAATGCATGATTAACGCAAAACATGACGTCCACACCAATCCTTGATCCAATGGAATTGGCAATCGAATCAGGTGGTTCATCACATGAACCGGTCGATTGGGATATGTGAACTGGTTGGTTAACTATGTGTGTAAAGAGTGGGACCTGATAGTGGGCCCACTCAATGATACAAACATGAGCCTTGAAATATTTAAGTAGCAACAAACATAACTATTTACGAAGTTACAAAATGTTTCCATGGGCATAACTTTCTTACCCATAGGGTGGTAGATAAAATGAAAATTTTACATCCACATACACATAATCCCATATACAGAGGGTAACAAGGCTACCTCAAGTTGTCCTTAAGTTCACAAAAGAGCTCACGATCATCCCAAGTCTCTACCCTATAAACAACCTACACCTAGGTGGAGGGAACGCCCAGAAAAATAGGAAACAAAAGATTATGAATTAGAAAAAGTTAACTATGTACATTTAACAATGTTTTGGGCATTTAAATGGGCAAAGAGAAAAAGAAATGCTCCCATAAAAAGGAGGATCATCAAATGATAACTAAGTTCCAACAAGAGATATATCCAGAAAATTAATTCCAAACTATTGAGGCATATAAATAAACAAATGAGATAACACATCTTGCCATTAACCATTCACAATATCACAACAATCATAATCATTTGCATGTTGATATATTGGAATAAAGTAACTATCATAGGGCCAATATACCACTGAGTCATTGGACTATATAAAATGTGTAGAAAAGAACACCCTAGGAGGAAAAGCACACCTTTGTATATATACGGGTAGAAAAGCACACCCGAATAGTTATGCATAAAAATCTATTGTAGTTATCTACTCAAATTATCTAACATGCATAAAATAGAGTGGCAAGATAGTAAGCATTCACCATTCACATTTTGAGTTACAAACAACAAAGAAGGTGGGGTCACATACCTGAGGCAACAAAGTATACATCAAGAAAGTGGAATCATATGATTCAATATCATGAAATAAAGAATTTGCAACATGGATGAATAAAAGGACAAAATATTCAAATGATTCTTCATAGTAAGAATATTTATGTCAAATTATGCCCAAAATTAAATAGGGAGGAGTACATACCTAATCTTCAATACTAATAGTTAACCCAATAGTTATATTTGATGCCAAAGTTGAGTGGTCATCCTAGGAATAAACTATGTACATTTGTTAAACTATATTGAATAAGTGTGTACATTCTTATTATTGATTTTCATAGTTTTCCTATCCAAGTACATGTCACTAAATGACATACTAGGTTTTATGTGTTTGTATGTTTAAAGATAGGATTGGAATGATGATTATTAGTAGTATAATGATACATGGATTGAAATACCCCTTGGTTGTTAATAAGACTTTAGGATTTAGTATATAACATGAATAAGATTTCTATATCTTATTTTCTTACTAATATTTTGTGAATTTTCTAAATGACCTATTCCCCCATCTATTATTACCAAAACATATAGATATTAGCACAAATATGTCAAATATAAGCATAAGAGATCATTCAATTCGATTTATCACTATATCAACATTTTTTCTATTCCACAATAATCTAATTACCATTTAATTGGCTATTTTATATAGATTAGAATAAGTAGTGTATATCTACAGAATCATTAGGTCTTCTAACATACTAGATATATTTACTTATATATAACCAATCTGTAGGATACTTATTTCAAGGTTTTTTAATTATCTTATGGAGTGGATTTGGAATGAAATAAAATGGAGGAGGGATTGGGTACTGACCTTTTGAGAGAGGAAGATGATATAGATCCACCGTGTTCAGTTTATAGATTTGAAACAAATAGTTTAACAAGATTTCTTCTAAAATATTTTTCTTCCTAGGACTGAACCAAGGATGTCCTCAGTGGTACAGTGACTCAAGAAGCTCCCTAGACATCAAAATTTAGATGCCCTTGTATGCTGATGTGACGTCAATCACACCCTCCCTTGGCAAGGTCAAGAGAATAGTTTCTCTTCTAACTTCTGATCCCTTTTGGTTGTATGTTAGGATAATCATGGAGGTGGTGGCGGAGATGATTCATTGAAGTTTGAAACTAATGTGTATGCAAGCCTTAATCCAGAAGGAAGGAAGAGGATACTTCATCTAAGAGGATACCATCACAAACCCTAGATGTTGTAAACTTCTGAGGTAGTTGTGTATGGGTTTCAAATTCATGATTTTTGTCATGGAGGGCTTGAGGATGAATACACCATACCATTATTGCTACAATAGGTGGTGGTCAAGATTTAGGAGATAAGGATTCATCTAGGTTTGAGGGGAGTCATGACAGGACTCATGTTTTCCCATGGAGGAGGAGGTGTATTTGTTGGAAGTTATCAACGTTCATGGTGATGCTCGACAGTGGTCGTGATGATGAGGAGGGATGGACGCATCACCATTGTTGGGAACTGTTGTGTCTTCTATTTGTTATCTATTGTAGAAAGTTGTGACAACCTCCTTCTTTCCAAGCCTACTGGGTACAAGTAGATGAGAAGCAATGAGGGGAAACACCACTAGCGATCATTATCGTACATAATCATGGTGATTTGAAACCTTTTGTGTTGCCACTGGTGCTATATCTGGTGATTGATGTTGTTGTTCCGGTCGTGGACACATGTACATGGGAAGAGGATATGTGAAGCTACATTTGTGTGGATCTATGATCGTAGGCCATTGCAAGAGTCCACACCGGGAAGGACAGTAGGTGACAACTGTCTCCCTGCAATGATGACTGATGAGAGCAGGGAGAGGGAGAGTTGTAGATAGTTAGGGTTTGAGAAACTTGTGGAAGGTAGAAAGAAGGGTGGTGGAGGAGAAATAGAACGAGGGTGAGGAGAAGAGAAGGAGAGGAGGAGGGGAGCATACGACATTGGGTACTGATGGCTTTGTGGTTGACATCAATGCAAGAATGTGTGGGTTGTGTTTGGGAAAAGGGTAACACACATGGAACCATTACATGGACTGGTTTAATGGATTATAATATTAATGTAATTGAGTGTAACATTTCCTCTAACCTATGTTACTTAATTAGGTGGTATGAATAAGCCTAATTGATACAAAAATGGTAAATTGACTAATCAAGACATGATTAATTCAGTTTCAAGGTGAGTTTCTCCTTTCCAAAAAGGTTTGATATTTTTTTAGACAAACCAGGAGGCATTCTATTCACCCCATCCCCCCTCTGCAGTCTCAACAAAGTTGGTTACATTTTGGTGTCTAGAGTCCATTCCAAGACTCTAGCAAATGAACTCTGGACAAGAAAGCCATGGATTATAATATTAATGTAATTGAGTGTAACATTTCTTCTAACCAATGTTATTTAATTAAGTGGTCAAAATAAGCCTAATTGATGCAAACATGGTAATTTGACTAATCAAGACATGATTAATTCAGTTTCAAGGTGAGTTTCTCCTTTCCAAAAAGGCTTGATATTTTTTTAAACAAACCATGAGACATTTCATTCACCCCACTCTCCCTCTGCAGTCCCAACAAAGTTGGTTATATTTTGGTGTCTAGAGTATTCTGAGACTCTTGCAAATGAACTATAGACAAGAAAGCCAAACATACATTCCTCTCACTATTTTGGTACCACATTTCATTAGGCCATCGACTACCTTGTTTGTATTTTTGGGGTTGAAAGAGATGGAGTTCGACCTCACCCTTTTACGAAGGAGTAGACATGTATTAGTGGCTAGTTTGTATTTGGCAGGCACTAGAACTTCCCCATTTATGTAATCACAAGAGATCTTATGATCTGAGACCGCAAGTATCTCCTCAGTGTAATGTTGAACCACAGTCAATCCCCAGGGAATAGCTTGTAGCTCAATATTTGTGATATCATGGAGGTTGGAAGATTCACTACCACCTAGAACCCATCGACCCTCAAGGTCCCTTTGGAAAAAACCAGTAGCCGCCTTCCTATTCTCCTTATCAGGGACCCATCAACATTGAGTTTTAAGACTTGAGGTGGTGGAGGCAATCACGTAGATATATGATGGGTTATCCTACTATCCATATTAGTCTCCTCCTTAAATGCCTCCATGATAACATTGATCTAGATTAGGATCATATGAGCCACCAGGTTCACAGATAGACATTTATTATCAAAGATGAGGTCGTTCCTACACTTCCAAATTCCATCCAAGGATACAACAACTACTACCTGACTACTGACCAGGTCTTTATTTAGTTTGATATTTTATTTAATTACTTTAAGTGAAGTACTCAATCAATCTAGTTAATTCCTTTCTTAATAAATATTATTTTGCATTTATTGATTTTCATACATGAATTATACTTGGAATAATTCTAAAATGACAATTTAGGTTAAAAAGTAATTAATTGATGCGTTTGTATATCTCGCCCCTAACTAAAGACTCAATTAATTATTTTATAACTAAATCCATATAAATTATTATTTGTTATCAAATTATATTTTCTTGGCCCCATTTACTCAAATTCAATTATAAAGAATTTAATTTATAAATTAATTAACAAGGAGGGAAAAGGGGTGTTAGTCTATGGTCATTGATTCATGTATGTTACAATGTGAACCAATCATCTCACTCCCTAGTTCATCCATTGATCAACCAATGTTGATTCCAATTGACCTGCCACTCTAACTAATTAGTTCACTTCCCAAATGGTCAGTTGGCAGTGTGAACCGATTGGTTTAGAGTCTAGTTAGTCAATTTTGAACCTTAGTTGTTTAATTGAATACCTAAATACCTTTAGTAATCAAATTAACCATCATTCATGAATATACTCCTTTAATCCTAGTGTATCATATGTGCATGATCCTATAGGTCCAAAATTATGTTGGCAGTGAATGTCCATAACACACTTATGACATCACAAGCAAAGAGCAGCGTCTATAAACACATCATTGCTACCCAACTAATTCAAAAAGTTGCAGAACAACTTCAACCTATAATCCTTGATCAATGTTACCATGATCTTATAGTTCCTTTGTCTCTGATATCTAGATTGAACTTGAGGCAAGTAATCATCATCCTCTCAACATTCAATCCATGGTCTGTGAACTAGAGCATACTATATGTGATACAGTGAGCTCACATATCACGTATTGAGTCACATGAGTATGGCCATACATTTCTTAATCTCACTTATCAGGAGCCCCTAGATATCATTCTCTTGTGGGAAGGACAAATTCCATCTACACCACTCACATTCAATCCCCATGTATCACAGTGCACCCAATCATCACCGTATGACAACCCTTATTTAGGATTATGTTGGAGGATGTCAAAGTACATGAACTACATGTGATGAATGTAGTGACTTTAGGTCTAAGAACCACAATCGCCTATATCACTATGAGAGATGATTCTCACTACCATTCCATGGTCTCCATGTAACATTCTCATGGTGGGTCTGTCCAATATACTATTCTCTAACATATACATGTGTGCTTGACTTGATATCACATATCATGACTAATGAGACTCTATTCTCGGTCAACACACACTCTAGTCTTATGTATTACTGTTGCCTATTTTTGTTCCACAATAATATACGACTACAGCCATAACAAGAATGTATGTACTCTTACCATGTGTATGATCTCATTGTTCAAGTCACATACTTACAGACATACATCATAAAATAACATCATTCTTTATACATCTACTGTGTCTGTGTCATCATCTCAGGCTGAGACATACATAATAGAAAAAAATTACCTTTATTAATATAGAATCATGTATTTTAATGCCTCATTCCAATTATCATATGATTGTATTTTTGGGCATACATACCAACATGTATATATAGGCTAGGGTGGTCAAATGTATAAAGCAAACCCCACTAGTAGACCTGTTGAAGATCCAATCAAAAAAACCCATCAAAACATTTCCCCTTTCACAAAGTTAAGGTTGTCTCTTAGAGGGTCCATCCCATTGTGGGTCCTCGTCCTCAAGATCTATCAAAGGTCCTCTCCACCTCCCACATGGAGGTGAAAAACCATCTCACATATTGAGGTACACATTAAACCCTTATGAGATCCTTCCAAACCCAACTACTGAGGGTCAACTATTCTTCACCTATTGAGAACCCACCCTGAACCTACCCATCAAGGCTTTAACTCATGTAAGCCATGCCTATCAAGTCTTGTGCTAAGGGAGGCCATTCAGGCTCCCAACCATAGACCTATTAAGGTGTAAGGTTCAATACTATCAAGCCTCAACCACTCAACCACTAAACCCTAGAGTACAGTTACAACTAGAACCTATGTTCATTACATGACCCATAAAAAAGTTTCCAACCACATAACACAAAATACATTTGTAAATAAGAACATGGATTTTGATATTTTGAGACTAAATCATAATTTGATTCTTATATTTTTAAAAATTATAAGAATTAGAAGAAACAAAATGTAAATCGGGACAAATTTAGTGTTTCCACATAATAAATTAATTTCAAATCTGAATCAAGCAATCAATTATGGTTAAAAAATTAGAGCTTAATCTAGGTCTAGGGCCTTACACATTGGGTGTTAGATGTTAGTTTAGTGAAGTATTCAATTTCATATTGTTGTACTCGATAGGGCTGTCAATAGGGAGGGTATGGGGAGGGTAAGGCTCTATCCTTATCCTTACCCTATAGAGGGTAGAAGGTAAGGGTAAGGGTAAGGGTAATTACCTTCTTCAGTAATCCCCTTACCCTCCCCTTACCCTTACCTTTCCTCCACATGGTAAATGGGGAGGGTAAAGGGTAAATAAGTTAATTTGATATAAAAATAATTTATTAAAAAATAACTTATTTTGAGGTTGTAACATCCCTAGATTTTGTCTTGGTACTTAGTAGGCCAGAGAGGACAAATCCAAAAATGTTAGCTAATTTTATTAGAGTGCGATGCGGAAGCAACATACACATACATGGACAAACAAATGTAACATACACCATGATATTTCTTAATATGCAACATGTATATAATTACAAGATTAATTATTACAATTTACAATATATATTGAAAGGATAATTTTTACAAGTCTATGAACATGTATGCTAACTAGGATCTACACAGTAGGTACAACCTGAATACTACTCACTTCCTTTGTTTTCTCCCATTCTAGCTCTAGACCTAGAAAATATGTGAAACATATGAATCAACAAAAGTTGGAATGTGGTTGAAATACTTGTATAGTAACTTGCATAATGAAAGATTTGATAAAGAAAGGAAAAGAAAACATTATTTTAGGGCAGAAAATTAGGTAAATCCAATTTATTAATCATATTTCAATGAACATGCATTACTATGATGGACTTAGCACAACATCACATATATTATTGGGCCCATTCCCAGCATACCTTGTACCATTATGGATATCCATGTATACCATGTACCATTAGGGAGGTGCTAGTCAGCATTAGTACTTTCCCTCTCTAATAGGGAGTTTAATGAACACCATCAGTAACTACATTTCATTTTCATTTCTTTAATGTTCTTAGTGTTTAAGGCGAAGGAGTACCATAATATACATACATCCAAGCAATGATTATGCAAATAGTGCAAGAAAGTATTCATACTTATATCATCTAGCAAAACTAGTCATATAAATATATCCACGTACATGAGTTCAAAGATTCTTTATACATCCATTGTCATCTAGATAATCTGGTCATCACCTGATTAGTAGCAATTAATCATCATTAATAAAATGTTCACCATTATTGATGATATTTATGTCCAATTTAGGGTTTGGGTTCAATTGGCCTAAAACATGTGTCCGGTATTTTTATACCGATCTATGTCTTATATTTTAGCTCTTCTGAATTTTTCATAATTTTCTAATGTTGGATATATTTTCTATGATTAATACTGGGTTAAAACATGTAATTTAGGTATTAATGAGAAAAGTCCTAACATAGATCAATAAAAACTCACATCATAGTTAAAAATAACTTTCAATTGTCATTAGGGTTCTACAACATTTTTTTTTGAATTTGTATCACCTAGATATTATTTATTATATTTAATGAACCCTAAAAAGAGCACTTACTTCTATATTGAAAACAATCAGTAGTAGAGGACCAATAATTTATTTATAGGTTATATGAGAAAGAGGGCATTTTTCTAAGTCCATATGTATTTTTTGGAGATATTTAGGCCAAGGGAACTATTTATAGGAATTTTTTAAGAACAAGTTATTTCTTGGATATCAAAAATATTTTACTTTGTGTTATGGGACCTGACTGCCTGAGGTGGCAGTCTTTTATTGATCTTCATAGCCCTGAGAGGGAAGACACACAACTTTTCCTTTACTAGCTTTCTCTGGGCCTGGTGAACCGACCAATCAAGCGACTACTAAACCGGCCTACCCTCCCATCCTTCTCCTCAACTCAGCGTGTGAGTCTTCAACTACAGTCCACCTGTGTCAGGAGGAACTGGCAAGGGGCAGTATGGGATCGAGGCCTATCAATGCCTGGAGATGGAGGGTTCTTCCACATTGGATCGCATAACACACGTTCAACCACCCCACCATCGTAATAGAATAGGGGTGGAGTGATGGAGTCGTGGGCTCACTAAATGGGTGTGACCATGGCCTGGGGTCACGACAAGGGACCCTACACAATTTTAGTAGTGTCCTTGAAGGAAAAGGGGCACTTTGGCTTCACTAAAGCTATAGGAAACCCATTGCCACTTGGCTCCTTAGACAGAGATGAGGACCCCAATCCCACTAGCTGGTCAGATCCCCCGATTGTAAAGTGCTTTGTTTGCTCTACAAAATATAGCTTCGCTCACCATGTTGCTCCAGTGGGATCGTGATGGATATCCAGCCACTTTAGGCTCATGGAAGGAATGTATCTAGGTGCAAGATCCTTTCCTTATCATGATTTCTTCCGATCTGATCTCCTTGTGCCCTTCCACGTTGCCCAACAATGGCAGCCCCTTCTTCAATCTCCATAATTTCCTCTCTGTCCTTCCTCCTCAACCCATCTTTGTGATTGTTGGGTTCAGGGGATATAGGGAAACCTCTACAGGGCCAAGAGACCCCATCAACATCTGCCTCATGCCATGGCAGTACCTCTTGTCCTATTGGAGCCACCTTCTGACCATCTCTTGCAGCCTACACTATCTGAGAGCCTCAATTATCGTCAGTGAGTTGTAGTGGAGAGGAAGAGAGATGTCTGGCTCCCATCATTGCCCATGCACCCCTAAGCACCGCATTGGAGGGAGTTATGAAAATCCTAGAATTGTGGTGGATTCAACAAATCAAGTAAACATCCCAAACTCCTCACGGTTGACTCCTTCCACTAGACCCAGGGAAAGTAGCCACATACTCTTGACCTTTCGGAGCTAGGTGATGATGGGATTTTCATTAAATCTCCTACTAGCATGCAGGATTAGGCCACACCTCCTATTGACCAGACTTGCCTAACTGAAGTTGCGCTTCCCCAGCTTGGATGGTCTGTGTGACATATATAATATTCATCCACCTATAGTTCTCAATCTCCTTGATCCAAATGATTCAAGTATCCTAAGACTTGGATGAATTTGCATAGGAACCTCAATAATCTCTTTGTTGAAACATATAAACATCCTAAAATTTTAGACAGGCTCACAATATCCTATCATAGATTCTATCCATATTTTGAGACACAAAAATTATTTTTAGTAATTAAAATAAATTCTTGAATCAACCTTATAAATGCATTTATAAACATTGACTTCATTTGGATTAATCATCACAATTGAGCCAATAAGTCTAAAAACACTTGTTATGATTCAAATAAACCTCAATTCTCATTAGTTTATCACTTGAATTTTTTGAGATATTAAATTGGCCCTTGGCCTCATAAGTATTCAGATTGAATAAAAAAGGTACCCTTCTTAATATAACTCAATTAGAATCATCATCAATCATATCCCTAGTCACAATTTAGGCAAAATGAGTTCAAATATTGAATAAATTACTTCATTCTAAGATTGGCCATCTAATGAATATTAATGAAGCTCAAGTGTCATCTTGGTTACTGGAACTCTAAAATCATGGTAATCATAGAGGTGGTGTGTAGGGTGATAAAGATTAAGTCCCATCTTTCTTGACTTGCATTTTAATAATTGTGACTATAAGAAGGACAATGTTGCACTTGCATAACATGTTTATATATTGGTCTAATAATAACTTATATTAAGGTGGCATGGTCATCCTTTTCCCATTATTCCACAACCCTATCAATTGGTTCAACATTTAATAATAATATACTACAAGCATTTGAGTGTGAGTGGGAAGCAAGAGGCAACCAACAAGCTTTCCTATTGAAAAAAATAGGATGGAAAGTGAATTAGAAGCTTCTATATAGTTATATATCTTTATTAAATAAATGTGGGTAAAAGGATAAAAGGGTATGGATAATGTCCATACCTTACCCTCCCCTTTTAATGTGGTGGAGAAATGGGGAATGGGTAACAAAAACCTTTACCCCTACCCTTAGTCTACATGGTATGGATAAAGGGTTAATGGGTAATACCCTCAAAATAGATGTTTTATCTCATTGTATTCACAACATAGATTCATAGCATGTTCTCATATATATTGTTGTTTTTGTAACTAATGAAAATCTGAATCATCTTTTCTTTTTAATATTGGTTATGGCTTGAGGCCAACTTGATGAACTATAATCAATATCAAAGCTAGATGATAAATCATTTATACTTATAATGGTATGAGCCTTTCGGAAAGAACATACTTGTGATTATTTCTTGGTGAGTTTTTTTAATCATGGATATTTGGATCAATTCAATTTTGATTTTACTCATGTGATATCCGGTTTCAAGGTCTATTGGTGAGCTAACAATCAGACCATGTGTCATGTTCCAAGAGACAAATAACAACTATATTTTGTTAGAGATTGGGCATCTAACAAAAGATGGAAGCTTCATTGGAGAAAAATGGTGGTCCAAATAAGTGGGGAACAATCAATGAGGAAATCTAAAATGTGACCATGATATGAACGAATGTGTTTTAAACCATTGCAACAAATAGCAAGTTTTTATATTTTTTTTCTTCAACCGAAAGAAATGGCTATAAAAACAATAATGCTCTTTACATTAGTTATGGATTGAATTTCGGATTTGAAAGATAATAGAGTGTGATCTTTGAAGTGTAGATGTTTTGAAGTCTAAGGTTGTGTTTCTTCCACGTTGAATCATGGGGAGGAAAACGACATGGACATAAAGAATGTTGCATGGTTAGCATGGTGATTCGGAAGTGATGTTTTTCATGGCGGATTTATAAGAAAGTTTGACCTATTTTGGTCCATGTGGAAATGAATGATGAAATATGGCAAAAGGTTTCTTTTAGATTCCAATAATTATTTGGACATAGACACATTTTTTTCTTGATATTTTCCTTGCGAACATGTTCCATCTAATATTTTCATGCAAATAGATGGTACTTTTCCGCCAAGAAATTATTTTCTTCAAAATTGGATTCAAATTTTCTTTTCAACTAGCATTTTGTTTCCGTTGTTATGATAAAATTTCTCCACTAAAAATATTTCCTGCCACGCTAGAAAATTTCCTATTAAAATATATTTAACTCCAATCAATTTTTTTGTGAAGGATATGTATCCTTTTATGATTGCCGTTTCCACAAAGTAAAGAACTTTCCACCATTTTAATTTAATAACCAAAATTTCCTAAAAAGTTCTAGTTTCTACCTGAATTTTGGTATCTGTCCAAAATTGACTTTTTTGAAGTGTATACTCATCAATAAAATTCCTCAAAAATTTTCCTACTAAACTAAATTTTGTCTTTGTAATTAGTGACATGATTTCATATAAACACGTATGAGTTGAGTCAATATTATAATCCTTTTGTCAATGTAAAGTATTATGAAGTACCAAAGTTGTGATTTCTTTCAAATGATATCTGTAGATATTTTTGTTCTCCTAAAAATAAATTCACTAAACTAAGTTCTATCCAAATACGTAGTGACATTTTTATATAGATATTTACACAATACTAAATTGATATTTTTATCTTTTCTTCTATTAAAAATTATTATTAAGTTACAAAATATTTGATTTCTCCAAAATGAATACCCACCAATGCTCCTAACCCTAAAAAAGTTATTTGTGAGATTGTCTATAATTTAACTAAATAAAATTGTCACATATATATATATATATATATATATATATATATATATAGTCATGCTAGAATACACTCGATTGTATAGATTACGTCGTACACCTCAATGGTGTTTGCCTATCTAGACCTTGTCTTTCCAAAATCCAATCCATTGATCATCATGGTTACAATAATAATAGGCCACATACAAAATTTGAGCTCATTTGGATGAGTGTAAGTCACTCATCCAAGGACAACAAAATTGACACACAAAACTAATTTGAAATATATTATTCTTGTCTCCTTTAGATGCACGACCTATAAGTATCCAAATGATTTAAAATTTATTATATAGTATGTTCTTAAGATATTAAAGAAGATCAATGATTTAGAATTTTTAAAAAGTTACTGCATCTTTAAACTCCACCCATCATTAGTCTTATTTCTTTATCTTACGCCATAGGACCACCTCTCTTGTTGGTAGTTCACTGCAAGAACCGTTACACCAAAAGTCTGCGGCCCACTACATCTGCTGCAACATCTTACACTAGAAGTGTTACATTGAGGCACCCATATAACAAACGCATATCCGACGCCAGGGTCAAAATTGTTCTATTTCTTTTTTGAGTAAGAAAGAGATATTGGTCTCCTCCCTTCCTTAAATAGGTGTCAGAGTCCGGATGATTCAAGGGATTGTAAATACAATGCGCAATAAGAGGTTTCAAATCTGAGTCCCACGGGGAAGATAGAGAGGACTGAACCATTTGTCCTACACTGCCCGGGTTGATTTCGTTTTCGTTTGGTCGTTTTCTGTGCTAATCTTTGCATGTGAGCGATCAGGTCTCTACATTCAATGCCCAGGAGGTAACAGACTTGTGCATACCAACAAAATCTCTGAGCACTGATTGCGACTGCTCAATCTTCTGCTTAATACGAAGCTAGTACTCACCAACAAGCCAGCTCTCGTGCTTGGATGAGACCAAAGGCCATTCAAGCTCGATCGTACTTCGCTCATAACCAAAGATTCCAGAATTCACGCCAATAGGACTTCAAAGGGATTGCGGTTTTGTTGGCATCAGGTGAAGGCAGAGCAAATTTTTTGGCAGCTTATCCAAGGAAATGGAATGGAAATGCACGCTCTCGTCTGAATAACCGTAACTATACACAAAAATTCCACTGTCAAGATAAGGATTAATCTTGAACTAATGTTAGTCTCTTATAGGCAAGTCAATTGTAGCGTAAACCACTACAAAGTTCAAAACTTTCACTGTTTTGATGCATTGGAACTTTCACTGGGTTGATTTCAATTTTCCCCCAAAAGCGATGCATACACGATAATCGCTGGCGCTATGCCTGCCTTTATTGTCTCTGTATGGTCGTTCAACGCGTAGCTGTCGAGTGCCAATTCGCGGATGAACAGAGCACTCCTGTGCATTAAATTCAAACTGTTTAAACAGGAAAGCTCTCGTCGTTGCGAATCTTGTTATGCCTCCGATTGTGTTCTCACCGGTTCTCTCCCTCTAATTCTAAGACCAAAGTTATGTGTACTATAATAGAGAAATGTGTCCGGCAGTTAGCTCGTGCCATATGCATTTCGAGCGTTTTCTTATAGCTACATTTTTTCTATATAAGAAAGTCTGCAGATTGAGTCAGAAAACAGTTTTTTATATATTTTTTAGAATTATAAACTGGTCCGTGTGAGTAAAACATATTTTTGTTTCTACTTTGTAAAACTACATACTATATAAAAAGGCTAATCTGTTAGCGGAAGGAGCTGGATGTAATTCTTTTTCATTATTTTTAGAATTACAAACGGGTCCCTAAGTATGTAAGCCACATTTTATCTATATTTTTTATAATTAGATGCTATATAATGATCTATAAAAAAAAGTCCCTAGAGAATTTGAAAGTACTTTTATATTATTTATTAGAATTACAAAATGGTCCATATGTATATATTATATTTTTACTTTTGTTTTTCTAATTATATACTACATTTGAAGACTCGTCTATACTATATAAGAAAGCTCACATAGGGGATTAGATGTAACTTTTTTCATTTTTTTTTTGAAATTATAAACTGCTCCTTGACCGTGCAAGCTACACTTTTGTCTTTATCTTTTAAAAATATATACTATATAAAAACATTCATCTATACTATATAAGAAAGTCCGTGAGGGGACCTAAATGTAATTTATTCTATTATTTTTTTGTAAATTTTGAAATGATCCATATGTGTGTAACTATACTTTTTTACTTTTTTTAATTAGGTATTATATAAGAAGACTCATATATACTATATAAAAAAGTTTGCAGAGGGGTCTGGATGCAAATCTTTTCATCACTTTTAAAATTTATAATGCATAAGAAGAATGATCTATAAAATTTTAAAAAAATCATGAAAGAGTTTGAAGGTCTTTTCATTATTTTTTAAAATTTCAAATTGGTCGATGTAAGCTACACTTTTGTCTTTACTTTTAAAATTGTATATTGGTCTGTTACAAGCCCCGGGACCAGTTTGTAATTGTAAAAACTGTTCGCTAGGATTGCTGTGGAGATTGACACCCAAAAACCCTTGCTTCCGGCGATCTTCATCAACGGTGAGCAGTTTTTCCTGGAATACGAGAATCTACCCCAGTTCTGCATGGCATGTGGTCGTCTGGGCCACGTCGCGAGTGAATGAAAGCATGGCACCCCTCCGAGTGACCTGGGCACCACATCTATCCCGATCCCGCTCCCGACGGTCAGCTATACCGATGCGATTCACGCAAAGATGCCCGAATGGCGGAAGGCTACTACTGTTGTTACGACCCCACCTCCCGATAACCCCAAATTAAGGGAAACCGAGAGGTTGAGCCGTACCCATTAATCCCGGATCAAAGGTTCGACATATAACCATAAACAATTATTAAATTCTAACAGACTATACTGAAAATGGTAATAAAATTTTTCTTTACATACCTTTTGGAAACTTGGATCTCTATTCTTCTATCCATATCGATACTAATCTATCTAATCCTCCTTTGTACTTTAATTCTCATTTAGTATCACATGTGCCACTTTACTGTTTGTTCTTTTCATTGTACCTAAAACGCCGACAAACAAAACGTCGGTCAGCCGTAGCTGGTATGTGGGGGAAAACAATAAACATGCAACTATGATAACAATGTAATCATTCAATTACTTGTTTAAAAACCAAGATTACATTTCGATATAACTCCGCGATCCAAGGGTACCCTATCCTCTGTGTTGTCCCCATTTGACCCCTCATGGTCCACCTATAAGTGAACCAATTTCTAGGGTTGAGTCACATGGCACTACTCGTAAGTAGTCCACTCCTTAACTCGGGATTTGCTAAAGAGTCTCTAACTCACGGTAACCTAGACCTTACTCTAGGATTACCCCTTTTTAGCCTTTTCAAAGTAACAGAGGTGGACCCAGATCTAGCCAGTTATATTATGCACCTTTATAGTGATAATCGTAGTCACTTTATATGTTGCATGAAATAAATAAACATCCAACAGTTTAGTTGCATTCAATGCGATTAAACATTTCGGGAATCCACCGGGAAACTAAAGCGGTATAGCCATAAGCGTAACCACATACCTGATCCATAGCAACTTGATGTCCATGCATTTAATATTCAACATAATTAACAGGCAATCAACAAAATCCTGAAAATAATGCATAACATCCAAGTGTCATTGTTTTATTCAAACATCCTTAAGATCAACTTTGATTTCTCCTTATGATTTCTAGGACGACTTTAGGGTGTTATTAGGGTTTTAGCCTTCATTAGGCATTTATCACTTTTAATGCTCTTTTAGTTCACAAACCCTAATTTCTGCATCATATGCACAATTGCATGTCAATTAAGTCTAACATGTTTCTTTTACACTAAAATTATTACCTTTATCCTTTTAGGTCATATCCACAACATTAAGTCTAATTATCACCTTCGGTTTCTTTCCAATTGACAAATCATATTTTATTATAGTTGAACTAACATATGTGAACCTTATACATCACTATTTCCACTTTATACACTAGGGAACACTAATTATCCAAATAATTCACATTAAAGATCTTTGGTACTCAAATTGGATTTATAACAACATAACATTGTCTTATTCAGTTAACTGCACAATTAAATCATTAAAAGGAATATCTTCCTAAATTAGGGTTTCTAAGACCATTAATGCAAACTTAGATATATGAAACCCTAATTTAAGCCAATTATGTGCAATTATGATCCTTTTATTATCAACTTGTTGATATTCATTCTAAACATTCAGAGAACATCACTATATTCAACTATCATCAATTTCAAGGGTTTTTCACTAATTAAACCAGTAAATATGATAACTTTATGTACTTTTCCAATTTCAAGCATATAACCTCTAAATTAAACTAATCATGTGAAAAGTTCTTCCTTTTTGAACTCAATGCACCTTTTTGCATTTAACAGGTTAATATCAACTCTATTGATCCATTAAACCCTATTAATCACTTTAATCATATCAATGTAGGGTTTCATTACCATTAATACATTAAAGTTCATACATTACACTACTTTTCGAACTAGGATCAGATTCAGGCTATAAAACCATTTTTAATGGATTCCTTGCATTTTTGTGATCAAAATACATATATAATTTGTTTCAATCCGAGTTATGAATCATAAGATACGATTTTTGCAAAATAAGCATACCTTTGGCCAATAGAGAGGTGCCACGTAGGCAACCAACTCTCATGCACCTCCATGTGCGCGCCCCTCTTCAGATTAGAACCAAATGACGGTTCTTCCCTTTACTTGAGTTGGCGATCCTCAGCCCACGGAGGGGCATTTACGTCCAACAGGTTCCTGGTCATCTTCCACCTCGGTAACCCTATCTTGCCGCGAGCTGTAGCCGTGCGTGGGATCATTCCCATCACCTCCAGGCTCCGAACCCACCGGGAAACCTTCCCCTGCCTCCGCCCTGCGCTGGTGCCCACGAGGCGCCTTCATCTTGCGGCCACAGCGGTCGCCTCCAGTGCATCCAGCCAGCGCCGATGGGCTTGCCGTGCAACCTGCTGCAGGTGGTTCACGCGAGCTGGCCTACTAGCGAAAGATAACCAACCCTCCCTAGGTCGAAGAGGTACCACCAGGCACTCACCAAGATGAAGCCTTGGTCCTTCATGGCTCCGGGGTGCATCATCTCCCCCATGGTTAGGGTTTAAGAAAGAAAACAAGGTAGGATAAGAGAGCATTGCGTGGAACCTCTTCCTTAGACTCGGCCCAGGCTCCCTCTTTCTTATATATATGAGGGTAGCAACATCCTATGATGCCTGTCTATGAAGAGATGATATCCTTTCCTATTAGGAATTTGATTCCTTTACGAAAAGCAAGATCTCTCTCTCTCTCTCTCTCATCTCTTTAGTATTCTTTCTCCTTTTAATGTTAGGATTTCGAATATTATCACATGTACCTTCCTTGTACTTGCCTTTTAGTTATTTGTCATGAAATGATGTTTCCTTTTAATAGAAAATACCATCTTTTGAAAATGACACAAAATCCATTAATAATGCAACACATAATCCTCTTATTTTTCCTTTTTAGTATTTTCCTTTTCTTCCCTCTTTATTGGGACTCCTTGGATCCCAATTTACTCCATTATTTCGAAATTCCCTTTATTGGATATTTATTATCCTTCTAGATGCATCATTATGCATTGTTTCACATTATCTTGATTATTTCTCATTTAAATATTCCTTTTTGAGGATTTCTTTTTATTTCTCTTTTATTTTCCTCATTGGCCTTCCTTTTATTATTATAAACCTCATGGATATGAAATCTCACCAAGAAATTTCATTTATGCCTCTTTTCATTCATTTTCCTCAGTATATCATTATTTTCCAATTTATTTCTTAATAAAGAAATACTTAGTTACCATTTTCTTTTCTTATTGTTTTATTTATGCAACTTTGTACTCCTTGGAGTCCAAGGAACCCAAGAGGCACGAAATCCCCTTTGTATTTGCCTTCTAGAGGTTTCCACATATTTCTTTTAGCAATTATTCAATTATTCCTTCACTAATTGAATTTTCTTTATTATTGCCATGTTGTTGGGCCCAATAGCCAATAAAGCCCACAAATCAAATAACAAGGCTATTTTAAACGAAATCCAATTATTCAAAACAAATCACATCATTATTTGTTCAATCATCCTTAATATGAGAAATTGCATTTCTCATCAATTTGAACCCAAAAATTGGGGTTATAACATCCTTCCCCTCTTATAGGAATTTTGTCCTCAAAATTTAGGCAAGCAAACAAACAATTCAGGATAAGACTTCTCCATGTCCATCATTGGCCCCTATGTGGCTTTGCCGTACTCATGGCATTTTCAAAGAACCTTTAACATCACATATTCTTTTCTCTGAGTTCTTTCATCCTGGCATCTATAAACTACACAGGTGACTCAGGCCATTTCAGCCTCCCTTGGGGCTCACTAGGTTCATTGCTCAGCACATGGTCGGGGTACCTCACATAGTGCTCTAAATTGGACACATGGAAAACATCTCCCATTACTCTATCCTGAGGGGTAGGGTCAAACCTAACCTTCTCCACCCATCCATCTCTAATGGACCCATGTATCGGGGACTCGGCTCTCTTAGATATAACTTAGAGGGGTCGGATTTTCATGTCATATTTTCTCCCACAGTAACTTGTATGTCATTCTACTTTGCATTTGCTCACGACCCTCATCGTCTCTAGGCTCCTTTCAGCCCTTGCGCAACGAAAGTGACTTCATCTACACGTACTGGGGTCCCTTTTTGTAACCATCATGTGGTCCTTTTCTAACTATCATGTGGTCCTTTCACCAACATTACCTTACTAAAGTGGTGACCGACACAACCTCCCTTACCGAGCTTCATATACCACCCGATACTGGCTATGGTGGTTATTGTCACATCTTTCATAGGACAAAAAAAAATTGTCTCTAGATATCACCCTGAAAGAGCACACATGCCCTCATCAGACCCTTTAGTCTGGACTATACTAACCATAGTTAGGGGTGATAAACTATACTATCATTGAGTTCTTCATGAACCTACTTCCACTTTATGGAAATGAACCTTTAGGTCAAACTCAATCACCTTTGAACTCGCTTCATGGTGTAGTTGAACGGTCTCTCACATGGGTAGTTCAACTGGATCTGTCCCTTAACAGAACTCTTCCTTATCTAGGTAAGGCGACCTACCATAACCCACATTGTATCTCGACCTTCCTCGATCCAGGGAAGACCTATCATAACATCCATAGTGTTGAGCTCTCATTCCCTCTCAAGGATTCTTTTGTCCTCTATATCGATACACTGGGTTATTGGGGTTCGTCCTTTACCTCTTGACTTGCATGGCCATACACCACATGCAACTTCATCTTAAGCATCCAAAGTGCTATTGTCATTTTCCACGGTGTAAGATGATCTCCAGCCATGACTCCCTATATGTCATGATTCTTTCAAGATCAACTCCTCGAAACCCTAAACCACTCTAGTCGGGGTTTCATCACCTTCTCTTCCAAAGGGGTACATCTGAGGTTCTACCACTATCCCTTCATTGCATCTAGGACTAGATTGGCTAACCAAACAACCTCTTATCCTTTCCATGTATCTTGTTACATCTGAGTGTTATCCAAACACTTCTCCTTTTTAAACTTAGGGTTAGCCAAACAACCTCTTCTAGCTTCTAGTCAAACAAGTCTTAACCAGAGCATACATTACCACCTCACATCCTTAGGTATTAGGTAACATTGAAGACATACACTTCCATGTATTTCACTTATCATATTACCTCGAACTTCATGTCTATCTCCATTGAGGACACTCTCTGATTTCATCATCATGGTGGTCAAAACTCAACCTGATATAACTTGTAAGTTCCACTTAGCTCATGATAAAAACATCCTCATAAGGGGAATACCTCATTCCTCTTAGTGTTTACCATCCATCATTCATTCACTTTACCATGGTAAGATATCTTCTCTATCCCCATTTCTCATGGCAACGCTCTAACCTACATCATCTCTTATCCTTGGTGTATGACATGCATAATGTCCTATCTCTCACCCCCATAACAAGAGGAAATAAGCATTTGGCTGCAGTCCAAATACATAGTTCTTCCTGTTCCAAGAGTAGAGATGGTACATCCCACCTTGCCAGTACACCTTTAACTCTAAGTTGCAACGTGCCACATATGTCTCTTCTTCAAAAACATCATGATATCAAACTAGTCTTGAACCTGCTGAGGTTTATATCCTTGGTCATTTCCTCTAGGTCTATAGGGTACTGACTCTTTTGGGGTCATCCCTCTTCCCTCATGCATCAAGAGAGTGCCCTACTCATCTGCCCTTTGGGTCCCATGAGTTCATGAAGGTGATCAATCTCCTAACCCATGGCCCTCAGACAATGATAGCTGTTACCTCCCGACCCTATGGTCATGTGCAACTGGGGAATTTAGGCAACTCCTACTTTCATCGGTCTTATACCTACCTGACCCTAGGATAGACTTAGGATTCTCCATCATAGTACATGTTCACTTAGAACCTTACCCAAGTCTTCATCATCTCTCTTTCTGCATTCATGGGCTGACCTTCATCCTTTCATTGAGATCATGGCAACATGCCTACCTTGGTTAAGCCCTATACTGGTTACCTCCATGGTAACACATCTGCATGCACTTAGAGATGGATACCTATGGGCCTATGGGTTCATACTCATACCATGTACTTTTCTCTTAACTTCTTAAGATCCTTCGAGACCTCTTTAGGTTACCTTGAACCAACAAAACTGATATACACCCTTCCAAAGGGGTCCCTCTCCCAGGATGGGAGGAAAACTATCTCCAAGGTCACAAAAGCTCTTAGGTCTAGGGTTTACATCCACCCGAGCCTACTTAACCCTAGCAAACCATTAAGGCGCAAGTAGATCACTTATTGAACCATACTAGGTCATACTTGTCCTCTTTCCTCATTGCTGGATCGAGGTCATACCTTCATTTATCATCAACCTAGCTATGAGGGGTTCCTTACACATACCTTAAACTTAAGGGACTTCCCTTTTCCTTTATTCATGAGGCGTACCATGCTCAAAACTATAGAAAATTAATTGTCATCATGAGAATTAGGTATACCACTTCCCCTCTTAGGCCTAGGAACCCTAGGTTCACTTTTAGGTGTCCAACTTCACGCTCTATCTCTGAACCATGAATCAAACTGGAAAAAAGGCATCTCGTGCACTTCCTATCATCCTTCTTCTCGATCAACACTTAGGGTTGGGTCCTCCTTAAGGACAACTAACAGGGTACAAGGCCTCATAGCCTGCTACCACACCTTTCTAGGTCCAAGGAACTCTTTTTCCTACCGTAGCCACATAGGCACCAGATGCTTCATCTTCTATCTCTAGGGTTTGGTCCTTCTAAAGGCAACCAAGATATCATCAACCTTCAGGGATCGATCATGAAGCAACAACTATCATCCCTAGTTCAAGATTTTAGGCTTCCAACCTTCCTGTTGGGTTTCCTGCTTTCTCTAGGGCTAACCCTACATTAGAGGTCCTCTCTTCATGAAGGTTCATCTTCAAAAGCATGCTCTACATGGGCGAAGCCTAGGTTCAAACTTATGGTTGCTCAAGATCATCCATAACCCTTTATGCTCCATCATGATTCCTCATCCAGAGTTTCATCCTACTGTCAGCACTATGACGTGCCCTAGGTGCCAACTAAACCCTACTTACACAAGCCCATAGGGTTTCTAAGTTCCTTCACTAACCTCCTCATCTAAGGAGTTATCCTTTACCCTGACATGCATGATCCTTCCCAGGGTTGGGTTGCCAAAGGTGTTAGGTCCTCCATGGATCATATGGCATCCCAAAGGCATGTCCCTTCAAACACCTGGTCCAACTCATCTCTCTCTAACCATAACTTAGGGTTAGGGTTAGCATCATCCTCATGGGATGGGTTAGGTCTCAACTAGCAATGGAGATCTCTATCTCCAAGACTGACTTATCCTCCTGACAAGAAGGTCTAGCCTCAGGTCTCTCCTGAGGACATGACATCTTATGTCATACGACCTAAGCATGTATCTATTATTTACTTTGCGCTTAATCTATTAAGCTTATGTCCATGACATCTTATTTACATGTCTTTCATTAATTTAGTGGAGGATTCCTTAAACCTTATTAACCTTACCCATACCTCAAGAGGGTGAGGAGAAGAAAGGAAACCCTAATCCTTTATGTCCTTATCAGAATTTTGTGATGAGAAGGGATGAATAAGATGAGAAGTCCTAAAGGTATCTTATTTCGATTCATACCCTAAGACTTTGGCCAGGCAGTCACACGGGTCCGGGAGTCCTCGTATTCCGACTAGCGGTGCAGAGGAAAATCTTGCCAGCCCCCGGTCGTGATCCCTTTCTAGACACCTCCGTCTTTCAGATTCTCCTCTAATAACTCCCTTGGGTTCTATGGAGTTTGTAAAATTTAATAATCATTAATGGTTAAATGAGGAACCTACGCTCTGATACCAAATGTTACGACCCCACCTCCCGATAACCCCAAATTAAGGGAAACCGAGAGGTTGAGCCGTACCCATT
The DNA here is from genome assembly GCA_963693085.1 of Alisma plantago-aquatica. Classification (NCBI taxonomy): domain Eukaryota; kingdom Viridiplantae; phylum Streptophyta; class Magnoliopsida; order Alismatales; family Alismataceae; genus Alisma; species Alisma plantago-aquatica. Next base: position 415,514,520 of record OY856410.1, read on the forward strand.
AATCCCGGATCAAAGGTTCGACATATAACCATAAACAATTATTAAATTCTAACAGACTATACTGAAAATGGTAATAAAAATTTTCTTTACATACCTTTTGGAAACTTGGATCTCTATTCTTCTATCCATATCGATACTAATCTATCTAATCCTCCTTTGCACTTTAATTCTCATTTAGTATCACATGTGCCACTTTACTGTTTGTTCTTTTCATTGTACCTAAAACGCTGACAAACAAAACGTCGATCAGTCGTAGCTGGTATGTGGGGGAAAACAATAAACATGCAACTATGATAACAATGTAATCATTCAATTACTTGTTTAAAAACCAAGATTACATTTCGATATAAACTCCGCGATCCAAGGGTACCCTATCCTCTGTGTTGTCCCCATTTGACCCCTCATGGTCCACCTATAAGTGAACCAATTTCTAGGGTTGAGTCACATGGCACTACTCGTAAGTAATCCACTCCTTAACTCGGAATTTGCTAAAGAGTCTCTAACTCACGGTAACCTAGACCTTACTCTAGGATTACCCCTTTTTAGCCTTTTCAAAGTAACAGAGGTGGACCCGGATCTAGCCAGTTATATTATGCACCTTTATAGTGATAATCGTAGTCACTTTATATGTTGCATGAAATAAATAAACATCCAACAGTTTAGTTGCATTCAATGCGATTAAACATTTCGGGAATCCACCGGGAAACTAAAGCGGTATAGCCATAAGCGTAACCACATACCTGATCCATAGCAACTTGATGTCCATGCATTTAATATTCAACATAATTAACAGGCAATCAACAAAATCCTGAAAATAATGCATAACATCCAAGTGTCATTGTTTTATTCAAACATCCTTAAGATCAACTTTGATTTCTCCTTATGATTTCTAGGACGACTTTAGGGTGTTATTAGGGTTTTAGCCTTCATTAGGCATTTATCACTTTTAATGCTCTTTTAGTTCACAAACCCTAATTTCTGCATCATATGCACAATTGCATGTCAATTAAGTCTAACATGTTTCTTTTACACTAAAATTATTACCTTTATCCTTTTAGGTCATATCCACAACATTAAGTCTAATTATCACCTTCGGTTTCTTTCCAATTGACAAATCATATTTTATTATAGTTGAACTAACATATGTGAACCTTATACATCACTATTTCCACTTTATACACTAGGGAACACTAATTATCCAAATAATTCACATTAAAGATCTTTGGTACTCAAATTGGATTTATAACAACATAACATTGTCTTATTCAGTTAACTGCACAATTAAATCATTAAAAGGAATATCTTCCTAAATTAGGGTTTCTAAGACCATTAATGCAAACTTAGATATATGAAACCCTAATTTAAGCCAATTATGTGCAATTATGATCCTTTTATTATCAACTTGTTGATATTCGTTCTAAACATTCAGAGAACATCACTATATTCAACCATCATCAATTTCAAGGGTTTTTCACTAATTAAACCAGTAAATATGATAACTTTATGTACTTTTCCAATTTCAAGCATATAACCTCTAAATTAAACTAATCATGTGCAAAGTTCTTCCTTTTTGAACTCAATGCACCTTTTTGCATTTAACAGGTTAATATCAACTCTATTGATCCATTAAACCCTATTAATCACTTTAATCATATCAATGTAGGGTTTCATTACCATTAATACAGTAAAGTTCATACATTACACTACTTTTAGAACTAGGATCAGATTCAGGCTATAAAACCATTTTTAATGGATTCCTTGCATTTTTTTGATCAAAATACATATATAATTTGTTTCAATCCGAGTTATGAATCATAAGATACGATTTTTGCAAAATAAGCATACCTTTGGCCAATAGAGAGGTGCCACGTAGGCAACCAACTCTCATGCACCTCCATGTGCGCGCCCCTCTTCAGATTAGAACCAAATGACGGTTCTGCCCTTTACTTGAGTTGGCGATCCTCAGCCCACGAAGGGGCATTTACGTCCAACAGGTTCCTGGTCATCTTCCACCTGGGTAACCCTATCTTGCCGCGAGCTGTAGCCGTGCGTGGGATCATTCCCATCACCTCCAGGCTCCGAACCCACCGGGAAACCTTCCCCTGCCTCCGCCCTGCGCTGGTGCCCACGAGGCGCCTTCATCTTGCGGCCACAGCGGTCGCCTCCAGTGCATCCAGCCAGTGCCGATGGGCTTGCCGTGCAACCTGCTGCAGGTGGTTCACGCGAGCTGGCCTACTAGCGAAAGATAACCAACCCTCCCTAGGTCGAAGAGGTACCACCAGGCACTCACCAAGATGAAGCCTTGGTCCTTCATGGCTCCGGGGTGCATCATCTCCCCCATGGTTAGGGTTTAAGAAAGAAAACAAGGTAGGATAAGAGAGCATTGCGTGGAACCTCTTCCTTAGACTCGGCCCAGGCTCCCTCTTCTTATATATATGAGGGTAGCAACATCCTGTGATGCCTGTCCATGAAGAGATGATATCCTTTCCTATTAGGAATTTGATTCCTTTACGAAAAGCAAGATCTCTCTCTCTCTCTCATCTCTTTAGTATTCTTTCTCCTTTTAATGTTAGGATTTCGAATATTATCACATGTACCTTCCTTGTACTTGCCTTTTAGTTATTTGTCATGAAATGATGTTTCCTTTTAATAGAAAATACCATCTTTTGAAAATGACACAAAATCCATTAATAATGCAACACATAATCCTCTTATTTTGCCTTTTTAGTATTTTCCTTTTCTTCCCTCTTTATTGGGACTCCTTGGATCCCAATTTACTCCATTATTTAGAAATTCCCTTTATTGGATATTTATTATCCTTCTAGATGCATCATTATGCATTGTTTCACATTATCTTGATTATTTCTCATTTAAATATTCCTTTTTGAGGATTTCTTTTTATTTCTCTTTTATTTTCCTCATTGGCCTTCCTTTTATTATTAGAAACCTCATGGATACAAAATCTCACCAAGAAATTTCATTTATGCCTCTTTTCATTCATTTTCCTTAGTATATCATTATTTTCCAATTTATTTCTTAATAAAGAAATACTTAGTTACCATTTTCTTTTCTTATTGTTTTATTTATGCAACTTTGTACTCCTTGGATTCCAAGGAACCCAAGAGGCACGAAATCCCCTTTGGATTTGCCTTCTAGAGGTTTCCACATATTTCTTTTAGCAATTATTCAATTATTCCTTCACTAATTGAATTTTCTTTATTATTGCCATGTTGTTGGGCCCAATAGCCAATAAAGCCCACAAATCAAATAACAAGGCTATTTTAAACGAAATCCAATTATTCAAAACAAATCACATCATTATTTGTTCAATCATCCTTAATATGAGAAATTGCATTTCTCATCAATTTGAACCCAAAAATTGGGGTTATAACAACTGTGGGGAAAAATCCCGCCAAGAAGCCTCCTGCGGCGCCGCAGACCGACCAGCAGGGCCAAGAAGGCGGTTCACAAGAAAAACCCATACCCGTTGATGAGGGCGACGGGTTTCAACCTGTGCTAAGTAAAAAAGCAAAGCAACGTTTACGTCAGAAGGAGGTCGCTGCCAAAGCTACCCCGGTGGACGTTCCGGTGGCGGTCCCGCCTGAAGTGCCGCAACAGGCGCCCGTCCAACCGACGACCAATACAGCTGTGGTGCTCACCGGAAATAATGTGTGCGTGGGAAGAGAAGCAGACCCGTCGGTGGCCGACGAGTTCCAATTCCAAGCAACTGCATGCGAGCCTTCTGGAAAGCACATCGCACGTCACAGTAGGCATGACAGTGGCTATGTTATGCTACGGAATCGGAAGATTGTCTTCCAAGCAACCAAGAGCCCTGATCGTGTCCGTAAGAAAGGGAGATCGGAGACAGCTCAAGGTTCGACAGATCTAACCCCTCACGCTAAACGTGTGCTGGAATTCCAACAACATCTGGAAGGTGCCACCCAGGCATCTTCAGAGGAGACCATTATGGACGAAGAACAGCAGTCTATTGGACTGTGCACAGCTATACAATAGTTCTGTAATGAATGTTCTTTGCTGGAACATCCAAGGCGCACGCCTGGACAGAAAAATACGATTAATTCGTGAGATGAAATCTAATCATAACGTGAATATCATTGCTATCGTGGAGCCTTGTTGCAGTGGCTCTAATGCTGACAGTATTATTAAAAGACTTGGCTATAACTCTTCGCAACGGGTGGAAGCTAATGGTTTCTCCGGTGGTATCTGGATTGCCTGGAATCCTCTTAACTGTTTTGTTGAGATTATTCTTAATCATCGCCAATTTGTGCATTGTCGTATTAATGGCGACTGGTTCTTAACCATTGTGTATGGAAGCCCTAATGCTACCACACGGGAGTTCCTCTGGGAAAGGTTGGAGGAGATCTCGGCGTCTGTGGCTCAAACTGCTTGGGCAGTAATGGGTGATTTTAACACTTTGCTTAACATGAACGAAAAGCGTGGCAGTGCCTACTTTGACAGGCGCGCTAGCTGCCATTTCCATGATGTCCTCGCCTCCACAGGTCTGGCGGAGCTGAAATCCCATGGCCCCCTCTTCACTTTCAAGCGCCAGCAGTTGTATGAGCAGCTCGACCGCGTCATTGCAAACTCTGAGTGGATCCATAGGTTCCGGGAAGGCTCTGCTACCGTTCTTCCCCGCCTCTACTCGGACCACCACCCCATCCTTCTGTCCTGTGGAACCAAGTCACAGAGGCGAGCTCGCTTCCGGACCAAGGAAAGTTGGAACCTTACTCCTGAGTTCAAGGAGAGGGTTTTGTCCTTATGGCCCCTTGGTAGCACTTTCCAGGACGCGCTTCCTAGCTTTACGTGCACAGCCTCTCGCTGGGATTCTGAGCTCTCTACCCGTCACCGCAAGGAGAAGCATCGCCTTCTGAACGCCATCGGTAGACATCAGGTGACTCTCCAATCCATGAATTTTGTTCCTGTTACAGACCCTACTGTCCCTCTTCAGGAATGTCTGCATAACATCCTGCTTCAAGAGGAGGTAGATTGGCAGCAGAAGGCGCACATAGACTGGCTCCGGGCTGGCGATCTCAACACTAAGTTCTACCAATCCTTTGTCCAAGCTCGTAGGCACTATAATAAAACCACCCGGCTTCAGAAGGAGGATGGGTGCTGGACAACCTCGAGTGATGAAACTAAGAACCTTGTTCGTAGCTTCTTCGAGCAGCTTCTGACACAACAGGCCCCTACGCAAGCATCTCGGATTATAGCTTACCCGGGTACTTTCCCGGCTATTTCTCCATCTTCCTTCACTGAACTGAACTCTATCCCGGACAGTGCTGAAGTAAGAAGAACGGTCTTCGCCATGGCGCCTCTGAAAGCTGCGGGACCTGATGGTGTCCACTCCGGTTTCATTCATCATAACTGGGAGGTTGTTGGGCCTAGTGTTACCGCCACTGTACGGGAGGCCTTCTCCTCGGAACGCATTGACCCCGCCATAGCAGGATCTTTCATGGTTCTCATTCCTAAGGTCCCTGTGCCTCAGTGTTGCAATGACTTGAGACCGATTTCTCTAAACAATTGCAGCTTTAAAATCATCTCCAAAGTGATTGTGGAGCGGCTCAAGCCGTTCATAAATGAGTGGATTAACCCGACTCAATCGAGCTTCATTCCGGGTCGTCGCATCAGCGATAATATCCTCCTCGTCCAGGAGGTTATCCACACTATGAAATCCAATTCTATCAGGAAGCCCATGATGTGTATTAAGTTGGACCTTGCTAAGGAATTCGATCGTATGAACTGGGTGTTTATTCATGATACGCTGCGGCGCACTGGTCTACCTGCTAAGCTTATTGCTGTCATTATGGAAATTATTACTAAGGGGGAGACTTCTATCCTTTGGGAGGGCGAGGATCTTCCCCCCTTCAAGGCGTCCCATGGTGTTCGTCAAGGAGATCCGATTAGTCCGTATGTCTTCGTCCTTTGTATGGAGAGATTGAGTCAAGCTATTTCTATCGCTGTGGAAGCCGACAGGTGGAAGCCGATCACTCTTTTCCGGGGAGGCTTGCGGCTCTCGCACGTCTTGTTCGCCGATGACATCCTTCTGATGGGTGAAGCCTCCATGGCCCAAGACCGGACCATTTTCACTATTCTCAAAGATTTCTCCTTGGCTTCCGGCCAATCCATCTCCAAGCCCAAGTCACGCTGCTTCTTTAGCAAGCAGATTCCCCAAACCCTGAAAAGCAGAATATGCAGGAAGCTGGGCTTCACCTGGACTGATGACCTTGGCAAGTACTTGGGGGTCCCCGTGTTACACCATCATGTCAATAAGGACACTCACAGCAACATTCTTATTTCAATCCAGAGACGTATGAACAGCTGGACGCATAGGCATCTGTCCCTAGCTGGTCGGGTGACTTTGGCTAAGTCCACTCTCCAGGCAATTCCTACTTACACAATGCAGACGGTTAAGCTATCACCGAGCATCTGCGATGACATCAATAAACATATCCGGCGGTTTGTGTGGAATGGTGCATCTTCCCAAAGAAAAGCCTCCCTGGTTGCATGGTCCAAGGTATCCTCTAGTAAAGATATCGGTGGCCTTGCCATCCGAGATGCAACAGATCAAAATGAAGCTTTGATGTTGAAGAATGTGTGGACTTACCTCACCGACCCTTCCAAACTCTGGGTCAGGGTGATGAACGATAAGTACACCGTTAGGGGGAGGTTCAAAATCATACCCAGCTCTCCGACTTGAAGTTTCATCAAGAAGAATATCAAAAGGATTTCTGACATTAGCCACCATGCCGTTAACAATGGACATAATACGAATGTTTGGAAGGATAAATGGATTGCCGGCCGTTCTGTCTTGGAGTCTCATCCAAATTGGTCTTTTCCTCAAGAACTCGATGACCTTACTGTTAATTCCATGGTATCCCCTACAGGTGGGTGGGATTGGGGCTTCATTCATAGCTTCCTTCCTGAATCCACCTGGATAGCTATCTCAAATATTCCACCACCCTGCCCCGACTCAGGGGATGACGGCTGGTCTTGGCCCTTCGAGGAGAACAGACTCTTCTCTTCCAGGTCATCTTATCGATGGGTTAGGCGAGAGAAGGAGGTATCCACACCTGGTCATTGGAAGAACATTTGGCAGGCCAAGCTGCCAGAACAAATCAAGCTTCATCTTTGGCTCATGATGCATGGTGCACTCATGACGAACATGGAGAAGAGGCGTCGACACATGGATGTGTCTGAGGACTGCCCCATTTGTAATAACGGCCAAGATACTATGACTCATGCCCTGCGAGATTGCCTGCCTAGCCGGGCCGTGTGGAACCTACTGTTACCTAATGAAGATCATCAGGCTCTCACTCCCACCGACTGGCTCTGGCAGTGTCTCGCGGCGTCGGTCGAATCTGCTACCCTACGTGCAGTGGCCTGTTGGCACATCTAGTCATGCCGGAACCTCCAGCTCCACCAAAACGATATCATCCCTACTATTAAAAAGGCGGAGTTCATTAGACTCCTAACGGAATCTATCCTCAAGCTTCCTAAGGAGGGTCCTATCACTCGTCCCACTAAGTATTTCATTCCCAGAGGAATCACGGCCAAGTCAGTCTACGTCTTCCTCGATGCTTCTTATCAATCTCGGCAGAACACCGCAGCTATCAGTATTCATGCAGTTCAGGTGTGTGGCTCCCACATCCTGGGCGTCTGTCAGACGATTCAGTCCACTTCCCCTCTCGTGAGTGAAATCACAGCTATCCTATTGGGAGCGTGACTCTGCAAGGATAGATCCTGGGAGTCCTTCTGTATCTTCTCCGACTCCTCAGTGGCTATCAGGCATCTCATATCCAAAAACCCACCCCCTAGGTTCCGGGCCTACTCTAGGGAGGCCAGGAACCTTCTTGGACATTCACCGAAAGAGGTTCTGCACCATGTACCTCGTGAGTTCAATTAACCTGTAGATAGTTTGGCTAAATTTGCTAGGGCTTGTAAAACTTCTCTTAGTTTCACCTCTGTTGTACCCCATTGGTTCCTTGAAAGGTGCCATGTGGATATTCAATCTATTTTGTCCGCTATAGAGCGCGGAATGAATAACTAATCGCTCTATTTTTTTTCCCAAAAAAAATTGTATATTGTACTAGAAAGCCCATGGATCTAAATATCAATTTTTTTATTTATTTTTAAAATTACAAATTGATCCCTATGTCTAAATTGTACTTTTATCTTTACTTTTTAGAATTATATATCATATAAGAAGACTAATCTATATATAAGAAAGCCCACATGGGTGTTAGATGCATTTATTTTGATTATTTTTACAATTACAAACTGGTCCCGGGGCTTGTAAGATACTTTTTTTCTTAACCATTTAAAATTATGTGATATATAAGAAGACTCATATGTATTATTTAAGAAATCCCACAGAGGGGTCTGAATGTAGTTTTTGTTCTTTTTTTTAGAATTATAAATTGGTCCATGTGTGTCAACTGTACTTTTATCTTTACTTTATAAAATTATTTATTGTATAGGAAGATTCATTTTTCCTATGCAAGAAAGTACGTGTTGAGGGTGGTGTAACCTTTTCCATTATTTTGTAGAATTACAAATTTGTCCCTAAGTGTGTAAGCTACATTGTTTTCTTTGCTTCTTATTATTATATACTATATAAGAAGACTCATCTATACTATATAAGAAAGTCCAAAAAGGGATTTGAATGCATTTTTTTAATTATTTTTTGAAGTTACAAACTGATAGATGTGTGTAAACTATACCTTTTTTGTTCTTTTTAGATCTATATAATACATAAGAAGACTCATCTATAAATAATGAATCTATATATCTAAGTTTTTGGGTTTAGGTTTAGATTTACCTTGTCGAGGCCATTATAAAAACTTGGTTGATATTTTTCCTACATTATCTGGATCTGAGAAGATTATGTGAACATATTGGACAAGGCAAGCCTGGCTGGGACTGATGTTCATCCATATATGAAATGATATGAAGAAAGTTAGATGCAATTTTCACAATTGTGGAGGGTTGGATGAGTTTTTGTGTTCACTTTTGAAATTGATTCTTTGTAACTTTTATATCTATCTATACTATATATGAAAAAGTGTGGAAGAAATTGGATATATTTTATTCCTTATTTTTATAAATTTCAAGTTGAACTTTTGACTTATTTTGATAAAGTAAATGTACATAGCATGGGTATATGCCTAATGTTTGAAATGACATGAAGCTAGGAAAGGACACCATAAGGAATTGGTAATTGATTTCGAGAAAAAAAATTACATTGATAGTTTAGTGTTGTTTGGCAATAGTTCCTGTTAAGTTCATGTTTAATGGTAGTATCTGGTGAATTAAGTGTAATACTATACAACAATTCTTCTCTATTCTTAAAGACCATCAAGCTATGTACGATGACACAAAGTTTTCCTTTTATTTTTTCTACAATACACCTAGATGGATGGACATACGAACTGCATACGTGCCCTTGAATCCTAACCCTTTTTTTATTCTAGATCTATCTTTTGATCTCTGCTATAGGGTAGGGTGAGATCATAGGAGTCGAGGGAGCCCCCCCAAGAGACTCATACTGTAAAGAGTGAGACCCAATAGGGGATCCACTCTTCACTGAATTGAAGAAATAGCCCATCCAATCCCAAACGTACCAAAAGGTAATAAGGAAAGGAGGAATTTCATTCATTTCTTAAATGGCACATATTACGGAGCATGATAATGAATAAGTAGCGGAACAAAACTATTACAAGGTTACAATGGGTATCATTATACAATAGCTCATCACCATAAAAGGTGATATTACAAAAACTTGAACTAACTACAAATAAGCCCAGTAGCAGAGAGTAACCTAGCTATTCCAAGCTATTCTTAGGTGCAATTCTCTTTATATGATCTTCGAGCAACCTTGATCTTTAATGCACCTAAACCTGGGTGGAAGGGAACACCACCCAGAACATAGAAAACAACATAGAGGTCAGCAAAGAGCTGAGTATGTACATATATGAAACACTTTGGGCATTATATAGGGTTATGAGAGCAAAAAGAGATGTTCCCACAAGAAGGGGGCTAATAGCAATTAGGTAAATTCAAAAGAAGTGTAACAAGAGAAATGGGGCATATACAAAAATTCAGATACAAGTATGAGAAATAAAGTGCCTTGCCAAACAATCACCAACAATCACAATATAAAATAGTAAATGGTTGCATGCATACAATGTAGACTAAATATACCCAAAACAGGGCCATAACACCATAGGATCATGGCCTAAAAAGTAAGGGTGGAAATGCACACCCCGGTCGGAATACGCGCGCCCTATATAGATATGGTTGTACATAAGTACCACTATTCTAGATATTCTAGCCATACAAGCAACATGCTATAATAGAGTGGCGGGACTTATTATTTTAGTCATTTCCAATAAAGGCAACATGGCAGGAGGGGTCCAATAACCCAAATGAGCATAACAACATAAATATCACAGAAATAAAAGGAATTCATATCAAGATCAATAAATGTCCAAGTATTTGGATTTTTAAACGGATTTACAATTCAAGAGATGCCTCATTAAAAGATATATGGATTTCAGTCATTTAATGCCAAAAATAAAAATAGAGAGTGTATATATCTTATGACCAGTCCTAGATATTCATTGACACCTCCTAAGTTCAGGGTCAGGGTTGTCTCAACCTAGTCACAATATATGTGCATTCAATTAATATAAAATGTATTAAATCCTTTACTTAGAAATCGACCCTACAGTAGGTTGCAAACCTGAGCGTGAAACCTATCCCAAAAAATCAGGCGTATTTTTCTGATCTCAAAAACATATTTATTTGTATTTTTCTACTGAACCAATAATTAGTTATGATTTTTATAAGTTTAAATCATTTTCTAATTAAGATAGAAAATTGGCTGTGAAAAGTCCGTGTTACCCCTGAATGATAACACGATTAATAAAGGTGTGATGTCACGTAAACTATGGAGAAATTGGAAGCGTGGGATTTCGAGGTCAACCGAGTCAAACAAAACAAAAATTTCTATTTTGCCCTCTTGGGGGTGGCATGGACAATATAGGCACCATTGGTGAGACCGGGATTTCACCCCAGGGATCCACCCCCTGTGTCTCACACTAATGGCATCCTACAGATGCTTGGGACCTTGAGACGAGCGATCATCATCGGCAATACCCTTCTTTTACACTCCAGCAATCAGTCTCATTGTCCTTATCAGGGTTGCCCGGACCCAGGGGTGACTTGCTCGACTGCCTCCACGGTCCAGGGCCTGCACACGACTCATCCACCATGGATGGGTACTAGAGGTGTTGTGTCCTCAGGACAGCAAGGTCTCGTTGCAAACTAGTGTTGCCTTTGGGTCAGAGGTGTCACGTAGAAGAGGAGTTAGCAAAATCGGGTGAGATACGACTATGAGAGCAAGAAGACCAAAGGGTCGACTGGTCATGGAACAACAGCGAGAACGACAACATTATGGAGAGAAACGAGGACTCATAGGAACCATGATGAAACAATGTTCCTTGAATCATAGGAACTCGTCCATCAACACCCACGATAAAAGAGGGGTTTCCAAGTTTCAGGACCCCTAGGCTTCCCTTCGGCGGTGAGGCGAAACAGAGCACGAGGGAGGCCCCTTGTCTATTGAGCAGAACTGACACTTTGGCGGCGAGATAAGTATACAGAAGGTAAGATAGAGGGTCCGAGATGGTTACTGTTTCCATTAATTGAAGTGAGAAGCAGCGATTTGTTGGAACAATGAGGCGTTTGTTAGGGGGAACAACTCGATCCGGCAAGTGAACCTAGAGCTATCAGTACCAATTAATTGCGGTGAAACATGGAGGAGGAAGCAATGATGTGTTCCTTATGGTTTGAGGGTTCTTGGAGATTGATCTGGTAGGGGTGTCGGAGCCACAGGATACAACGACACCAGAGGAAGAAAAGGGAAATTGGGCGTCCTCTTTCCACGGATCGAAAGGGGGGTATTTAGGGGTCTCTGAGCTCGAGGAGTCAAAATGGGGCTAAAGGCGAAGGAATCCCGCATGAAGATGAGGTGTGGAGGGAGGACGACGAGGAGTAACGATCCACAGGGGAACTGGTCATGCAGAGCAGTCTCGCACATGGGAAGCTCGGGGCTGAGAGACGATGTCCAATACCTCGTCTACCCAACCCAGTAAAGAGTCTGCATGACCCGCATGACAAAGACATAAACCAATACCTAGGTTAGATCTTAGGTCAAAATCAGCGCTTTATATGGTTCAAAATGAAATAAATCAACTAAACTTATATCCTACCCTTTAAACCACCATTAAGGGTGTATATGATATCCAATTAAGCTCAAATTATATAGGTTAGCTAATTTGGGCATGAGGAACACGAATTTGAACTTATCTTTAGTAGTTGAGATTGTTTGTGTCATATTTTCCCCATTATATGCTTAGTCATCTAATTAGGGTTTTAAACTTTTACTAATGGTCAAATTGAGTAAACCCTTTGTAGTTGTATTCACTTCTCTCACTCAATATCTAAACATCGCACTATGGTATTAAATCCATATCGAGACAATAGTGTGGTATCACTATACACCAATCTCCCATAATTCAATTATTAGGGTTATAACATCCTAAGATTTATGTCCATGGGGTACAATAGAGTCAGTTAGGCTATTAGGTCCCAACAAGGTATAATCTATTCTAAAATTAGGGAATTGTGCACACTAAAAGGTACCTAAAACAAGAGGAAGAAAAGAGGGTTATTGGATATTAATATAATCGAGTTGGGGCCTAGAAGAATGGAGGATTAGCCTTTGTGTCCGGAATTGAGTATGTTACAACACTCCACCCCTTAAAGAGGATTTCGTCCCTGAAATCCATCCACTGCTAGACCTGAGTGCTAGCTTGTTCTACATATCCTCATCATCCACATCCTCCTAGTCACCATATTCTCATCTACTCATCATCATCATCATCATCATCATCATCATCATCATCATCATCATCATCATCATCATCATCATCATCATTACAATCATCATCATCATCATCATCATCATCAACAACAACAACAACAACACAACATTGTCATCATTAACATCATTAACATATTATTATTTAAAAAGGTCACATGGGAAGGCTCAGAAATTCCACCATCCCGATTATGTTCACCCCAACCTATACTATATAGTCATCCCTACCATTAAATTATTAGCAATTTGGGGTATAGAATATTGATTTGAGATTTTAAGTGTAATTTTTTTTCTTTTATCCCTATCTGACATACATACATCTTTCAAGGATAACCCAAGATAAAATTTTAAAAAATCTATTTTAATTGTCGAGGTAATTCTTATGATGGTATGATTAGCAAGGCTCATCTGGAATTCTTAGTTTGGTAGCTCCACATATGTTTTGCATTAATACTAGGATTTATCAAAGTTTTACTTTTTGTAATCGCTATTAATCATGGTCAAGCCTACAGCTAGTTTGATTCCTAATGAATAAATTGTATGAAACTCCACCCCTTTAAATGTTTAAACTATAACTTGGTACATAATCTAGAGGGGCGAAAGGGTGGATCCACTAGGTCTGATATATACATATGAAACTAACTATGTCAGTCTTAGGCCTAGGATATTAGGGTTGAACATGTCAACTAAGGGTACTTCACTAAAGAGCTTCTCTACTACTCAACTTTCTTGTGGTGGCGACTTGGTTCCAAAAACCATCGATAAAATCTGAAAACTTTTCTTTTGTACATATAGAGTAATAATGAAAATAATTTGACGATGCAAAACTTGCGATGAAAATAAAATCCAAAATTGGCGCCAAAATCAACTAGAGAACCAATTCAACCACCACATACTATTATTTTACCCTCACATCCTTTTTCTTAAAGGGTCTAATCCTTCAAATACCACATAGGACAATTGACTACACCTCAACTATGTTTTTTACATGGAAGGGAGAAGGGTTTCCTATTACACGTGGTCAAATTCATCAAACCTCAACGAGGTAAGACATCTGCCATTCCCCATGTCACTCTTAAGCATAATTGGCACAGCCTCATCGCAAGACCTAAGGGAGTCATATGATCATCCAATAATTATAGTAAGGTATATGTGTTCCTTCTACACTTGACGGTTTACAACCATAGTCCCATCACAAGATAAGACGAACTATATAGTAAAGTTACCAATAACATCATTCACTGGGTAATCTAATTGCACCTAGGAGGTGAGAGAGGCAAACTCCTAAGAATATTATACAAAACTTAATAGCTTCCACCCACTAAACCTCATGTATGAGATATAAAAGCTAATCAAACATGGTATCCAAACTTTAGATAAGAGGTCTTGGGAAATATCTATGTTGTGATTCTTCACATTGAAGGCAAGGAATGCCTAACAATAACTAAGCTCGTTCATACCATCACTTAGTAACATGGAAACATCTAAACACCTGAGATTTACATCGAAAATTTTATATTTATAGTTCATGTGTTCTCAGAACCCCCATAGGATGTGTAATGCAAGGCGTGCTAGAGAACAACAAAGGTAAAGGGATGTTAGGTGAGAACTAAAATATGCCTATCTATGACTATTTAAGTCAATCTTCACTTCATAGATCTTAGGCTAATATCCTAGAAAGTCATGAGATGTAAACCAAACACTACATGAGTCAGTTCGATGTGTCTCCATCCCACCACCATAAAGAGGGTGTGGTGTTAAAGATTACTAACGACTAACTCACATTCACATAGGTGGGTCGAGTAGTGCAAGTGACCATCTTGGTCAGGGGTTGAAAACTCTAATTGGTATTGACTACTAGGAAATAGGTTTATCAATAACCTCTAAGGGTCACCCATCTAACTTAGGGTCAACCAAGGATAACTTGAAATAGTCAAGTTACCGACTGCTTAGGCTCTGATACCATTTTGTAAAGAGTGAGACCCAATAGGGGATCCACTCTTCACTGAATTGAAGAAATAGCCCATCCAATCCCAAACGTACCAAACGGTAATAAGGAAAGGAGGAATTTCATTCATTTCTTAAATTGCACATATTACAGAGCATGATAATGAATAAGCAGTGGAACAAAACTATTACAAGGTTACAATGGGTATCATTATACAATAGATCATCACCATAAAAGGCGATTTTACAAAAACTTGAACTAACTACAAATAAGCCCAGTAGCAGAGAGTAACCTAGCCATTCCAAGCTATTCTCAGGTGCAATTCTCTTCATATGATCTTCGAGCAACCTTGATCTTTAATGCACCTAAACCTGGGTGGAAGGGAACACCACCCAGAACATAGAAAAAAACATAGAGGTCAGCAAAGAGCTGAGTATGTATATATATTAAACACTTTGGGCATTATATAGGGTTATGAGAGCAAAAAGAGATGTTCCCACAAGAAGGGGGCTAATAGAAATTAGGTAAATTGAAAAGAAGTGTAACAAGAGAAATGATGCATATACAAAAATTCAGATACAAGTATGACAAATAAAGTGCCTTGCCAAACAATCACCAACAATCACAATATAAAACAGTAAATGGTTTCATGCATACAATGTAGACTAAATATACCTAAAACAAGGCCATAACACCATAGGATCATGGCCTAAAAAGTAAGGGTGTAAATGCAAACCCCGGGCAGAATATGCGCGCCCTATATAAATATGGTTGTACATAAGTACCGCTATTCTAGATATTCTAGCCATACAAGCAGCATGCTATAATAGAGTGGCATGACTTATTATTTTAGTCATTTCCAATAAAGGCAATATGGCAGGAGGGGTCCAATGACCCAAATGAGCATAACAACATAAATATCACAGAAATAAAAGAAATTCATATCAAGATCAATAAATGTCCAAGTATTTGGATTTTTTAAGGGATTTACAATTCAAAAGATGCCTCATTAAAAGATATATGGATTTCAATCATTTAATGCCCAAAATAAATATAGAGAGTGTACATATCTTATGACCAGTCCTAGATATTCATTGACACCACCTAAGTTCAGGGTCAGGGTTGTCTCAACCTAGTCACAATATATGTGCATTCAATTAATATAAAATGTATTAAATCCTTTACTTAGAAATCAACCATACAGTAGGTTGCAAACCTGAGCATGAAACCTATCCCAAAAAATCAGGTGTATTTTTCTACTGAACCAATAATTAGTTATGATTTTTATAAGTTTAAATCATTTTCTAATTAAGACAGAAAATTCACTATGAAAAGGTCGTGTTACCCCTGAATGATAACATGATTAATAAAGGTGTGATGTCATGCAAACTATTGAGAAATCGGAAGTGTGGGATTTCGAGGTCAACCGAGTCAAACAAAACCAAAATTCCTATTTTTCCCTCTTGGGGGTGGCATAGACAATATATGCACCATGGGTGAGACCGAAATTTCACCCCAGGGATCCACCCCCTGTGTCTCACGCCAATGGCATCCTACAGATGCTTGGTACCTAGAGACGAGCGATCATCATCGGCAATACCCTTCTTTTGCACTCTAGCAATCAGTCCCATTATCCTCATCGGGGTTGCTCGGAACCAGTGGTGCCTTGCTCGACTGCTTCCATGGTCCAGGGCCTGCACACGACTCGCCCACCATGGATGGGTACTAGAGGTGTTGTGTCCTTGGGACAGTAAGGTCTCTTTGCAAACTAGTGTTGCCTTTGGGTTAGAGGTGTCACGTAGAAGAGGAATTAGAAAAATCGGGTGAGATGCGACTGTGAGAGAAAGAAGACCAAAGGGTCGACTGGTCATGGAACAACAGTGAGAACGGCAGCATTATGGAGAGAAACGAGGACTCGTAGGAACCAAGATGCAACAATGTTCCTTGAATCATAGGAACTTGTCCATCAACACCCATGATAAAAGAGGGGTTTCCAAGTTTCAGGACCCCTAGGCTTCCCTTCGGCGGTGAGGCGAAACAGAGCATGAGGGAAGCCCCTTGTCAATTGAGCAGAACTGACACTTTGGCGGCGAGATAAGTATACAGAAGGTAAGATAGAGGGTCCAAGATGGTTACCATTTCCATTAATTGAAGTGAGAAGCAGCGATTTGCTGGAACAATGAGGCGTCTGTTAGGGGGAACAACTCGATCCGGCAGGTGAACCTGGAGCTATCAGTACCAATTAATTGTGGTGAAACATGGAGGAGGAAGCGATGATGCGTTCCTTATGGTTTGAGGGTTCTTGGAGATTGATCTGGTAGGGGTGTCAGAGCCACAGGATACAACGACACTAGAGGAAGAAAAGGGAAATTGGGCGTCCTCTTTCCAAAGATCGAAAGGGGGGGGGGTATTTAGGGGTCTCTGAGCTCGAGGAGTCAAAACGGGGCTAAAGGCGAAGGAATCCCGCATGAAGATGAGGTGTGGAGGGAGGACGGCGAGGAGTAACGAGCCACATGGGAACTGGTCATGCGGAGCAGTCTCACACACGGGAAACTCGGGGATGAGAGACGAAGTCCAATACCCCATCTACGTGGCCCAGTAAAGAGTCTGCATGGCCTGCGTGACAAAGACGTAAACCAATACCTAGGTCAGATCTTAGGTTAAAATCAACGCTTTATATGGTTCAAAATGAAGTAAATCAACTAAACTTATATCCTACCCTTTAAACCACCAATAAGGGTGTATATGATATCCGATTAAGCTCAAATTATACATGTTAGCTAATTTGGGTGTGAGGAGCACAAATTTGGACTTATCTTTAGTAGTTGAGATTGATTGTGTCATATTTTCCCCATTATATGCTTAGTCATATAATTAGGGTTTTAAACTTTTACTAATGGTCAAATTGAGTAAACCCTTTGTAGTTGTATTCACTTCTCTCACTCAATATCTAAACGTCTCACTATGGTATTAAATCCATATCGAGACAATAGTGTGGTATCACTATACACCAATCTCCCATAATTCAATTATTAGGGTTATAACATCCTAAGATTTATGTCCATGGGGTACAATAGATTCAGTTAGGCTATTAGGTCCCAACAAGGTATAATCTATTCTAAAATTAGCGAATTGTGCACACTAAAAGGTACCTAAAACAAGAGGAAGAAAAGAGGGATACTGGATATTAATATAATCGAGTAGGGCCCTAGAAGAATGGAGGATTAGCCTTTGTGTCCGGAATTGAGTATGTTACACATACAGTTCCCCTATCTAGAAGAAATTGTGTTAGTAAGATTCTTAATATGTATGCATTTTTAACATAGTTTGGTGTTTTACAATACGTGAGAGTCTATATTTTTAGAGGTTATAAATAAAGCCTATAGGAACCTTCATTTATCCATAGGAGATCAAATTTGAAATCTTAACACCATTTATTGAAGAAACTATTGTCTCCCATATAATATACCATTTTGGGTGAACTGTTCAAATCTCATGTGCATGTGTGGTGTGTGTTTGGGTTTTGGATGGATTTTGTTACTTATGTGCAATTGAAATTGACTTTTAACAATAAATTGGGATCATATTCAATACATTTTGTTGTTTGAGTATCAAGATAGACACACATATTTACAAGTTTGAGAAGTTTAAAAGTAATAATTCATTATGTTTGTAGTACATCCAGATGTGAGTCTGTTGAAGAGGCAATCCATATGGACTCCTCTAACTAGAAACAAATCACCAAATGTCAACAATGTGTCTTTGGCACCAATGCATGAGAAGACATATCAACTATCATCCATTGTCTGTCAGAAAGATTTATTTAAAATATACTTGATGAACATTCTATATCTAGTTTGTGGTTGAAGTGAAGAGTCTAAGTGAAATATTTTATCAACAAGATGCTTTTGAAGAAATTTCTTTCTATGATTCCTATTTTAAAAATATTGTCTTGGAAGGATCATATTGATCATCTAATGAACATAGATGATTATATTGGTGATGAGAATATTGCCTTGGTACTTTTCATCTCACTTTCTCTTTTCTTTTGAGAACTATGTAAATTTGTATAATTTTGAGAATGAGATTATTATAGTTGAAGAGTCACTCTAATATGCACTCTTGTCAACCTCATATCTCAATATTTAGTATCTCATTTCAATCTAATTCTACATATTTGATGGTAGCATATTGTAATCATAGAAAGAAGATTGGAAAGGGGAGAATAAGTACCATTCCATCGACCCTAGTCTTGTGGATCTTGGATGGGCTCTAGAGGGGGGTGAATAGAGATAAATGTTCTTTGGTAAAACTAAATTAGACCTTCAAGACATTTCTAAGATAATATGGCAAGTATAAACTTTGAGTGCAACTAAAACATACATAGCAAGGGAGAAAGAGATTGGACAAGCACACAAGCATAAGCTATGTAGAGTGGTTTCAATCTCCAAACTAGGAGAAAGTTCGTCCACTCCTAGAGATGTCAAGATATATTATTTTGCAACCATTCCATACTTATATTCAATTATAAGATATACAATCTATGACCTTCCTTTTCTGGGCCATGGATACACATCCTTCCCTTTAAGGAGAAGGGATCCAACAACCTACCAAAGGACTTACCTATCCAAGATTGAATTTCAACCTCACCAAGGACTTACCCACTTTCGCAATGAGTCTTGTACCTTCACCAAGGGCTTACTCGCTCTTGCAACATGTCTTCCACCTTGAAGAAATTACCCACTCTTCTTGGATCTTCCTCCTTTGACTTCACCTTCACCAAGGAGATGCTTTCACCAAGGGACTCCTTCCCTTGTTCCTCTTCACCTCTCTTAACCAAGAGAGAGAATATTCATCTTCATCTTCATGGTAGAAATGAGAGATTTGGAGGTAGAGGAAGTGAGAGAATCACAAGATATATATGCATTACTAGCTCTCTTACAAATATCCTACTCACTCTAATGGATGTAGAATGTGATAAAGCTTAAGAGTGGAAGGTGGTTGTAGGAGACACTCAACTATAATATAGGGACCTTCATAGTGCTTGTCTAACCATGGGATGAAGCCAAAGGGTCCTTTTTATAGTTAGGGATGCCTACTAGCTAGTAGAAACACTTAAGGAAAAATAATAGTAGTTTGGGGTGTTGCGACAGATATTTTTTTGAGTTTTGCAACACTCGAATGACTAGAAACACTTGTTTTACACATTTCGTACAGTGTGATTGATGGATTTACTTTTGAGAAACTCGACCGATTGCATTGTTTGACAAAGAAAATTTGAAACATCGGTCAAGATTATCTTGGATGGAACTCAATTGGTCATTTAAATATAACTTTCTAGTGTAGGGTGTCAATAGAGTTTTGTGTATTGGAAACTCGACTGAACCTGGACATTCTCAAAATGCATCAAGGGTGTTGATCAAGTTTGTCACAGGAGAAACCCAACTGAATAGGAATTCTGTGATGTATTTTGGAAAATGACATTAGAGTGATTAAATATTCAATTTAAGTGATCCTAGTTTTTTCTAAACTTATTTACAAGAGATACAATCATTGCAAGTGGTTTGAAACATGATTCTAATAGCGATACATCATATTCCACAAAAAGTACACTTGTATTGATTTTGACTTATCTTTTCTCTAAGTTATGATGTGCAAGTTAGGGCGTGTGTAGTGTGTCTATACCTAATAAAAAATCACTCAAGTAGAAGCATTAGACACAAACATGTGAAATGGTTAGTCATCATCAAAATAAGGGTTTAGTCCATTTAGACCTTTAATCAACATTAACCTTGAGTCAACTTTCTCCATCTTTTTGATGATGATAAATCATTTCATAAATGTATGAAATCTTTTAAGTAAAATCATAAATTTGGAAAAACCTAGGGCTTTTAATAAAATTGAGTTCATATGCCCCCCCTTTATTGATGCTCATAGAGTTCTCATACTCCCCCTCAATTAATGCTATTTGTCCTACATGGTTACCTTTCATAACATTTATAGAAACTATGTCTTCTACTCATAAATGTTCTACATATATGTTTTCTTTCCTTAACATAAGACATGCTTTCTCCTCACACATGCCTTCTCCCTATATAACATAAAACATGCCTTCTCCCCCTTTGTCATTGCCAAAAGTAGGGATTTGAAGAGCTAAAATGAAAACATGTTAGGAAAAGGAGATACCAAAAGATAGAAAGGAGAGTAGAAGAGAAACACTAGGGGCTTGTCCAAGCATAGTACGTAAAGTAAATCAAGACATGCATTTGACTAGCATATAATCAAGGTAAGGATATGCAAGCATGTAACTCAATATAGTAGGTATGCAAGTCAAGGGACAAGGTTGAGTATGAAACAAGATACAAACATAGCATATTAAAATATAACTTGATTAAAAGATGAACAAGCCTAGAACTACATGCATATGGACTACTAGTAGATGATATCATGAGTTAGGACTACTAGTAGGATCTAGATTATAGCAAAAGATTCACAAGTTAAAGAACAAGCTATGACTAGATGTAGAGAAATATCCAAACAAAGAGATAAGTAGTTCAAAAGCAAGAAAGTATATAACTCACTACCAAATATGCTTAACTACTAAAAGACGATTACTACTAAGAAGATAAAATTGCATCAAAATATATACTACTAAGTTAGAGAACAATAGAAGAAATTTAAGATACAACGAAGAGATCCAAGAAGATCATCATCAAAACCTACATAACAATTGAAGATGGATAATTGCAAGATATGATGATACCTATTTAGAGCAATTAATAAGATAGAGTTGTAAGAAAGATAGGCAATTTAAAGCATTGAAATATGCCTATATAAAGGTACTAAGGGATGTGCCATCAAATAAGGTTATTTTTTGAGAAAGTCTAGTTGAGAGGGAAATTCTCATCCAAAAATCCATCTGTGTATTTTGTTCACAGTGTTATCGGTTGAGTTTCTGGGTTGAATTTCTCGGTCACCAACAACTGTTGGCAACACCCATTAGTACTTGTCGATTGAATTTCTTTCAGGACAAACTCAATCGACAATAGTTGCTATCAAAAAACACATATATTTTAAAAATCATATCTAGAGGCATGATAAAAATATAAACCATATTTTTAAACATATATAAACAAGCTAGCAATGCACTACGAAAGCATTAGAAATAGGTTTTGAGCATAAAAATGATGAGAATAACAATATACCACTTTTAACTCAAAAACCATTTGTATAGTGCATACGAACTGGGCAAAAATACACTATGATTTGATATGAGAAAGAACAATATTTCCTATGTACTTACCATTTCTTTTCCACTTGTTTCCACCCCATACATATTTCACCTTTCTTCTTATATTTGGACTGAGAAACCCATTTGCAAAACAATAGATCATGTCAATCCAATTGAAAGTAACCTACAAGAAGAAATATGAAATGGTCCCCAATCATATTTTTGGGTCCAGAGGGGTTAGCTTAGCAGCCCAAGTTCTATTACTATTGGGTGCTTTCTTAAAAGGGAAATATATAGGATAATGAACAATTTCATTGCAATGATTGCATGATCTCCTAGACTTGGAACTAGATAATTAAAAATTTATGGTCCTTTATCTTTTTTGTTCCGTTGGCTACTGTCAAGTCCAAAACCATCTCTACCCATTTGTTCGGTAGCATGATCTAGGATTTGATTAAGATTCTTTTTATCATCTTAGCATCTTTGCATAGAAGATCTAAAACTATGATTATCATTCATAGGAGAAATAATAGTAGAAGACAATTGATTGATATTATCTCTAGCATGTACAAGATCGGTTTCTAAGCAAAGAGCATTAGTCATACAAGAATCTTTTTCAACATGATGAGGAACAACATTATTCTTTCTACTAGTAGAACTAGAACAAGATTCAAGGATATTGATTTTAGCTAGCAAGGAAGCATTTTTTTCCAAGAAAAGCAATCTTAGAAAGATAGACACTATTTTCATATTCTATTCCTTACAAAACAAAATCAAGCATGAGAGAATTCACAATATTACTATGATCATCATTAAAACTAGGCACAAGAGGTTGGGCTTCTAGAAATCTAATCTTATGAAGAAAATTAGCATTTTCAAGTTGAAGAGAATATACTTGACTAAGATAAGCATTGTTGACATTTAGCAAGTAAATATTAGCATGTTCAAGATCATGTATTTCTATATGCAAATGATCAACAATGTAGAAAACTTCATCTGATCTTTTTAGAAGACTTAAGAGTGGCATGAGTATCATGAATAATTTCAATTAAAAATTCTTTATCTAAGGAGTTTAGATTTATCTCATTTGAGTCTTCACTTGTTGAGGCCATCAGAGCAAAATGGCATTGTACTTCATCACTAGAACATAAGCTAGATCCTCCATTTGATTCTTCACTTGATCTTGAGTTGGAGGAGTCACTAGAGTTTGAGTTGGAGGAGTCACTAGAGCTTGAGTTGGAGGATCACTTGAGATTTTGTGCCATTTTTCCTTCGTCTTGTACTTCTCTTATCTTCTCTTGTAATGATAGGTCTTTTTTCCTTGTGGAAAATCTTCCTTGAAGTGACCCTTCTTTCCATATTTGAAGCACTGAGTGAAGGAGGAGGACTTACCTTTTTAGGGTCTACCCTTGAGTATGTAGGGTCTACCCTTGAGTACATGTCGTCTTCTTCAACTTGAGAGAATGAAGAGGCTTAACCAAAAATAGCTTCAATGTGAGCTTTGATTTCAACCTTCTTCATTCTTTGTAGCTCTTTATCTTCTTTTCTTTCTTCTTAATCTTGCTTGTCAAGTTTGACTTCATGAACATGTAGATTTCCTATGAGCTTTTAAATAGTGATATCACCAAGAGACTTTGTTTCTTTAATGAGGTCACCTTGGATTCCCACCAATTGGGGAAAGTTATAAGGATCTTTGAGTTGATCTCTCCTCTATCCATAGGATGAACTAGAATGGCTAGACCATTTACAATGGTGTTGAGCCTTGAGTACATCTTGGATATCCTCTCCTCCTTACCTATCTTTAAGTTTTCAAAGAGGCCTTTGAGCATGTAGACTTTTCTTTCCTTCACTTTCTTTGTCCCCTCTTAAGTGACACATAGATTTCTCCATATCTCCTAGACTATCTCATAAGAGGAAATCTGGTTAAACTCAGTGAGGGACATGGAGTCATAGATAATATTGATGGATCTTGCATTCAAGGTTTCTTTCTTAGATGTAGGCTCATCACATTCTTATATATTTGTCTCAGACAGCTTGTATGGAAGGTCCACCATTCTCTCAAGACTTTATCAATGGATGTAGTATTGGATCCTTCTCTTCCGGTAGAGGAAATTTCTCCCATCAAAGATCAGAATGTTGATGAGGTATCTTCCTCCTTGATAATCTCCCATCTTCTCCTAGTTGTGGAGGTATGCTTGGAGAAGACTCACTCTGATACCACTTGTTGGATCTTGGATGGGCTCTAGAGGGGGGTGAATAGAGCTAAATGCACTTTAAAAAATTCATTAGACCTTCAAGATATTTCTAAGATAATATGGAAAGTATAATCTTTGAGTGCAACTAAAAGATACATAGTAAGGGATAGAGAGATAGAAACATGCACAATAACACAAGATATTTTGAGTGGTTACAATCTCCAAACTAGGAGAAAGTCAGTCCACTACCTATAGAGGTCAAGATCTAGGATTTTGCAACCACTGCATATGTAGATTCCATTATAAGAAATACAATCTATGACCTTCCTTTTCTAGGACAAGGATACCCATCTTTCCCTTTAAGGAGAAGGGAGCCAACAACCTACCTAAGGACTTACCTATACAAGATCGAGTCTTCAACCTCACCAAGGACTTACCCACTTTTGGAAGGAGTCTTCTTCCTTCACCAAGGTCTTACCCAATCTTGTAACAAGTCTTCTGCCTTGAAGAAATTATTTTCTCTTCTTGGATCTTCTGTGTTTGACTTCACCTTCACCAAGAAGAAGTTTTCAACAAGAGAATCCTTATGTTCTTGTTCTTCACCTCTCTTATCCAAGAGAGAGAATCTTTGTTTCATATTCATGGTAGAAATAAGAGATTGGAAGGTACATGAAGTGAGATCCTCATACGATATACATGTAGGACTCACTCTCTTACAAATCTCCTACTAACTTTAATGGATGTAGTATGTGATAAAACTTAAGAGTGGAAGGTGGTTGTAGGAGGCACTCAACTATAATATAGGGACCTTCATAGTTCTTAGTTAACCATGGGATGAAGCTCAAAGGGGTCCTATTTATAGTTGGGGATGTATGCTAGCCATTAGAAACACTTAAGGATGAATAATAGTCATTTGAGGTGATGCAACAAATAATTTTTTCAAGTTTTTCAACACTCTGACCACTAGAAACACTTTTTCTACTTCCCTTGTAGTGTGATCTGTCAAGGGTGGTTACCAAGTGATCTAAATAATATAAAACATGAATTTTATGCATTTTGTGTCTATAGATGAAGTATACAACTCCATTTGTTATATCAATACAAAGATGGAAACTGATACTTCACTACACCCACTCTAATTATCAAGCACCTTCTTGTGTTTCATCTTTAGAAGGTGGGGTTACTTTCTTTTTTTATTGATGACTACTCAATGAGGATTTGGTTAATCATTATGAAACTTAAGAGTGAGGCTTTACACATCATCAAGCAGTGAAAGAATCTTGTTGAGATTTCGACTAAAAATAAAGTAAAACTCCTTCATACTAATTATGGGATTTATATAACTCACAAGATCTTGATTCTTTTTGCAAGGGTGAATGAATCACATGGCACAACAGAGACAGAGATACCCCGCAATAGGACAGACTGACACATAGGATAAGTAGAACATTATTAGATATGTCTATGTACACTTTCTCTAACATTGTCCCGAGTAGGTCATTTGGGATGAAGTTGTGTCAACTATTTGCTATTTCATGAATTTGAATAATGCAACCATAATTTATTGTTTTATCTGAAAGACCAAACATCAATTCTAATATGATAGTTTGTGGTTGTTATTCATACTATGATGCCAACAATGGAAAACTTGAACCAAGGACTACCGAACATAAATTCTTGGGATATGGTGACCTATCTAAAGATAAAGAATATGGTATCCTTCTAAACACAAGGTTATTTAGAATAGGGGGTGTAACATTTAATGAATTCCATGTTGCAAGTTGTTTTTACTAAAACTGTAGAGCCTGAGAGAGTATGGAACATGTTGAGTTTGAAGCAACTCCTGTTAGAGTAGTTGGAGACATATAACCTTCTACCAATCCATATGAAGAAAAGACTCAACCACCATTTAATTTTTAATAGCAATTTGAAATACCATATGACGTTTTACTTATTTCTCAAAGAGGATTGTTCACCACAAGTGGGATAAAAATTTAAAGAGATACTAGCTAATGTGCTACATGTGATGAAAGAGGTGGAGTCTCCAGAGAATACTCACAATCACATGTTAAATATACGCTTAGTAGATTGCTCCTATGGTTGTGAGATAGAATCACTTCATAATAATCAAACTTGGGAACTTGTCAAGTTAGTGAAATAGAGATCTGGTATCAGGTGTAAGTGAGTCCTCAAAAGAAAGACTAGGTAATCGGGACATAAAGGAATTAGGTACAAGACATTACTTATTGGTAGGAGATACATTTAGAAAGTGGGAGTTGACTGCAATGAGATATTCTCTCACATTGTGAGACACACTTCTGTATGGGTGCTTCTTGGTGTAGCTTTACCTCAAGAATCTAGAATTAGAGCATGCAACTTGACGTGAAAACATGATCCAGCCACAAGGTTTTCCTATTTAGGATCAAGAGGATTCAGTCTGCAAACTAAATAATGCATGATAACGGTACAAACGGTTTGACAACACAAGTGGTGGAGCTAGGATTTCACAACTAGGGGGGCAAAAATTTACTAGAAAACCACTTAATTATAAAAATAAATAAACTTACTCAAGTAAGGTTTTGATCTTGAGACCTCGAATAGGACAAGCACAATACAAGCCACTAGACCAATTTCACTTTGCACATGATTTGTATTCTTTGTTGTATATATCATAGACTCACGTGTATACGTGTGTAGAAAAATAACGAAAGACGGGTAGGAAGAGAATTGAACACACACCTTTTCAGAAGGGAAATGACCCACGTGACATTGTGCTACAATAATTTTGTGTCTTATACCAGTTTCAGATGATATATATTATAACAATTACTCATATACATATGTATATATTTGATATTTTCATTTTTTTCAAGGGGGGCATGGTTTCTCCTTGCCTATTTCTCCACTCCTAGACAACACCATGGTCATGTAAGACTACCCCCTTAGCTTGTATGGTTTTTTTTTTTGAGGTAATGATGAGGAATCCTATGATTGGGACCCCCCACCATCAATTAACTACTTAATCAGCTATTACAACCTCTATAATGTTTGAAGAAAAAGACTGTAAAAAAGAAATCCTATCTACTGTCCCCCTACGTGCCATATTAGCAACTTCATGGGCTACTTTGTTGCATTTTCTGTCTAACATGAACTATACTATAAAAAAGAAAATGATGTTTCAACATAATGATATCCTCTGCAATGGCTCCCAAGTAGTCCCTACTTGATCCGATGTCGTAGCATGCTTGGACTAACTTGAGTGAGTCATACTCAGCCTCCACCTGCTCCGCGTCACAGCTGCTCACCCACACCAACGATGTCCTCAAAGCCATAGCTTCTGCCATCCTCACTTCCAATCCACTACTGATCTTCTTGCCCGCAATGCCTACCAACCCACCGTCGTTGTTCCTCATCACCATCCCAATCGCCGACACGCCATCCTCCCCACACGATGCATCGACGTTCAACTTAACTCTCCCCATCACTGGCCTGGTTCATCTAGCTATATCATTGCTAGCAGGTTGTCCGCCATTTCTTCCGTGTGCACGTCACTCCCCTCGGAAGCCCCTAATCATGGCCAAGGATGTCTAAAATAAGTACCCATTGTGCACCTCGCTACTTTAGAAAACATGCATGTTATGACCCCTCCAAATAGCTCACATTGCTGCAACAATCACCTCCCTTTCTTCTTTAGAAGGTCTTTCCAGAACATACCTCATAGTAGCGGTGATCTCCATGTCTTTAAACTCCTCCATCCATCTTTGTATACCATTTTCCATTTGTTCCCAAGACTCTGTCACATTTGGGATCAGGAATAACATGTGGGGAATGGACTCCTTCTCAAACATACATAAAGAATAAGTGTCGTCGTCAATGCAATGCCTGTCAAAGAGCTTCCCCCTAGTTGTTAGGCCACTGGTACAAACTCTCCAAAGAAAGTTGGTTGTTTTAGGGAACCATCCTACTTTCCATATACTGCTCCAGATCCTATCTTCTTGTTGAACGGTATGTTTTCAGGCTTCCTCCTTTCCTAGCATCCCTAACCAATAAGCCGAACGGACTGTAAACAAACCTTTATTTGATGGACACCACACCCATGTGTCTTTCGGCCTTCTTATGCTCAATGGGATGGCACATCTCCTCCTTACATAGTTTTCTAAAAAACACTCCCTCACTTTTTGTATGTCCCAACTCTTTCCATCTGTTGTCATGAGCTCGCTCACTGTGTTGTAGGATGGGCCTTCATTATTTTTAAAACGTGCAAGTGTGTCGTCCTCCTTTGGTAGCCATATATCATCCCAGATGTGTACATCATCCCTGTTGCCTATCCGCCATTCCACCCCCTCTCTTAGCAAAGCCGTAGCTCCCCATAGGATCCTCCATGTATAACTCAGATTGTGGCCTCGTCTGGCTTCCCAAATAGATGTTCTGGGAAAATACCTTACGTTCAGAACTTTAGACACAAGAGATTTCGAGTGCACAACTAATCTCCAAATCTATTTTGCCAGGAGTGCTTGGTTGAAAGTGTGAAAATCTCTAAAGATGAGTCATCCTTTCCTTTTTGGTCTACACATATTACTCCAACTCATCCAGCATATCTTCCTGTGCCACCTCTTTGATAAGAACCTCCTTCCTTGGCTTGGACAAAAGTTTCTCTGACCATCCTTGTAGCTTCTTCTAGATCCTCTCTTTTATGAAACTAAAGATCTGCTTCTTTAACCTTCCGATGGCTGTTGGGAGGCCTAGGTAGCTTGCGTGCCGATCTACTTATCTCACCTTCAGTAATCTTTTGAGTTCCTCTCTTTTTGCAGGATCAACCCCCTTGCTGAAAGCAACCTCTATCTTGGTTAAATTAATCTACTGTCTGGATGCATGTTCTTACTGGTTGATGATTTTAGCTATCTTCAGGCACTCTGCATTGGTTGCTCTAGCAAATAAAATACTACCGTCTACAAAGAAAAGATGTGAGATACGTGGTGCCCCTCTACTCGGCTTGATGCCGTGTATGAGGTTGTCACGTGCAACAACGGCTAACATGGTAGAAAAAGCTTCAGCACAAAGAATAAAAAGATAGGGGGAGAGAGGGTCACCCTGGAGAAGTCCTCGTGGTGGCTTTGTTCACCTGGTCCGGTCTCTGTTGATGGCAAATGTGTGTTGGATAGATGTGATGCAGTCATCGAGGGTCACCCTGGCAAAGTCCTCGTGGTGGCTTTGTTCTCCTGGTCCGATCTCCGTTGATGGCAAATATGTGTTGGATAGATGTGATGCAGTCATCAATTCTCCCCTTCAACTTCATCCCAAAACCCATTCTCCCCATAACATAATTTAAGAAGCTCCACTCTACTCTATCATAGGCTTTAGACATGTCCAACTTCAGTGAAACACTTCCTTTCTTTCTTCCTTTATCCATCTTCATGGCTTGAAAAAGTTCATAGGCAATAAGGGCATTGTCATTAATCATTCTCCCCGGAATAAACACACTCTAGTTTTCTAAGACAATGTTGTCCGTGAGCGGTTTCAACCTATTTGTCATCACCTTGGAGGCTATTTTGTATAGTACATTGCATAGACTAATAAGTCTGAATTCCCCCACTATTATAAGCTTTTCAGTCTTTGGAATCATCACTATCAGTGTGTCATTTATATCCTTTATGCTCCTTTCTCCTTTACACCAACCCTTGATGTAGTTAGCCACATCCTGACCCACTATGTTCCAATATTTTTGGTAGAACATGACCTTCATACCGTCCAGTCCCAGGGCCCTATTAGGGTGCATTGGTTTTAAGGGTGTCTAGATTTCTTCATTAGTGATATCCCTTTCTAGATCCTCTTTCTGTGACTCATGTATCTATTCATGAATGCCCTTTGCTGCTTGTTCAAAACCTGTTGGATTACTTGTTCGAAAAAGCTGGGAGAAGTAGCTCATGGCAATATCTATAATCTCTTCCTCATTTATTCTGAGAACCCCCTATTCATCTTTAAGACCCTCAATCCAGTTCATGTGCCTCCTGTTAGTAGCTTTCTGATGGAAGTAGGCAGTGTTACGACCCCCCTCCTTGAGTTCTTTCACTTATGCACGTGCTGCCCAATACTCCTCATTCTTCTACAACCAGTATTGTAACTCTTTTGGTTTTTCCTCTACCTTTTGGAGCATTCCTTGATCCAGGGGAAGAAATTGGACTTCCTTTAGTTCATTTTCCATCTTTTTAACCTTCTTCTTCCTATCACCAAACTTCCCAGCTGCCCACCTTTTGAGATATTCTTTGCATGCATTCATCTTTGCATTTAACTCCACTCCTCCTGTAGTTTCCCATGCCTCCTTTATAGTATGTTTGCAGTCCACCTCACCAATCCACATGGGTTCTAAAGCAAAGTAGCTTCTCCTCTTCCTTCTATGTCTGTCCCTATTGTCTGCCATTAAGATGATAGGAGCATGATCTGACTAAAAAATAGGTAGGTGAATAATCTTACAGTAGCTGAAGAGATTTCTCCATTCTAGCTCAGGTAGGAATCTATCAAAGTCATTCCTGCACAAGGGTCTTTTTTGTTAAACCCATTTTCCAAGTGTAGATATTCCCTTCAAAGCCCAGGTCCAGCAGCTCACAATCGTCTATAACATCTCAGAAATTCTGCATGAATTTTTCTTCCTTCGGTGGTCCCTCTTTCTTTACAGCATTTGAGACAATCTCATTGAAATCACCAAAGAAAAGGACAGGCTCCTCCACCTCATTCTTTAGTTTCCTCATCAGGTACCATGTCTTTGTCTTGCTCTAGTTGTCCGCCCATCCATAGATACCTATGGCTCTCCATTTGACCCCTGCAATATCATCTTTAACTAGGTTGGTCACGTGTCTATTGGAGTAGTTGAGAATTACCACCTCATTATCTTTCCACCATAGACCAACACCTCCCGCCCTCCCATTGCTAGAGATGCACAAACCATCTTTGAAACTACAACTCCTTTGTATGTCTTTCAGTTTCTTTCCTGCAATCATAGTTTCCATAACAAAAACTATGTTGGGGTGCTCTCTCCAACACCAAGATTGGAGAGCCTTGCACGTGTCAGGGTCGCCCAAACCCTGACAGTTCCAGCTAATGATTTTCATTGTCCTTCGCGGGATTGGGCACCGCCAATCACTGCTACTTAATTCTCAAGGACCCTATCTAGATCAGACCCTCCTTCTCTGATTTGCTTAGATTTCTTTTCTCATGTGCCCTGTGTTGGTTGATCATCAAGTTCCATGTTGCACCATTCAGAATCTCTATTCCTCTTCCCAGTTGTTTGTTCCCACACTATTTCATCTTCTAGAATACCCATACGTGCTCCTCTACTCATCTTATACACCCAAGGTTGGTGTTTCTTCTTGTCTCAGTTTGATTTTGTGCCATGCTTTGACTTCAACCCTGCTACCTTCCTCCTTTGTAAATGTGTGACAGCACGTCATTCTCCTCGTATGTTAACATCGTCGTGTCCATCTGGGCATTGTACCCGTCTGGGCGTCGCACCCCTCTGGACGTTTTGATTGATTTTCTCATGATGCCCCTGGTTGATCAGCCGTTCCGATAACGTCATCCTCCTCCTCATCTAGTGCACGCTCATCAATTTTAGCCATCAATTGGAGGGCGAGTAGATCATCCCTGGAGAAACGTGTGACCCGACGAGTCATTCTATTCCCCGACGGTAACGCCGCATCCTCAGATCGTGCGCCCCTACAATCTGCATTGTTGAATTGCCTCCCACTGATGTCTTCAAAGAGCCTTGCTCACCCGAACTCGCTTGTCCTCCGTCATCCCTTGTCCTGTTCGCTTGGCCTGTCTCGCTAGACGCGTCATCTACGTCTCACCCGAGTGGACGTTGCGGAGGGCCGCCCCAGAAGTGATGGTGATCTTGCCCGTTATGCGTGCCTCCAACGCTGCTACGTGTCTCGTCCTCCTGTTGGGACGATGACCCTGACGCGTTGTACTTGAACGTTAACTTCCTCCTTGCTACCCCGGTGTTCCCAGTTTGCTCGCGCTCTGTCCTCCATTGCTTCTAGGGCAATGCCCTCATCGAATTCTCCCATAGTTGAAATTGGTCGCCCTCTGCCGCTATGCCCTGGCAGTCTTTGTCGACATGCCCTATTCTTCTGCAATCAAAATAAAAATTGGAGAGACGCTCATACTTCACTTCCACATCAACAATGTTTCCCCCTTTAACCCTAATCTTCAGGGCCCTCTTCAAGGGCTTCATGACGTCCAACAATATTCTAACCCAGAGGGATGAGTCCCACCCCATGTCGTCGTTGTCGATCCTCAAAACCTCTCCCACCCGCCCTGCTATCTCTCTGACGGTGTTATCCCCTATGTATCCCAAGGGAAGGCCATACATCCGAATCTAGGAAGGGCTTCTATTGATGACTATGTGTCCCGGTTGCTCCTCTTTGCAGATCTCCTTGAACAGTAGTAGGCGCCCGTCAAAATTCCACAGCGCCCCATCAATAACTCTCTGCCTATCCCTCTAGTGGGTGAATTGGATTACTAAGATGTCCCCCTCAATTTGCTTGAACTCCGTCGTCTACCTAGACTCCACGCCCGAGTCAGTATTCATTCCATCGCTCTAAAGTTGAACGTTTAATCCGTCAACAACCTCCCTACCAGTGCTAGTTCCGTGTGATCCTCCTCGTCACCACTTCTGATCAGTTGGACGTCGATCGGTTCCTCCTCCTCGTCCGTCAGTCGAAGACCCGCATATCTATCTGCCAGCACCGCCGCCATCCTGGAGACGAGACCAGAAGAAAGTCAGTAGCACTTGAACTTGCAAGAGATGGAACCCTAGAGGGTGGAAGAAGAATGTCCACAGTCTATAACCCTAATCGCCAGAGCGACGGGCTGCAAGGGGACGAGTTTTTTCCCCTTAGCTTGTATGGTTGTTGTGTGTTACAACACAACCAGTGATGGTTTGCACATCTACTTACTCTTATATGTGGAGAATTAGGACAAATTAGAAGTCCAAGAGTTATAATTTGGCAAATACTTTTGCGGTCGTTTTAAGGAGGGAGTTATTTTGGTTTAAGTTAACTTGCCTTTTTTTCTATATAGTATGGCCAATTTATTTTGTGAGAAGGCGAGAACGCTGGTTCAAGTCAGTAAATACGGAGTTGGTGGTGGTGGTCGTGATCATATAATTCTACCAGTTGATGTGAATTGTCTCTATTCAGGTTGTGGTGGTAGTCAAATCTACCAGTTGAGGCGAATTGTCTTTATCCATGTTTTTACTGTCCAATCATCCTATAGTCCAATAATTCAGGGGACGGTATCTGTGCCTGCGGGACATTGCATTAAGTGAATGAGCTGGTGCAGTACACCGCAAGCTGTAGCAATTCTAGAGTCCACCATGAATCAATTCCCTCTATATGTAGGCTATAAACCTCTTGTTTCTTTCTGCTCAGGTACACCCCCTTAGCCCCCCTTCCACACTACCCATCCACCCACCCACCGCATCCCCACCCCTAACCCCCCGCAAGACAAAGAACTATACCATTGCCCTCTCATAACCAATGCCAAAACCTCTCCTCTAATCCCACGGGCCAGGTAGAACGTTCTTCCTATCTGCTTTCTCCTCAAACATACAACCTTGCTGATTGGGAATCATGGCGGTGGGTCAGCCAAAAGCTACGTCACTGCATTTTCTGGTTCTTTTCTGCATGATCACAATATCCTTGCTTCTCTCTGTGTCCGCGGGTTCCCCAAATCCTGAAGGTTAATGTCTTTGTAAAAGCTGTTCCCTGAAGTCTGCTCCGCAGTGTCTCAATCTTCTTCTCCATTCTGCATGCTTTTAACCGAGTTGGTTAGTCCCTGCAGGCTATGGGCAGGCGTCGGACTCGGGTTTTCAAAAGCAGCAAGGACAAAACCGGGAAAAGTTGGGGGTGTTAAACCACAACATGAGGTCACTGATTGGCTCAACTGCTCCAGCCTGCACATACAATGAGTGCAGAGGGTGCAGATTCACCTGCAGAGCGAAGCAGGTGCCCGTCGACGCCACCGACCCTGTAAATAGTGCGTACCGCCACAGATGCGTGTGCCACTGGTAGATCCATTTAGGGAATTACGTGGGACGAAATCTTGCTCTATATATATAGTCTGCTCATTCTTTAATAACCATCTACCTGACGATTTTTGTTGTTATCTCTAGTTGGGAATTGATTAGCTAGCTACCGAAATCTTGAGCGAGTTTGTATTAATCCCACCATTAAAAGTACCGTGTTCATGATATCATTGTGTAGGAGTTAATAATATATTTCAGTATTTTTGATGAAAAAGAAAGAAATATGCTTTAGTATATACACAACATGGATATGAAGTGAAAAGGGAAAATTGGAAGCTAAAATATCAGCTACCTGGCTTCCAGCAAAGAGATAAACACTGATCTATTGCTTTTGTGAAAAAATATGTATGAAACATGTGATGTATCTGGTTCAAGAATGTTCAATAGTAAAGCAATGTTAATTGTTGGGCTTGTGCGAGCGTTTTGGGTTGCAAATCCAGTAAAATCAGTTGATGAAAAAAACAACTCAGGAAGGATTAGGCTATGAGAATGATCAGAAGAAATGTATAATTATAATACATACCAAAAGGACAAAAGCATATAATATAGCATTCGGTTCATTTTGGGAACAGTACAAGTAGGACAAATTTGATAAGCAAAACAAAAGGTAAGCAATTACAACTGTGTGGTGGTATAGAAACAAGATGTATATCACTTGGTCTATCCAATCGGTCAATCCTCAAACTGAAAGAAAATGGTGTCAAACTAATGTTATGGGTTGTATGAGAACCCAATTACCAAAATATGTTTTAAAACAACAAAATACAACATATGGCCTATAAGGTGTTGTCGTTTAAATGATGAAATAGAAAAAGATAATTTAATGTGCATACGTTGTTAACTAGCTACATGCATTTAATTCTAATTTGACTCATGAATTATATTCGGTTTGTATTTTTTTTAAATACCCGAGTTTTATTTTATTCAGACCGCTCTCGGTAGGTGGTGTTTAAGTTTGTTACAGATACATGAGATGATTGAACCTCTTCCTCATATTCTTTGAGGCTGAGGTCTGGGCAAATTCTCCATTCTTGCTGCTAGACGTCATTTTTGGCGGATCATTTGGCTAGGATATCCGCAATTCTGTTAGATGATCGCCTGTTATGGATGATTTTGATATTTCCTTTCAAAGTGAGAAGGTGATGCATGTTCTGCTTGAATGGCTTGAATCTCTGGGGTGTTTGTATAACATCAGTGAGAATTTTGAACGCCAATAGAGTGTCTGTTTCTATGATAATGTCTCTTGGTTCATTGATGATTCTTTTGACTCCTCTTATCACTGCTTGTATTTCCACCTGTAATGTATCCGTGTAAGGGGCTAGTTGGGCTCCTCCACTTATCCATAGCCCATTTGCATCTCATAGAACAAAACTCGTGCTAGCCTTGTGAAGACGTTTGTAGAGAACTAGTTGCTTACCAAAAAAAACATCTACATTTAGTTTCAGAGTTTGGGGTGCTGGCTTTGTCCACTTGATATTTTCAGGCTCCACAGTTCTTGGAGGTTGAATGAGACGTGAGAAGGCATAGATTGTGGTAGTAACTTGCTTGTTCAGAATGTTCAAGGCTTCTGCAGCAGTTATAGTCTTGTTCGAGAAGACGAGATCATTTCTAGCTTTCCATAGAAACTTAGTGGTTGAAGCGAACCATGTCTTGTGGGTGTTAGAAGCTTTCTTTTTAGTATTTCTTGAAAACCATTGTTGTATAGATGGATCGTTGCCAACATACATGCCATGACGGAGTGTGATTTCCTCCCAAATCTTGGATGTGTATGGACAGTCCCTAAGAACATGAATGGTGGTTTCATTATTGTTATTACAACGGGGACAACGAGGATCTGTGGTAATGCCCCTCATAACTCTATTATGATTTGTCAGGAGACCTTCATGTAGTGCTTTCCAAAGAAAAAACTTTGTGCGGTGTGCAATAGGTAGTTTCTAGATTAGTTGCCAACATCCATGTGTCGTCACACACTAGTTCTTGAGCAGGTCACTGTAAATGACTGCGGTTTTAAAGTTGCCATTAGGATTATGGATGAAATGCCATTCATCTTCCCTTGCATTTGGGTCGGGAGGGATCATATTCTGTATCTTGATGCAAGTGTCCTCGTCAAACCAGTATAGTAGGAAGATGGTATCCCATTGACCTTGATTCGTCATCGAACTCACTTTAAGATCAGCAATATCTTCTGGAATGATTCTTTCAGGTTTCAAAATAGGAGTTTGAGAGGAATTTATCCATCTGTCCTTCCAAACTGATGTAGAGGTGTCGTTTAAGACTACGTGTCCCATATGATTCTGTATGGTGCTGGTATGAGAGTGGATATGCTTCCATAACCTTGAACCTATAGCCATACCTTTATCTTTAAGGTGGTAATATTTGGAATGCATGAGATCCCGCCAATGGATATGTCTATTAGTAGCAAAGTCCCATACATTTTTTGAGAGAAGAGCCTCATTTTGAATTCTAGCAGGATGCACACCCAGTCCCCCACTTGATGTAGGTGCTATGATTTTCTTCCAGGAGATCGTATGTATTTTCCTAGTATCACTTTTATGACCCCATAAGAAGTTGCGGATTGTCTAGTCAATACTATCACAGATTGACATTGGAAGCTTGTTTGATTGCATCATATATGCTGGGATTGAATTGAGAACAGAACAGGCAAGGGATGTTCTTCCAGCAAGAGAGAGGGTGCAGTTGGCCCATGAGGATATTCTTCTTTTTATGGAATTAAGAATGGGAAGGTATATATGTTTGTTAGGCTTTGAGTGAAAAATGGGAACTCCAAGATGCTTCCCTAGGTTTTGTGTTTCCTTGATTTCCATTTTCCTACAGATCCATCTTTGAATCCTCCTATCTGTATTCTTGGAGAAGAAGATAGAGGATTTTTCTATCGAGAAGGATTGACCTGATGCATTCTCGAACCTTTTAAGTGTTTCCATTATTGTTGCAGCTTGGGCAAGGGAGGATTCTCTGAAAAGGATGATATCATCAGTGAAACAGACATGAGTGAAAGTGTTGCTCCTCATGATCTTTAGAGGTTTCCATGTTCCCTTTTCCTCTTCGGCTGATATTGCTTGGCTAAGTCTGTCCATACATAGGACAAAAACATATGGTGATAAAGGGTCTCCCTGACGAACGCCTCTAGAAGGTTTGAAAAGTGTAAGAGTGCATCCCTTCCAAGCAATAGCTATTTCTCTAGAAGTAATAATCTTCATGATCAGTTGTGCTAGTGTCTTTGGTATGGCCGTTCTTAATAGCATATATTTGATGAAATCCCAACTCATTCGGTCAAAGACGCCTTTGCTAAATCAATTTTGATTGCCATGTTAGGTTGCCCATACTTTCTGGAATGCATAGAATGGATTATCTCTTATACAAGAATGATGTTGTCTGAGATCCTTCTTCCTGGAATGAAACTTGACTAATAAGGAGATATCCAGTCATCTAGGTAGGGTTTTATTCTCTCAACCACTATCTTAGATAGCAGCTTGATTGAAACATTATTCAAAGCAATCAGCCGTAGGTGGTTACAAGATTCTGGAATGGGTACTTTGGGTTTAAGCACCATTAAGGATCTGGACATGTCCTCGGGGATGTTCTCGCCTGCAAAACACTTGGTGATGGTGGATATTAACGAGGTTTTGATGCGGGTCCAATTAGTTTGGAGGAAACCAACGTCGATGTCGTCTGGGCCTGGGGCTTTAATGGCATTCATTTTCGAGAGCGGTGCGAGGATTTCTTCTTTAGCTGGGGGGTCAGAACAAATCTGTTGCTGGTGAGGCAGCAATAGTGGAAAAATGCCAATGTAAGATGCTGCGATGTCAGAGTGACCGTGCCTGTGATCATCAGTAAGGAGCTTGCTGAAAAAAGAATTGATGAGCGCTTTGAGTTTGTCTTCATTATCAATCCAGTTGTTGTTTGCATCTTTTAGTTTAGAAATTGAGTTCCTCCTTCTTTTGAGTTTTACTAAGCTTTGCAAATACTTTGTGTTTTTGTCTCCAAGGGTGATCCTGTCGCATCTGGATTTTTGTCGCCACTCTTCTTCTTCTTGGTGCAAGATATCTGTATATTCCTGTTGTAGCCTCGTGATCGCATTGTCTAGGGCTTCAATGTGATGGTTTTCTAAGATTATATGTTTCTTCGTGAGGGCGCGAAGGAGGTAGTTTTTGTGCTTACAGGTATTGGTTCATTTTGTTCTGACCCATACTTCAGCTTTTTGCATGAACTGCTTTGATGCTTCAGTGAAATCTAGTGAGTTGTCCGAAGCATTGTTGAGGAATTCATTGAAGCTATGCCTTTTGACCATGAAACAGATGTTTTGAGATGGTTCTTGGTGGTGCTATTTTGGGTGTTAGTTCGAAGGAGGATTGGGGCGTGGTCAGAATTTATTTTGGGCATAACTTTGATCTGTGTGTTGGGGTAGTTGTCGATCTACCTTAAGTTGCAGACCGCTCAATCAAGACTTTCTTGAAGCAATCCCCTCTTGAAGGTCATGCGTGGCCCTGAGGTGCCCAGATCTTCTAAGCCTACAGATGAGAGAGCTTCTGCAAACTCGTTGCAACTATTGATATTGATAGAATCACTGCCCGTTCTCTCTGAGGCATGTATGATGGTGTTGAAATCTCCCATTACAATCCAAGGGAGTTGGGAATCTAGGGAAATAGAGTGAAGATGTCTCCACAGGGATCGTCTCTTATGTTGCTTAGTGTTGGCATAGACGAAAGTCACTAAGTTTTGATTGTTTATAAGGCAATGTATGAATTGCCTGTGGATGGCTAGGATTTCTACCTTACCAATGTTGTGTTGCCACATGACCCAAATTCACCTCTAGCTTCTATACGATGGGAGTAATCGAAGCCAAGGGTCTTGACAATATTATCCGCAGATGTGCCACTAGTTCTAGGTTCTAGGATAACAAAGATATCAATTCCTTAAGCTGTAGTGAAGTCACAGATTGTATTTTGTGTATCTGTCAAGAAGACACCTTGTACATCCTGGATGTGCAGATCATCTAGGATTCTGTGGGGGTTGGGGTTCGCTTCCCTTTCTCTTCTACAATCTCATAATCTTCAGTGGTGCTAGTTCTTCTAGCTTGTTTCCTTGGACCTGCCTTTGGGATGTCGGGAGTTACTTTCCTGTTGCGAAGGTGTATACTTACACTCCCTAGCTGAGGTACTTTACCTTTGTTTGTGGAGGGATTCTATGTAGTCGTGGTTCCAAAGCAGAACGTGATCGGTTGAGAAGATGTTGAAGTATCCCCAGGGATGATTATTGTGTCGTCATCTAAGATTTCAGTGGTGACATTTCTGTGCCAAATGTTGTTTGGTTGTAGAATGAGTTTGGGGTATATATGTTTCAGTTTGTTTCTTTTGGTTATGTTGCTTTGTTTTTTCTTTCCTTTGATGCCAGTCTATTCCAGCCACACGTTCAACAATGATTTGTGGGTCTATTTCATTGGGATCATCCTCAAGATCTGTGTGAAGTGAGTTGAACTTGTTAGATGTCTGCATTGTCGGCTTTTCTTGGTTAGTTCTTCTTGGTTTCCTTTGAGTGGGTTGTGCGTGCATAGCTTCAGTGAACTCGCCCAAAGTAGGAATGGGTTCTGGAGAGCCGTTGCTTGTTGATGGTTACTCTGTCAGGGATTGTTTTTTGATTCCACATGATTCTACTGTGTGGCCTATACGTCTGCAGTGCATACAAATTGCTGGGAGGTTTTCGTATTCAAGAGTACATCATTCTCCTTGGACGATGATAGTAGGGACTAGGGCTTTAGTGGAGTCGAGTTTGATGGCTATTCTAGCAAATCTACCTCTCTGTTTTTGTTCAGTGTTTGAGTCGACCCGCATGGTGGTTCCGATGCAGTTTCCGACTTCCTCCAGGAACTGTCGTTGGTAGAGGTAGATCGGTAGTTTAGGTACACGGACCCATGCCACTATGTATCTGGGATTACCGTCAGACGGTATGAATTCTGGGTCCCATGGTTGGACACTGAGATAGGATCCCATCATGGGCCATGGACCTCCAGTGAGAGCGATTAAGTAGTCGTCTTCTCTAAGCAATTGAATGAGAAAGTACTGGTTTTCTAGATCGATGTTTGTATTTGATAATATAGAATAATTTAAAATTTAAATATTCAAGGATTGTTCAATCAATAATTAGTCGATTTCTAGATACATGGTGACACAAGAAACTTTACACTTTACTTGGTTGTATGAAATGTTACAAAATAAACAATAAAAAAACTTAGAACATAAAGAAAACTCTAAAATTAGCATGATAATAGCTCAAGCTACATGAAAAGCTAGGAATGGTACAACAATATAGTCAAAATATGACACAACCTTGACTATATTCAATTTGCATAATATTTTAATATTAAGTAATCATTTTCATGTAGCATTTATGCAGGGAATACAACTTTAATTATAAATATAAAAAAATTAGGAGTTGGATAAATCATGTAATGTAATGATTACAATGATTAGAGATTTTGATGAAACCACAAGGTAGATATCCCCATTATTCACTACCCCATTCAGGAACCATTTGATATACCTACCCATCAAGTAAGCAATCCCAACACAATCAACATTTCACAAAATTGTCAATTTAGACATGCCTCATGGTTTTTTTTCTCTAAGGATCCTTATTGCCAACTTGCAAAGTAAATAAAGAGTTCATATTATACACATCTATATAGATGACATTATTGTTCAGATAGTCCCCATCCAAGTTCCCCCATTATAGAGAAGAGACCTGGTTATCTAGGGAAGGCATGATCCTAGACATGCTAGGGCTGAAGAAATCATCATGCCTACCCAGTGATATGATATAATTTTTCCATCTATATTATTGCAATCACATTCGACTTTGATTGCCTAATATTATGACAATTGTGTCCAGTAAAAATGCATTTACAAATCACAATTTCCTGACAATGTTTTTCTAGGAATTATATTATTGCAAAATCATTATCTCATATCAAAAACATAATTCATCATATGTTATATGTTTAATTAGCTGACTTATTATCGAATATACTTTACATGGCATCATTCAATTTTTTTATCACAATTATCTTTTTTAGGGATTCAATCACAATTTATGTGACACTCGATCCTGAGATCAAACAAGCATATATAAACAATTGGATAGCATAGAACACAGTTTTAATAAATATGTTGAGCATAAGACACAAAACTTTTTATTAGGTTTAAGAAAGTATTACTGTCGAGGTTTTCCATTTAAAACTAGTTTCTACAATGAGCATGCTTTATACATTTAAATATTTCCATTCTAACTATATCAACCAATCATGTACTTGATGTGATCCCATAGGATATTTCTATATATCAAAAGGACAGTTCAATTGTTTCTATAATTACATCATTTGCACTAGTTAACTACTCGGAGTTAAGGATACAAAATGTGAATCACCCCTCCCAAGATTCTACTATACAATGGACTCTATCAGAAGACTCTAATTAACACCTTATGTTAAGTCCTCCTTATACTAGTGATACTGAAATGGAGACTCCTCACTATGACAACCATGTAGAGTATCTGAAAACCCAAACTTTGGTTTAACAATGAGCATGAGACAAATGTACAAAAAATGATGCAAATCCTATACTATGATAGAAATATATGATGTTATGTATTTTATCTGAGTAGGTTGGTAACTATAGCTAGCATTTATAAATTATGTGTGTAATTGAATATAAATATGAACTTAATATAAAAAAGTAAGGTAATCAAACTATCTCTATAAGGAAATAATCTTTCAATACTTTCCTCAATTAAACTAGATAGTACCATCAAAGTTAGGTATGATTGATAAATTGCTTACCCACCATATAAGATCTTATGTTATCAGCCACAATAAGATCTCAACATGCCTACTCCTATGATGGTATATAATATTGTAGTGGCTCATTGCCTGGTGCTCCACATAAGTCTAAGTTCAAGCACTAGGGAATTGCCACCTCATCATCATATCACAGTAATGTCAATAAGGGTTAGATATATCTGTGATGCCCCGATGCACCACACAACGAGATTACTCAAAACAAAGCACATAATTATTACTAAAAACCAGATTACTATAAAATAAGGTAAATTGAAAGCGATATCACATATCCACATCGAGTGGAAACACTTGCATCTGACTCCATAAAACCACCTGTATTATATATCTCAGAACAAAATATTATTACATGATATTGTTCACTGACTCGCTGGCCACAACCTGTTACATATAATAACATGTGCATATGCATACATGCCAAATCTGAACAACAATGGTATATAGCCAAAAATCTCATATCGATGTACAAAACACAAAAACCTCCCCAAGGACCTGAGATTACAAAGACGACACATAAGACTCTACTAAAAAATACTAGCAACATGTCCAACCTTTCAAAAACTACTTCTCCTGTTGTTTCTCGACCTCAATCACATGATCTCTACCTCATCATGCACGACCACCTAAAAGATGTGGAAACCCACGGGTTGAGACCAAATGTCCTAGCGAGAGATATAACTCTCCGCCAATGTCTATCATAAGCACATGTAAACTAATTCATATAGATAAGATTATCATCAGGTTGGTCCATATTCAGCTAAACGATATTTATTAAACTCATAATTCAAATTAAGAAATTTGGGCAGTTACCACTGAGTAGTAGAACAATTTAAACTTTTAGAAGGAATATGAAGAACATGTATTACATTTGATTTCTCTTATGACATTATAATTCAAGAAATCAGTAAAAAAGATAAGGCAATGGGTCATCCAATGTGAATCCTATTTGAACCTAACCAAATATTCTACATGGCTATATTACACTTCAATTATTCCCTGAGGATTTGAGTCATACAATCCAAATCCATCTGACCACTACTAAGTCAAAATTAGTGCCATAGAAGATCAATAGAAGAGTCATACACCATAATCTTCATCTTCCCTACTCGGTCAGTTCGAGTCTGCACTGCGGTGACATATAGTCAAACTACAAAGACATGAACTTATAATCAAAGCTATAGTCATATAGAGACAAAAACTCATAGTCAAGGATATTGTCATGTAAAACACCTGACCCGCCTTGGTACAAGTCACAATGCTGGAAACCGGGGTATATAACCCAAATCACAGAGGTACAATCGCAACTCTCCTCTATCACATCATATTACATGATCATCACCGATCCCTGACTGTAGTTGTTCTCAAAATACTTGGGATCAAGATGTCAAGGACACGTAGACACTTTCTCCTCGCATGTTCAACAATATGCGCTTCGAGTTTACCTTGGGAGTACCTATTTCACCATTCATCAAAGTACTAATGCTGAAGATAGATCTATGGCACAGAGAAACTACATGATTAGGGTTTCACTTGATTAGTTAGGCCAATTGAGTATCTTTTAGCATCAATCAGGTTACAACGTATAAACCCTAAACAAACTCTACAAAGATAAGGGGATATAAAATATATAAAATATAACTTGTCACATCATTGCCTGATACTTGTCTCACTGCCATTCACAAGACCATCACCAATATCACATCATTATGGGATATCAATCCCTCAATCACATCTCTAGATGATTTCACCTCAAACTAGACACAAGGCACTTGTCAAGTCATTAGACCCAAACACATAAATCTTGTACATTCATTATCATATTGTGCCTCAAAAATGCACATAATCACCACCATGTATTATACGAGGATCACCATATAATTAATAAGCTTATGATATTAATTCAACCTACATGGTTAGGATTACACATGTAGGAGAGAGAAAATATATTCAAATTCTAGTCATCCAT
This sequence comes from Alisma plantago-aquatica, assembly GCA_963693085.1. Classification (NCBI taxonomy): domain Eukaryota; kingdom Viridiplantae; phylum Streptophyta; class Magnoliopsida; order Alismatales; family Alismataceae; genus Alisma; species Alisma plantago-aquatica. The sequence goes on from OY856410.1 coordinate 415,558,778, forward strand.
GCAAGATCAACAAGTATATCATACCCTAATATTAGGGTTAGGGTTTCACACACATAGGTGATTAGGTTTTTAATTTCATTACTTATCACCAAAACATAGATACATCATCTCCCATATGTTTGGAGCACATTAGGATTAAGAAACATGATTAGGATCAATTAAATAATCATCCAAACAATACTATGTATTAACCATCAACTACTTGTGTATGCACATGTAGCGACCATACACACATGTATGTGTCGACTCAAACCATCAAGACATAGTGTTGTGACCGCAACACATATATGTGAAGAGACCACAACACTCAGGGCTACTTGTAGCGACCGAAACAATCCCAAGGGGTAGTGACTCATCCACCAAAATAATGGTAGCAACCAAAAGCCAAGAACTCTGAGATGTAATGAGCACACCTAGGGTTAGGGTTTGTTGCGCCCTCAAAAACCCACACATGTGTAGCGACCTCAAGCCACTAAGAGGAGTCTAGTGACCTAAAGGTCAAGATACTCCAAGGAACATTAAAACACCTCCTCAAACCGAAGTACCACATTCAAAATAGAAGATTAACGTCAAGGAAAATCATCATCACCAAGTGGAAGCTCGATACCAAGATAATCACCAAAACCCTAACACTTATGTCATGGAAATCACCATCAAAGGACCATATTTATGAGAGATAAAACCTACATGCATACATGCAAAAACAAAACTAAAAATTCATGCTAATCCAAAATACTCAACCCATGTGTATGTTGATAGAATCTATAACCAAGAGCGAGAGAAAACCATCCATTCCATAATCACCACCAAATCAGGTACCAAGATTGGGGTTTAGGAGAAAGAGATATCTACTTTTAAATACTAGAAAATGATAAACATTATATCATGATAACTTCACTTAGCACATTATCATCACATTTAGAGATTAAAATAGTAGCATGAAAGCAAGATTATGGTATAGATAATAGAAGATGGAAAAGAGTTATACAACCCATCTTATGTAGAGATCAAGCTCCAAGTCACAAGATCTAAGAGAGAGAAAGAAACTCCAACAAAGATCAACTCTGTGGCCACAAGATCACCTCAAAAGAGAAGAACACCATGGTCAAAGGATAGCTCAAGAAAGAGGGTAACAACCACAGGCCAAACAAGAAGAAGAAAGAAGAGAGTTTCTTGAAACATACTTGTCCTCAAGTATGCTCTAACTCAATCTCTCTACAAAACTTCCACAAAAAGAAATTACATATGCAAAGTAAAAGATGATTATTGCTAAATGGGATCAAAGATGACTTAGTGCAAGCATTTCACCTCTCTCCTCTCATACTTTCACAATCCAATCATGAAAGGAGCACAAAGCATATGAACTTCAAATATAGCGCATGGAATACACAAGTTATCCATATTTCTTTCATAAAGTTCCAGGTAAACTGTTTCATGGTGGCGTTGATCAAGAATGACTACGAGTGTTGTTTCACATTCATGCATTCAGTCTTATATTTCAAACCACACCAAAAGACCCACGTGGCTGCGGAAAAAGGAAAAATGAGCTAAGTTTGATGTTTCTTAGCTCAATGGGTATGAAAGTGGAAGAAAGGGTTGCGGTAAGATTTTTGGAGTGTTTTTACACACTCATCTTTTCTTTATTTGAATGCTCTTAAACAGGAGCATCCTTTTATTTTGTTTTTGCTTTTCTTTTTCTTTTCTTCTCTTTCTTTCCCTTGGTGTAGATGGGGCATATGGTGGATAGAGTGAAGCGGGGAGGTAGAGATGTGGCCACCCCAAAATTTTGGAGGTGGCCAAGGCTGATTATGTGCACTAGGGCATCTTTTTATGAGGCGTAGGGGTATGAAGATGGTGGAAGAAGAGTCGAGTCAAAGAGGGGTCATTGGTATGATTTTCCATATAAGACATCCTTCATGAAATTTAATCCAATACTTCATCCTAGATATCACACCACATGAATGAACAAGATGAAATTGATATATCAAACAAGTGATTCCACAAACACTAAGTGTTCAAAGCTTGCTCAAGTTCACAATTCAGCCAAATCAATCACAATCATGAGAGAGGTGATGCACATGTAAAAGTCAAACATTGATACCACTTAGCAATAAAGCATGACATTTCACTTGCACTAGTCAAAGGTCATCATTTTTACTCAAAACAGTAGATATTGGGTCAAAACATACTTTTTAGACAAGAAATCTCAAATTTGGTCAAAATTGGCCAAAATGGTGCCAAGTTGCCTTCAATCACATCTAAGCCTATATTATTGAACTTAAAGCAGTAAACAAGCAAATCCTAGCTAAAACATGCAAAAATTACCAAAAATCTACATGATATGCAATGCATGGAAAAAGAGAATTTTTTTTGAAAATTATGCAAAAATTGCAAGAAAATAAACTACATGACATGAAAGTATGAACAACAAGCACACAAAGTATGGATGCACAAATATGAGAGATGGTTATACTGTTCAGTCATCTTGAGCAAAAACTTAGAACAAGGAACATAGAAGAAAGTGGGGTAAACAGGGGCTTACCGCCCTACCACCCCAAACTTTTAAACCATGTTGTCCTCAACATGAAATAGAAGCTCAGAATGGTAGGGTAGAGGGCATGGAGTCGTGGTAGATAAATGCCAAGAGGGGAGAGAGATCCCAATGTGTCTATTGAGTAGGGGATAGCCTCCACATATGTGGTGTGCACCACGTCCATTTTGGAATGCATGCAACACGGCCGTGTTGTGTGGCACGGCCGTGCTGATATCCTTTCTGTAGCTTCTCTACTGATTTGCAATTTTCTCTTCATTTTTGTTCTCCTCCTTGTTAATATCATCCATGCATCACTCTCCTTCCAATGTGCCTGTCCTAAAATGACATAAACAACAAAGACTGTCAAGCATAAAGTGTGTGTGTGTTTTCTTGGAAAGTGTAAAAGCAAAGCAAAAGTATCAAAAATTGAAGTTTGGGTGAAAAAAATCCCAAACCTAGGTGGGTTGCCTCCCACAAGCGCTAAGTTTCATGCCTTCAGCTGGGCTTGTTGTTCTTTCACCATCAACCATGGTCCAAAAACAAAATGTTTTCACCCCCATCATAAGCAATCCTCTCAAATGCTTTCCTTGATTGATATTCCTCCCAAGGGTCATGCGAGCTTCGTAAGTCTTTTTCAGCAATTCTCTCTCCTTGGGGATCATCATCATAGATCTTAATCAGCCTTAAGACCCTCAGAAATCTCATGCCATAGGTTTTCTCTCTCTTGAGGAACGAGTCTTCATAGGAACCAAAGAGAGGGGTCTCAACCATATCCATTTGCTCATGGGAAGTAAGGGGAGCATGTGATAGTTGTGGTGGTGGCATCGGTGTTGATGGCCGTTGGACTTTAGGTGGAGGAGGGCATTGAGGTTGGAAGGTGAATTGGTAGGAGGGTTGTGGCAATGGAGGTGGTGGTAGTGTGTAAGGATTAGGATAGCCTTGGAGGTAGGGTAGTGGAGGAGGGAATTGAGGTTGGAAAGTCAAGTGGTGGGAAGGTTGTGGCAATGGAGGTGGTGGAGGTGTGTAAGGCTTAGGATAGCCTTGGAGGTAGGGTGGTGGAGGAAATGGATGGGTTTGTGCATTTTGGCCTTCCATCTTGTCTTCTCCGAGTGGCTTGTCACATGCACAAGGCACAACCAAACAAAAGAAAGCAAGTTAGCAAACCAATATACACAAAGAATGCAAAGAGTAATGAATAAAGAATAGCAATGATGAGGGCAGTAGGAAAAGTCAAAGCAAAACTAATTAGCTAGGCTGAGCACCTCTAATCCCCAGCAACGGCACCAGAAAGCTTGGTGCGATTCCGCTAGAGGTGCAACACACTAGCCGATTTGACCCGACTAGATACACCCCACGAGGTCAGAACACACGAGATGGGATTATGCTTTTGAAATTTATAAACCTAAACTAGCTACCTACGTCTACTAAAACACTACACCCGCAAGCGCACGGGGTCGTGTCATAGTATAGGAAGGTGGCAAGTAAAGGGTCGATCCACAGGAAAAAGAGGGGGCGCTAGAGCTAGGTTAGTTTTGCTAGGTTCCTACTGCAGAGACTAGGGTTAAGGGTTTAAAGGTTGATTTGATTGTTAACTAAGGATGAACAAGAAAGTAGTTAAAGGCAGGAATGAAATCTACGTTAACCCTAGACTAGATTAAGACTAAGCAAGCAAGGAAAAACTAAGCTAGGTATGAAAAGACAAATTATGCTAAGGCAAGCAAGAGAAAAGCAAAAGAGCAATTAAAGAACTAAACTAGCATAATCAAGGCAAGAGCAAGGCAAGAAGCTAACTAAGCAAGGAAAGAACTAATTCAGCTAAGCAAGCACAAAACTAGGGTTTTAAGCAGTAACGAGATGTGTGGGCTGTTTAGGGGTATGCACTTATCACTTAAGTTGGGGGGTGACATGTGAACATTATGATTCCATTTAGATTATCCAAACCAAACAACAAGTTAGAGTCTAATGGATTAACCTAAGCTACTAATTGGCCATGGATATGCTAGGTTGTGTATAGGGGAACTAGTCCCTAACACCCCCCTACTACCCTTATGAGGCTCAATTGGGTTAGGGATTAGGTTCAATCCAAATTAGAGTCTAATCAAGTCTAGGTTTCTAGATTAGGCATTCCTAGGGCAATTAGGGGCCGAGGGTAGTAATGAGGAGGTGAAATTAGGGCTTTGGACCCCAATTCCTCAGAAAGCTTGGTGCGATTCCGCTAGAGGTTCAACACACTAGCCGATTTGACCCGACTAGATGCGCCCCACGAGGTCAGAACACACGTGATGGGATTATGCTTTCGAAATTTATAAACCTAAACTAGCTACCTACGTCTACTAAAACACTACACCCGCAAGCACACGGGGTCGTGTCGTAGTATAGGAAGGTGGCAAGTAAAGGGTCGATCCACAGGGAAAAGAGGGGGCGCTAGAGCTAGGTTTGTTTTTCTAGGTTCCTACTGCGGAGACTAGGGTTAAGGGTTTAAAGGTTGATTTGATTGTTAACTAAGGATGAACAAGAAAGCAGTTAAAGGCATGAATGAAATCTACGTTAACCCTAGACTAGATTAAGACTAAGCAAGCAAGGAAAGACTAAGATAGGTATGAAAAGACAAATTATGCTAAGGAAAGCAAGAGAAAAGCAAAAGAGCAATTAAAGAACTAAACTAGCATAAACAAGGCAAGAACAAGGCAAGAAGCTAACTAAGCAAGGAAAGAACTAATTAAGCTAAGCAAGCACAAAACTAGGGTTTTAAGCAGTAAAGAGATGTGTGGGCTGTTTAGGGGTATGCACTTATCACTTAAGTTGGGGGGTGACATGTGAACATTATGATTCCATTTAGATTATACAGACCAAACAACAAGTTAGAGTCTAATGGATTAACCTAAGCTACTTACTGGCCATGGATATGCTAGGTTGTGTATAGGGGAACTAGTCCCTAACACCCCCCTACTACCCTTACGAGGCTCAATTGGGTTAGGGATTAGGTTCAATCCAATTAGAGTCTAATCAAGTATAGGTTTCTATATTAGGCATTCCTAGGGCAATTAGGGGCCGAGGGTAGTAATGAGGAGGTGAAATTAGGGCTTTGGACCCCAATTCCCCCACGTTCTACCCTTGAGAAGGATCCATACTAATTGCACTAGAATTATCCAATCTAGCCACTTAGATCTCTCACTTAGGTTTAGGAAGATTGATTAGGATGTAGGAAGATGGGAGGCAACCTAGGGATCCAAGAATTGGACCTAGGGGCAAATCCCAAAATTCACACATATAAGCAATTTGCCTAAATTCCTAAGTGATTTCACACACAAACCAACAAGCAATTCATGGAGAATGAGATGCAAATAGAATATAATCATTAACAAATGTAATTACAACATTTACATGCCATTTTCCCCCAACATGGTATCAAAGTAACATATTTTCCCCCAAACAGCCCACCCAAGGGGCCTAGCTACTCATAACAAAGCAAAATACAAAAAGAGAGAAGAAAGAGGTAGAAGAAGCCATGGAGCTCAGAGTAGTGGCTGAAATCCTTCTCTCTAGCAGTTGTAGGGTCGTCCTCCTCCTTCTTCTTGGATGGAAAGGTGTATAATGGTGGTGGGAAGTGGATGGAAGGCTTAGATATGGGGGGTTATGTGGTGGAAATGGTGAAATGGAGTGGATTTGAGGTGGAGGTGGAGTGGAATGGACTGGGTGGCGATTTGGTGAGCTAGGAGGGGGTAGAAGGTAGTTGGCCTCGTGCCCCAGCCGCCACCTAGGTATATATAGGTGTGGGGAGGAAGCACTAGGTCAAGTAGGGGCAAAATGAGAAAAATAGTGAAAACTAGGTGAGTTTTGTGAGTAGCACGGCCGTGGTGGGTCACCACGGTCGTGGTGGGTAGGATAGGCCACGACCGTGGTGTATGGGCATGGTCGTGGGAATTAAAATGGCTAAATGTCAGGTTGGTGGTCAAATTTGGGTTGAAAAGGCCACGACTGTGGTGGGTTGAGGGTAGCACGGCCGTGGTGGGATCTGGTAGCACGGCCGTGCTGCGTGGCACGTCCGTGGTGGGAGATTGTAGCACAGCCGTGCTGTATGGCACGACCGTGGTGGGTGATGGTAGCATGGCCGTGCTGCGTGGCACGACCGTGGTGGGTGGTCGCAGCACGACCGTGCTGAGTGGCACGGCTGTGGTGGAGTATTCTCTACAACTACTTCAAAATTGAGATTTTTCCTGTGATTTCTTCATTTGCAGCACGACCGTTCTGTGTTACCACGACCGTACTGGGGGCTTTGCTTGCGCTTTGAACTTCAAACTTTGTTATCCATGAACTTCTTTGCTTAAGCTTGACTCTTGGCCACTAGGGGTAGGTTGGGGGAGCTATGGGGCCTTCTTTGGGCCCCTCCATCTCTCTCGTCCATCCAAGTGTGGTCCAAGTACCTGAAAAACATGCAAAAAATGTCCATAAGTGCATTTTACACAAATATGCATATTACGGGAAATAACATGTAATCTAATAGATATAGATGTGATTGTAGAGAAAAATGACACAAGATTAAGCCCTAAAATAGGGCTGAATCACTTCTTCTCACTTGGGTATTATCATGGTCAAACCATAGTCTTCGACCCTTGTGAAGAGAAGATATTCAAGAAAACCACCATGGTTACACCATAGTCTCATGGCAAAGAAAGACGAGCAAGATAGGGTGCACAAGAAAATGAGATCAATGTTTCAAAACCACTTACCAAGAAAGAAGATCTCCAAAGATCACCACGAAGGAGATGATCAAGCTCAAGATCACCACATGCAAGGATGATCAGCCACCAAAGCACCTAGATCAATCCTTCTTTGCTCCACAAAGCTTAAAGAACAAGAACAAGTGAGTGAAGAAGAATGAGGGCCGAAAAGGATGCTTGCATGAAGAGGAGAGAGTTTATATACTCAAGGTAGGAGGGAGGTAAGATGGGTATGAGGTGTTAACACATAGAGGCATCAAAAGGACACTTGTCCACCAAGAAAACAACCATGTAACCACTAAATGCTTGCATGCATCAAAGGGTGATACAACCTAAGTGGTGTAGTTCCCATTTAGGTTCACTACACACCTTGATGCGGTTGCAACAAACCAAGGTAGACCATGTAGCAATCGCTACACTAGGTCACCCACACAACAAAGTCGAGACACACCACTACAAGACAAACCCCTACAATGAAACCACCTCTAGATCACCAAGGCTAAAACAAACAACACTAAGGGCATGTTTTAAGGTCGCAACACTCATCCAAGAGTGATGTTGTGGTTGAAACACACAAAACCCTAGCAAGGTTGATGCACATCACTAAGGCAAACCCTAGAAAACTCTAGTATCACAACATGATGCCAACTCATCAACCAAGGTCGAACAAGGTGCCCCATAGCATAATATTCTCTCTCATGATGCTAAGAAACAAGAAACACATTCGATACGTGACACATTGCAAGATAACCCCTCAACATGGGTAAATTGCAACTTGGTCCAAAACAAGCAAGCATGGCTCAAACACCAACCAAACTGGACCAAACTTAAAACATACATATGTCACATGTTAAAAAGAATCTTAAAGGTTTGGATTAAGGTTTAAGCATCTTATTAAGCAAAGCAAGCACACTTAAGAACTAAGCTAGGTCATGAGCCTTACAACCATAAACTCCTAATAAGGATTTCGCCCTCCAAATCCTATGTGAAAAGAGATGTGTACTTCCTACACATCTCCTCCTCAAGATCCCACATGGTTTCCTCCACTCCACGATGATGCCACAAAAACTTAACCAACATGATGTCCTTCTTCTTCAACTTCTTGATCCTCCTATCCAGGTTCAACACATGACCTTTCACATTAGATATATCCTTATCAAGCTCAACATCCATTGGATGCAACACCAACTCTGTATCAGGGTGTTAGGTGGAACCTCCTCAACATAGACACATGGAACACTTGATGTAACCTATGCAACTCAGGTGGCAACTGATACTTATAGGCCACCTTTCCAACACATGCCACCACTGGGTAAGGTCCCATATATCTAGTAGACAACTTACCCTTCTTTCCAAACCTCAAAACACCCTTTCAAGGAAAGACATTGAGATACACCCTGTCTCCCGCTTGGAACTCAAGGGATCTACTCTAATTATCTGTATACAACTTATGCCTATCTTGTGCTGCCTTCAGCTATTGTTGGATCACTTTGATCTTTTCTGTTGTTTTTTGCACAAGCTCCTGACCCAAAAGCTGATATTCACCGGTCTCGTACCAACACAACAATGATCTATAATATCTCCCACACAAACTCTCACAAGGTGCCATATCGATGCTCCTCAAATAACTGTTATTATAGGAAAACTCTATCAAACTACAGTGGATATCCCAACTGCCCAAAAACTACAAAACACAAGCTCTCAATAGATCTTCTAGAGTCTGGATCGTCCTCTCTGACTATCTATTTGTCTATGGATGGAAAGTGTTACTAAACCTCAACTGAGTGCCCATTGTTGTGTGCAGACGTTCCCAAAAATGGCTGGTGTACTGAGGACCTCTATTAGATATGATGGTAGCTGGGATACCAATCAATAAAACAACCTCATCAACATATATATGTGCAAGCTTCTCTGTTGTGAATGTCATCTTCACCAAAAAAAAGTGCACTGCCTTTGTCAACCTGTCAACTATCACCCATATGGAGTCATGACCTTTGGTTGTCCTAGGAAGACTAACTACAAAGTCCATCCTTAGATGATCCCATTTCCAATTTGGTATGCACAACGGTTCCAAAGTTCCTACAGGCTTTTGATGTTCTTCTTTAACATGCTGACTCATTGGACATCTAGAAACAAACTCAACCACATCATGCTTCAAACCAAGCTCTACCATTGATGCATAGCAAACATTGAGGAGTGAGCCTCTTCCGAGACCAACTTCCTCAAATTATCAGCTTCTGGTACCACTGCTCTACCGTGGTAGCATACTATCCCATCTTCTTCCTCATGGAAACCATCACACTTCTCACTGTTAAACTGTGCTCATATCTACTGAATCATAGTATCATCTTGTTGAACATCCTTGATCTGCTGCTGCAATATGGGCTTCACTTATAACTGCGCTAACAAGCCTTCCAAAAAGGACATTTCTAGCTTTACATTCATCTCATGCAAAGACACTAACATGTCTCTCTTGTGGCACACCCAGGAACATAAATGTTCCTTGTCAGTAGATAATGATGATAAAGACTTCTTGCTCACATCATCTGCCACCATACTTGCCTTTCCTGGATGGTAATCTATAATGCAATCATAATCTTTGATTAGCTCCATCTAGTGATAGTACCTCATGTTCAACTCTTTCTTTGAGAAGATGTATTGCAGGTTCCTATGATTCATGAAGATCTGACACTTGTCACCATAAAGGTAGTGTCTCCATATATTTAAGAGATGAACGACAACTGCAAGCTCCAAATTGTGGGTGGGATAGTTCTCCTCATGCATCTTCAACTTTCACGATACAAAAGAGATCAAATTCTAATCTTGCATCAACAAATAACCCAGACTATACTTCAAGGCATCACAAAAGACAATGTCACATTTTCCTTGTTTAGCAAGCACTAGCACTGGTGCACTGGTCAGTTTCTCCTTCAAAAGCTAGAAAGCACATTGGCAATTTTCATCCATACAAATGCCACACCTTTCCTTATTAAATTAGTTATGGGTAACACTATGGCACTGAAGTTCTTGATGAATCTCCGATAGTATCTTGCCAAACCTAGAAAACTATGGAATTCTGTCAAAGTCCTCAGTTGCTCCCACTCTATTACAGACTCCACCTTCTTAGGTTCCACACAAATAACCTCGGGAGATATCATGTGTCCAATAAAAGACACCTTATTCAGCTAAAAATCCCATTTGCTGGACTTCACATACAACTGGTGCTATCTCAACGAGTCAATGCCTGATGCAAATGTTGCTCATGCTACTGGTTATCTCAGCTATATATCAAGATGCCATTTGTGAATACCACCATAAACTGATCAAGATATGGTCTGAACACCATGTTCATCAAGTCCATCAACATTATTGGTGCATTGGTTATACCAAACGACATAACCAAAAACTCATCATGACCATGCCTCCTCTTAAAAGCTGACTTTGGTATGTCATCTGCCTTGATTCACAACTAGTGATATCCATACCTTAGATCTATCTTAGAGAACACCATGGCACCTCGAAACTAGTCCAACATATCATCAATCTATGACAAAGGTAATTGTTCTTTATTGTCACTTTATTCAGCTATCAGTAGTCTATGCACAACCTCATGGATCCATCTTTCTTCTTCACAAATAGCACTGGAGCACCCCACTATGACGTACTCAGTCGAATAAAACCTTTCTCAAGCAGCTCTTGCAATTGTTTCTTTAACTCTGACATCTCAGCTGGTGCCATCCTATACAGTGTCTGAGCTATCAGATGGGTATTAGGAACCAGATTGATCTCAAAATCAATCTATTTGACTGAGGAAACACCTGGGAACTCATCTAAAAACATGTCTTAAAACTCACACACAACTGTCACCTCCTAAATACTCAGACTCCTTACCATGGTATCCCCCACATGCGCCAAAATGCTTCACAACCTTGCCTCATCGGCTTCTCTGCCATCATCGCTGATGCTAAATAGGTTGAAATAGTCTTTCCTATCTCCTTGTAAGACCCACATCTCATCGCCATCGACAAACATTTCCACCTTGGAACTGCAATCCAAGACCAACTGATACTTCTCCAAAGTATCCATTTCAAGGATCACATTGAATCCATGCATGTCAAGTGGTATGAGATCCACTTGAATGATAAATCCTGGAAAAGAAATACACACTTCCCGCACCTCAAAGAAACCAACTAAATACTTTTCTAAATGAAGACTATCATGTATATGACTAATAGGAAAGGAACAACCAGCAATCACTTCTCAAGTGATAGAAGAGAACGTTGCACCTGGGTCAACCAAAATAGATATAAAGCAAGAAGAAGACAAATTAGAATAAAATAACTCCATATGACCATCACAACTCACATGTTGACCACTCCTTCTAGCTGACTCATCGTGTAGAATTGATATGTTGCATGTTGTCGTCCCCTTCCTCTACTGGCTTGCCAGAAGAACCAGCCTGTGACACCTATCCATGTCCTTTGCCACTGCCACTGTTGAACTATTATTGCTATTGTGACCCTTGCTGACTCTGTCTCGATTGTTGGGTAACCTCTTCATCCTTTATCAAGAAAAACCACTTTGTATTCCCAACCTGCCTACACTTGTAGCAAGTCTTGATCTCATACCATGTCCTAGATGGCCCAATCACCGAAACGGATGTGAAACTATGGGCTCCTTCCGGTGGAAAGGTGCAACCTCTATGTTTTCTTGGTAACCACTACAACTGACTTGTTGACTTCTTATGTGACGGTGGTGCTGAAAACCTAGGCTTCTTAAAGCCTCTAGACGACTGTCCTTGATACTATGCAAGCCTCTTCTTGGCCTTCATCTCATGATTCTCCACCACTGATCACTCCACCCTCCTGAGCGACTCCACAAATGTGGCAAACTTTTCTCTATACTCTAGAGATGACAGTGGAGTCAGCAACTCTGTACTCAAACCCTAATCAATTCATTTGACATGCTCCTTGTTCATTGCTTCCATATGAGGACAAAAACTCAGAATCTCTACAAACTTTGCCTCATACTCATTGACCGTCATAGATCCCTGCCAGACCTTCTCAAACTACGTGGTCTTCTTGTCCAGGTAGGTCTCTAGGAAGTAACAGCTCATGAACTCCCATCAAAACTCTTCCCAACTAATCATGACATCAGGCCTTTTCTCCTCCGCAATGGCCCACCAATGGCCAACACTCCCCTTTAACAGATACATTGCATGCTTCACTATATTATCTTCAGGGATGTTGAGGATATTGAAGGCCATCTCCATCTCAGTTTAGCACATATTTGCATCTCTTGGGTCTGTTGTACCCACATATTCAACCGCCCCTACACTCCTCTACCTTTTAAAGGTCTTCCCATAACCTGAAAACTCCGCATTGGGGACTGTCACTCTCACTTGGGATGGGGGCATCTTGTTCTCCATATGGGCCATAAAAGCCATAAACTATCCAAACAGGGTCTAGAAAGCAGGATTGGCCACCACTACTGGGGCAAACTGAGGCATTTTAGGCTCAACATTAGCCCTCTCTTACCCCCTGGCACCACCACCTGGTGCAGTAACACTACTCTCGGTAGCATGTTCTTCATGTTATCTAGTCATCTTTTCTTCTCTTCCTCTTCTTTTGCATAAGTAGAAGTGACCAAAGACAGATTGGAGGACACTAGAACAAACACAAAACCTAGTCTTATGTCCTTGTGGACTCAACAAACTTAAAGCTCTGATACCAACCTAAACTATGATGCCCCAACATGCCACACAATGAGATTACTTAAAATAAAGAGAGGAATTATTACTAACAACCAAATTTCCATAAAACAAGGTAAATTAAAATCGATATCACATATACACCTTGAGTTGAAACACTTGCATCTAAGTCCACAAAACCACCTTTATTATATATCTCAGGTCGAAAGATTATTATAGGATAGTGTTCACTGGCTCACTGGCCATAACCTGTTACATATGATAACATGTACATATACATACATGCCATATATGTACAATAATTACATATAGCCAAAATCCTCGTATGAATGTAGAAACCACAAAAACCTCCCCAAGGACCTGAGAGTATAGGGATGACACATAGGACTCTACTACAATACACTAGCAACATGTCCAACCTTTTAACAACTACTACTCCTCTTACTGCTCAGCCGCAACCACACGATCTCTACCTCATCGTGTATGGGCACCTAAAAGATGTGGAAACCCACGGGGTGAGACCAAATGTCCCAACAAGAGATATAACTCTCTACCAATGTCTATTATAAGCATAGGTAAATTAAAGCAGATAAATAACATTATCACCAGGCTGAGCAGATTCAGCTAAATGATATGTTATTAAACTGATAATACAAATTAAGAAATTTAGGCAGTTACCACTCAGCAGTAGAACAATTTAAACTTTTAGAAGGAATATGGAGAACATGTATAACAATTTATTTCTCTTACCACATTATAATTCAAGAAATTAGTAAAAAAGATTAGGCAAGGGGTCATCCAATGTGAATCGTATCTGACCCTAAGCAAATATTCTATATGGTTGTATTACATATTTAATTATGCCCTGAGGATTTGAGTTCTACCATACAAATCTAACTGACCACTGCTAAGTCAAAATTAGTGCCATACAAGATCAATGGAAGAGCCATACTCCATAATCTTCTCCCACACTACTCGATTAGTTTGAGTTTATACTATAGTGACATAAAGTCAAACTACAAAGACATAAACTTATAGTCAAAGCTATAATCTAGAGACAACAACTCATAGTCAAGGTTGTGGTCTTGTAAAACACCTAGCCAGCCTTGGCACATGTCATGTCGCTAGAAACTAGGGTATATAACCCAAATCACGGAGGTACAACCACAACTATCCTCTATAACATCATATCACATGCTCATCATTGAGGCCCGATCATAGAAGTTCTTAAAACATTTGGGATCAAGATGTCAAGGACACAGAGTCACTTTCACCTCACATACTCAACAATATGTGCTCTAAGTTTCCCTTGGGAGTACCCGTTTCACCATTTAGCAAAGTATCGACGCTAAACATGGATCTATGGAATAGGGCAACCACATGATTAGGGTTTAACTTGATTAGTTAGTCCAATTGAGTATCTTTTTTCATCAACCAAGTTACAACGTATAAACCCTAAACACACTCTAAAAAGATAGGGGTACATAAAATGTATAAAATATAACTTGTCACATCATCACCTGATACTTGTCTCACTGCTATTCACAATACCATCACCAATAACACATCACTTTGGGATATCATTCCCTTAATCACATTTCTAGAGGATTTCACCTCAAACTAGGAACAAGGCAATTGTCAGGTCATTAGACCCAAACAAATAAATCATGTACATTCATTATCATAGTGTGCCTCAAAAATTCACATAATCACCACCTTGAATATATTATACAAGGATCACAATAAAATTCATAAGATATGATGTTTATTCAACCTACAAGGTTAGGTTACACAGGTAAGAGAGAGAAAATATATTCACATGCTATTCATCCATGCAATCTCAATAAGTATAAAATACCCTAGAATTAGGGTTAGGGCATCACACACATAGCTGATAAGGGTTTTCATTTCATTACTTGTCACTAAACCCTAGACACATCATCTCTCATATGTTTGGAACACATTAGGGTTAAGAAACATGATTAAGATCAATTAAACAATCATCCAGACAACACTATGTATTAACCATCAACTACTTGTATATGCACATGTAGCAACCATACACACATGTATGTGTTGACCCAAACCATCAAGACATAGTGTTGTGACTGCAAGACATATATGTGTAGTGACTGCAACATCTAAGGATACTTGTATCAACCAAAGAAAACCCAAGGGGTAGTAACCCATCCACCAAAACAAGGATAGCGACCAAAAGCCAAGAACTCCAAGATGTAATGACCACACCTAGGGGTAGGGTGTAGGGTTTGTTGCGCTCGCAACAACCCACACATGTGTAGCAACCTCAAACCACTAGGATGAGTCACAACAACCCACACATGTGTAGCAACCTCAAACCACTAGGATGAGTGTAGCAACTTAAAGGGAAAGCCTTTTATTGATAATAAAATCATTTACATTAATTCTATTACAATCATCACATGATTGGCTCTCTGGGCATATACACCAACAGACTCCCACTTTCACATAGAGCCAATCACCCATGTATTGTATACCGAGTAACCAAACATGACCATCATGCTTCTTTTGTGAAAGTGCCTTTGTCATGGGATCAACCGATCAATGATATTGCTTTCAGTTGGAACTCTACAAATTTTTACATCTTCCCACTATATGATCTCTCGTACGAGATGGAACCACCTTTGTATAAACTTGGAGTGTTGATGCAATCTGGGTTCATTATCTTGTGCAATAGCTCCATTTTTTCACAATATAGCTCAATTGCATCGTTGATGCTCGGAATGACTCCAAGTTCATAGATGAACTTCTTGGTTCATACAAATTATTTTGCTGCATTCGATGCAATGATATACTCAGCCTCTTGGAACTTTTCCAACTCACAACTCTGTTGTTTAGGCAAAACACAAATTCCGATTGTGATATCTTTGTCAGGTTGGAAACTTGCATCAATATAATTTTTTACCACCAACTCTTCCTCCCCATCGAAGACTAAGAATTGATCCTTAGTACTTGTCAAGTACTTTAGGATGTTCTTCACATTTGTCCAAAGAGCATCTCCTAGATCTGATTGATATCTTCTCGTCATGCTCAAAGCATACGAGATGTCTAGTCAGGTGCACAACATTGCATACATGATTGATCCAATTGCTGATGCATATGGAATCTCAGTCATGCACTCCCTTTCTTCACATAAATAGGGACATTGACTCTTAGAGATGGTAACTCCATGCAACACATGTAGGTTTACTCTCTTTGAGTTCTCCATGCTGAACCGCTTCAACACTTTGTCAATGTATGTGATCTGAGTGAGTTCAAGAAGCCTTCTTGATCTATTTCTATAGATCTTTATCCACAGGATGTAAGATGCTTCTCCCAAGTCTTTCATAGAGAATGTATTTCCAAGCCATGTCTTTACCTTTTATAAAGTAGGGATGTCATTCCCCATCGATAGTATGTCATCTACATACAATATGAGGAATACAACCATGCTCCCACTAACCTTCCTATACACATAGGTTCTTCTTAATTTTAAATAAAGTCAAACTCTTTGACTGACTCATAAAAATGAGGATTCCAACTCTGAGATGTTTGCTTCAATCCATAGATTGACCTTTGTAGCTTACAGAATTTATTTCCAAACTTTGGATCTAAGAAACCCTCAGGTTGTGTCATATACACATCCTCAACAAGATTCTCGTTAAGGAATGTGGCTTTAACATCCATTTGCTAAACAGTTAATGATAAGCTGCAATAGCAAGCATGATCCTGATGGACTTAACCATGGCTACTAGAGAAAAGGTTTCATCATAATAAACACCTTGAACTTGTCTAAAACACTTTGCAACCAATGTTCCCTTATAGGTTTGAAATTTTCTATCCATGTCAGTCTTCTTCTAGAATACCTCGATCTTCTTCCTAAAGACCCACTTGCACCCTATGGGTTTTACCCCTTCAGGTGGATCCAATACATGGATTCCATCTCAGATCTCATGGACTCAAGCCATTTCTCGATCTCTGGTCTCTCAATAGCATCTTGATAGGTAATGGGATCATCATCTATGACCAATTCACTGCCTTCCTGAGTCACAGGATATCCATATATTTCAGGTTTAAGGTGTGTCCTACTAGAACTATGAGGTTCCTGTGTCACATGAGGAATTCGAGATTCCACAACATTTTGTGAGTCTCTTTGTTCCTCCTATACCTCAATTGGTTTAATTTTTTCTTGTTGGTCTTGAACCTCTTCAAGTTCTACTTTGATCTCATTGATTCCTTTGGCAATAAATTGCTTTTCAAGGAATGTAGTCTCTCTGGCAATACACACTTTGTTGTCAGTTGTGTTGTATAAGTAGTATCCCTTTGTTTCTTCGGGATATCCAACAAAGTATCATTTTTCAATTCTAGGGACAAGATTTTTAGGAAATAATTTCTTGACATAAGATTCATACCCCAAAATTCTCATTAAAGACATCTTGGGACGCTTCCCAGTCCATATCACTTATGATGTCTTTTGAACCGACTTTAATGGTATGCGATTAAGTGTAAATGTAGAGGATTTAAGAACATAACACTAGAAGGTAATAGGAAGTGATAAAAACTCATCATAGATCGCACCATATCCAATCATGTATGATTCCTTCTTTGTGATACACCATTATGTTGTGGTGTTCTAGGTGGAGTCCATTGTGATACAATACTGGGGGCTCACAGAAGGTCCTCAAACTCTTGGTTCAAGTATTATCCACCTCAATTAGAATGACGTTTCGTAATACTTTTTCCAAGTTGGTTCTGTACTTCATTCATGAACTCTCTAAATTATTTAAGAGTCTCTGACTTATGTTTCATCAGGTAAGCATAGCCATACCTACTGAAATCATCAGTGAAGGTAATGAAATACTAATGCCCACCTCTAGTAGTTATTCTAAAAGGGCCACACACATCAAAATGTATGAGTCCTAATAGATCACTGGCCCTCTCACTATTTTTAGTAAAGGGAGGGTCGGTCATCTTTCACATCAAACAAGATTCACATGTATCTATTGCTTCAAAATCAAAAGAGTCTACATAACCATCTTTATGGAGTCTAAATATGTGATTCTCACTTATGTTCCCTAGACAACAATGTCAAAGGTATGTTTGGTTTGAGTCATTGAGTTTTTGTTTCTTGGTACTTATGTTATATACACTTGTATCCAGATCTATCAAGTATAGACCATAAGACATTGGAGCACTACCATAAAAGATGCCATCTTTACTAATAGAACATCTTCCATTCTTTATAATAAATTTGAATCCTTTCTTGTCTAAACAAGATACATATATGATGTTGCTATTAATGGAAGGTATGTAATAGAAGTTCTCTAACTCTATTACAAGCCCACTTGGTAAAGTTAACTCATACGTTCCAATTGTGTTGGCTGCAACTCTTGCGCCATTTGCAACACGTAGTTCAACCTTACCTTTCTCTAAAGGTCTACTTCTTTTCAGAACCTTCACATTTGAAAAAATGTGTGACCCACATCCGGTATCTAGTACCCATGATGAAAAAGTAGTGAAGTTAATCTCAATAACATATATACCAGAAAGAGAGATCTCAATCCCTTTCTTCATCTTTCTAGGTTCCCTTATCCTTCTCCTTATTTTGAATGCAGAAGAATTGAACGCTGACTTATCCACAAAATGCTTCTTGGCTTTGCCTTTGTCCTTGGAATCAACTCCACTGATCATCATCTCAGATTTTTCCATCTTCATTTGGGCTTTGACACTTATCAAAATGTCAAGCAACTGTATCAGCGGTCTAGCCATGTTACTCAAGAAATAACACTCGATAAACTAGCTATATGATTCAGGAAACGATTGTAAAATCATATCCGTGGCCAACTCTTGACCTAAAAGAAAACCCAGTCTCTCAAGATGTTTCATATGCCCAATCATATTGAGCACATGAGTCTTTACTAGATATCCCTTTGTTAGTTTGCACTCAAATAACACCTTACGTACATTGTACCTTTCATGGTTATCATGTTGTTTATGCAACTCATAGTTCATACAACCCAACATAAGGTTCTTGATGTTAACAACATCATCAGCATGCTTCAAAGAAGTATCCATGTCAGACTTAGGTAAATTTGGAGTGGATATTGGCTCTATTATTTTAGGAACATGCAAAATATTTCTCACGATCCAGAATCATCTATAAAAATAAATTTCATTTAATTCATCTAATTGTGATGATTGAGTGTTTTCCATTTGATTCTACAAGAGAAAATTTCCCTTTGTCAAAAACCATTTTTGTTTTGATTTGATTGGAAAAATCGATATTAAATTAGGTCTTTAATCAATTATCACTCCCATTATTTTATTTAAATTGACAACTCTTATTACCAATTCAGAAGGTTGCAATGTACAATCTTCTAGTGGACCAAGATCAATATTTCATCAAGCCGTGACTCAATTTTGGTTGATCACCCACAACTTGATTATTTAGGTAGGCCAACTTGCCAATTGCATCTGGATGCAATTTTAGATCAAGGGCTCTAGAGGAGGGGTGAATAGAGCTTCACAATTCTCACAAAACAGATTAGACCACTAAATTATATTAAGTCCAAAAACTTAAACAAATAGCAATTTGATGTCTTAACTAGAAAGCATAGCAAGGATGAGAAACAAGGAAGAGCATGCACTTGGACAAGGTGGTTTATAGTGGTTCCATGTCCTAACTAGGGGCAATGTCAGTCCACTACCTAGAGGTGGTTAATCACTAGGATTTGCAATCTTGGTACTCTTATATTCCATCATAAGATTACAAGACAAAACCACATTCATCCAAGGGCTTAGTACCTCAAGCAAGAATCTTCAACCTGTAGAAGGAGCTTACCCACTTGAACCATGGAGTCTTCAACCATCAACATGGACTTACCCACTCCTTCTTCAAGTCTTCAGCCTTCAAGGGATTACACATTCTTCTTGAGCATTTCCTTGCCTATCTCCTTCACTTGGAGATCTGGAACACCATACTTTCTTCAACCTTGAAGAACAACAACTCCTTCTAATTCATTCGGAGAAGATCTTCAACCTTTTCTTCAAAAGGAAAGAGGGTAGGAAGATGGAGGTGGAGAGCTTTAAATCAATATAGGGAGTAGCTCTCTTACAAAGGAACCTATCTCACTCATACTCACTAATTTGACTTGAAGGTAGAGAGAGAAAGGGTCTCAAAGGGTTAGAACACTCTCAACTAGGCTAGGACCAAGCATGTAGTGAATGAGAAACCTTGGAATGAACTCCAAGAGGTCCTATTTATAGTTGAGGGTGCCCCTTTGGGTTGGGGTACACTTTGGGCCAAAATATAGCCATTTTTTTCTCAAAGCAACGACTCTATTTTCGATCAGATAACACACCAACAGTTACAATCACTTTTTCTACAAATTCTGTATAGTGCAATTGGTCAAATTTCTATAAAGGTAACTGGACCGATAGAGTAAAAGATAAAGTCGATTTTCAAACCATCGGTCGAGTTTGTCCTGAGGAAACTCGACTGACCAATAAAAATTGAATTGTTCAGTTACTCAATCGGTCGAGTTTTGTGAAACCACAACTCGACCAATGCACTCTTCAGAGAATTGATCCAAGAGGATCGATTGAGATTTAAACTCGACTGATTGACTACCTGTGATCAATTTTCTAAAATTCATCAAAAGTGATTAAAACGTGGTGTTTAGTGTCCCATTAAATTTTCTCATCTTAGTTATAAGACAATTCATCAATACAAGTGATTACAAAAATATTCTAAGGTCATTTATATGGATTTCCCAAAATACACACTTGTATAGCTTTTGGCTTGAACTTGAGAAAATTAGGGCTTTTGATTTTTGATCCTTTTCATGTACCTTACACCTGAAATCAATCTTTAAAACACACATTAGATACATATGAATGGAATGGTTAAGTCATTATCAAAAGGATATAGAAGTTATACCTTTGCCTTGTGAATTAAGGGAATTCAAGATGTGAACAATGTGAATTGCTCCCCCTCAATATATTCTTCATATAACCTGCATAGTTAGTCTTTCTACACAAAGTAATTATAGCATACATGTATTATGTGGTCCTTTGCAAGTCACATGGTAAAACATTAAATGAACAAGAAAAGGATCTCATAAGCAATAAGCAATAGTATAACAACGAATAACAATATGATTGAGTTTCAAAACTTTGAAATTTCTCTCCCCCTTTTGACATTATCAAAAAGTAGGGGGTAGAAGAGCATATATGCAGGTCTTCTCCAACACACAAACAACTAGATAATCATACAAGAAGTCTCATATAATATGTCAAGTAGAGATAAAAGCAACATACATTCTCAGTCATAATCAAAATATGGTGAGAGATGACACCAACTCATAATATATAGCAGATCAAAGAGCAAGAGTGCACATCACATATATTACAACTCAGATGCATGTTCTCATGAAAGCAACTACAAGCAAAAAGCGATGACAACTAGAAGTTAAAATAGTACAACTCAGATAATGTGCCCAGATGTTTCTTATATAAAATAGCCTAGAAAGATGCATATGATCAACATACTAGACTAAAAACTAAGAAACAAGCTAGACATCTAGACTATCTATATCCATAGCGTCATCATCATCAGCTCCAGGCTCGTAGTCTTCATCTCCATTAGAAGGTGCAACTGCAGTGCCTTAATCACCAGAATCAGCACCAGAACCATCACCATCATCTGAAGCGTCCTTGCCATCGTCGTCATTAGCATCCTCAGAATCATCAGCATGGTCAGGAATCTCCTCGTCAGTAGGAGGACCAAAACCACGATCGGGCCAATGAGCATTATTCTCATCCCAAGTCATACCAATAGCATATAGCTCATTGGCTTGAGGAAAGGATGCAGCAGAATCTCCAAGAGAGGCAAGCAGGGTGGCCAATGGGCCAGCATGCAATGGGAGGAAGGTGGGAGCAGAACTACCAGCAGTGAAGGGTGGAGGAGCAGTAGCAGCAGAAGGCTCGGGGGTAGGATAGTAATGATTGTATGCATATGAAGCATAATCACTACCTGGGAAGGGTTGGTAGGTGGGGTAGGGGTGTGTATAGAATATGTTCATGGTAGACATGATGGAACATAGATCCTAATGCAGGTGCTCCTGGACTTGTTGGTTGTATGCTTGTTGGTGCATCATGTAGGTCATAACGATTTCATTGGATACACGGAATGAAGCACGACTAGGTAGAGGAGGATGCTGAGGAGGTGGATCTCGGGCAGAGGAGGTAGGGGCTGCAGAGGCAGAGGCAGAGGGAGAAGCACCAAGTGTGGTGTAGGAAAACACATGCACATACTTCTGAATTATGGTTTCACTAATACATACACCCTTTCTGGCTAACTTGTAATGAAAGTTAGAAAAGAGTGATTTCTCAGTAGCAAACTGAAACAAACCACATATTAGGGCTGGGTACGGGGATGGGTGCCTCGGGTGTTCTTACCAGAGTCAAAGCAGGTCATATGGTGTAGAATGTATCTGGCCCACTTGACACTGGTATTCACTAGGATGCAATACATAATGACAACAATGTTCTCTGCAATATCCATTTGATTTTTCTTCAGATGGATGTTGCAGTTGATCACTAAAGCCAAAATGTGCTTCTTGAGATCTAGGGAGGAGGAAGGTTGGGTGCTCTTCTTCTAATATGGAACGTCAGGTTTCTTCAATTAGCGATGAGTGTCAGGGAGAGTAGGTTCATTCTACTTGTAGAAACCTTCGGGATCCAAAAGATCAAAGAGCTCACCATAATCCTTGTGCCAGGTATCATTTTCCTCATCTCTGGAAAAGAAGACATTTAAAATATCCTTAGAGATTTATAAATGTTTACCGACAATCATATAGGTTAGGATTACTTGAGTATTCAGCGGGGGTATGAGGGAGTCATAGTTCCAACGCAAGTTAGCGTAGAACTCGTGAACTACTTTTGTGCTAGTCATCGAATTGAAAAAGCAATCACATTCGACAGCCAAGGCGGAGAGGTGATGGATGGATAGCAACCTAGCTACTTGGTCTATAACCGCTTGACGCCTAGGACTAGACTCAAACAAGGTGCTAAAAGGGAAAGGACTCCTAGGAAGCTGATCCTTATACCTATTAATAGCCTCTATCGAGATAAAAGAGGTATCGTCAAAGGGAATCAAGCGATTAGATGAAGAAGACGAAGGAACATTGCTTGGGGCGGGTCATTTTCTCCTATGTGAAGCCATGGAGGAAAAAAATAAGAGGAGAAACAAACAAACACACCAAACAAACCTCAAAAACCATCCAAGCACCACCAAAGAGAAATCGGGGAGGTCTAGGTCACCCTAATTAGGTCAGGAAACGGCTAGGAAGGGGAAGGTTAGGGATGGGGGTGAGATCTTAGGGCTAGAAGAAGAGGAATTGATCGACTATTCTCTGGTTAAGAGGAAGAATAGTCGGCCGAACCAAGCTTAAGTTGGCTTCAGCCTGCTGATCGGTCGAGTTATGAGAGTCAGAAACTTGACCAATTGGTCCTTTTTAGAACAACTCTCAGCCATTGATCGATCGAGTTTGTCCTGGGGGAAACTCGACTGATGGTCAACCTGACCTAAAACCATCAAACTTAATTTCTAGCCATATGAATGCTAATTAAATTCATTTTCGAGTATATTATGTACATTGAACATACTTAGGCACATATCACTCATCATTGGGTACTATTTTGCGATAAAACCAAGAAATTTTAGAAATGCCCAAAAACATGTGAAACTAAGCATGTCAACAAGTAAATTAAGCATATTTTAGTAATTTTAGGAAAGCAAGGTGAGTAAAGCATGAGCAAGACATATAGGATACAAACAACTAGCTAGATGGTATGTCAATATCATTAGAAGCAACAATAAGAAATTTTGATCTAATAAAATTAAATTACTCTCTAGCTAGAGGTTTAGTGAAAATGTCCGCCAACTGATTTTTTGTGTCCACATGCGTGATATAGATATCCTTCTTGGTAATGTGGTCACGAAGAAAATGTTGGCGAACCTCTATATGTTTAGCTCTACTATGCAATATAGGATTATAAGAAAGATTGATTGCACTAGTATTATCACAATAGATAGGAGAAGCATCAAAATTTATGTTAAAGTCTTGGAGAATTTGCTTCATCCATAGGACCTAAGCACAACAACTCCCAGCTGCAATGTATTCAGCCTCGATAGTTGATAATGCCACAACGCTCTATTTCTTAGAAAACCAAGACACCAAGCATGGTCCTAGAAGGAAGCAAGTGCCACTTGTGCACTTTCTATCGACCAAACAACCTGCGTAATCTACATCACTATATGCTACAAGAATAAAGTCCATTGACGTAGGGTACCATAGACCAAAGTTTTGAGTTTTGGCTAAGTACCTCAAAATCCTCTTGACATTAATAAGGTACGATTTCCTAGGACTTGATTGAAAGTGAGTACCCAAGCCAACACTAAACATAATATCAGGTCTAGAGGTAGTTAAATAAAGTAAACTTCCAATCATACCTCTATAAATCTTCTCATCTACCTTCTCACCTTCTTCATCTCTATCAAGTTTGGCGGTGTTGGACATGGGTGTGTCCATCGGTTTCATGTTCTTCATCCCAAAGTGTTTGAGTAGTTCACTGGTGTACTTGCCTTGGTTGATGAAGTTTCCATCTTTGGTTTGCTAGATTTGGAAGCCGAGGAAGAAAGTCAACTCACCCATCATGCTCATCTCAAACTTACTCTGTATAAGAGAACTAAACTCCTTGCAAAGATCAAGATCAGTTCTGCCAAATATGATATCATCAACATAAATTTGAATAATAAGAAAATTGCTAGAAGTGTGTTTTAGAAATAAAGTAGAATCCACTTTGCCCATGACATAGCCATTGTTTAACAAAAAGTTCTTTAATTTCTCATACCAAGCTCGAGGTGCTTTCTTTAGTCCATAGAGAGCTTTTTGCATCAAATAAACATGATTAGGTAGCTTGTCATTTTCAAAGCCCAGAGGTTGAGCAACAAATACTTCCTCCTCGATTTTACCATTCAAAAATGCACTTTTAACATCCATTTGATATAGCAAGAAATTTTTGTAACTAGAAAACGCAAGTAGCATTCTAATAGATTCAAATCTAGCAACTAGAGCATAAGTTTCATCAAAATCAATACCTTCCTGTTGGTTGTAGCCTTGTGCTATTAGCCTAGCTTTGTTCCTTACCACCTTACCATTTTCGTCGAGCTTGTTGCAGTAGACCCACTTGGTGCCAATGATTTTTCTGTCACTTGGTCTTGGCACTAGAGTCCACACTCGATTCTTCTCAAATTGCTCTAGTTCCTCTTGCATGGCTAGGATCCACTCATCATCTCCAAGAGCTTCCTTGATGTTCTTTGGCTCCAGCTGTGAGATGAAGGCACTATCTGCTTATTCTTTGTTGTAGGCAACTCATTTCTTCAGTCTCAAATGGGTTGCCAATGATTAGCTCTTTGGGATGATTCGTTGCAAAGAGAGGAGTGGGATCCTTCTTCTCTTCATCTTCTGCTTCAACCACCTGCTTACCTTTGTTGTCGATGTTGATGCCTTTCAGGATAGGAATTAAGTCATCTACAACATCATTATCAACAACATTCTTGTCAACAACAGGGTTATTTTCAATAAACTTGACATTAATAGATTTTTTTAGTTTTGGACAATTCAATATTGAAAACTCTATAAGCCCTACTTGTAGTGCTATAGCCTTGGAAGAAAGCCTTGTAAGATTTCAGATCAAACTTGTCGAGAGAATCCTTCGTGTTTAAAACAAAACAAGGACATCCAAAAATGTGAAAGAAATCGATGGATGGCTTTCTACCATGCCATAACTCGTAGGGAGTTTTCTTCAAAGAAGGATGCGTAAAAACTCAATTCGACACAAAACAAGCGGTGTTAATGGCTTCGGCCCAAAACTTCTTAGGAATCATATTCAAGAAGCATGGTCCTAGCCATCTCCTATAGCGACCTATTATTTCTCTCTACTACCCCATTTTGTTGAGGTGTACGAGGAGAAGAGAAATTGTGTGAGTAACCAAATTTTTCACAAAAATGCTCAAAAAGATCATTTTCAAACTCTCTCCCATGGTCACTACGGATACAAACAATCCGGACAGAAGCTTCATTTTCAACTCGTTTACAAAAGCTCGATAAAAAATCAAGAGTATCACTTTTTGAAATGAGAAAGAAGGTCCAAGTATAACGAGAGAAATCAACGACAATCACAAGACAATAATTGGAACCACGAAGAGTTTGAGTTCTCATTGGTCTAAATAGATCAATATGAAGAAGCTCAAGAGCTCTTTTAGAACTGAGGACTCCTTTGGATTTAAAGAAGGACTTGGTTTTCTTGCCTTGTGTACAAGGTTGGCATTCCTCATCCTTTTCTAAATCTAATTTAGGAAGTCCCCGAACCATTTCCTTTTTGCTCAATTTCTTCATTTGATGTATATTCACATGACCCAACCGGCGATGCCAAAGAGAAATATCATTTTTATCCACAACCAGGCATCTATCAAGTATGGGCTTTAGAGCATCAAGCGCAATAACATAAAGATTACCATTTCTATTTCCCTTATATATGACATTGTAAGTGAGGGAATCTAGAAGCAAACATTCTAAAGAAGTAAACAAAACAAGATATCCATTATCACAAAGTTGGCTTACACTAATCAAGTTGTGATGTACTCCATCAACAAGAAAAACATTTTTAATACAAAGCTCATTACCTACATCACCCTCACCTATCACCTTACCCTTTTAGTTGTCCCTGAAGGTCACCGATCCTCCTTTCTTTTTCATGAATTTGTTGAAATGGCCGATTTCACTTGTCATATGTTTTGAGAAGCCACTATCAACAATCCACCTTCTTTTAACCTGCATGAAATAAGGATGTCGATACCCAACTCAAACTTTCGGATCTGGGGTTAGCTTGGGGACCCATTTCATCTTTGGGTTGGTCCCCTTTGACTTGTAAGGACAATAAGTAGAGTAATGATCATCGTATTTACAATGAGCACATACCATTGGCTTCTTAGAGCCAAAAGTCTCTCCATGGAAGATAGGAGGTTCCACACTCTTCTTCTTACCCTTACTCTTGTTCTTGTTCTTACCCGTGGCAGCAGTCCCATCATATCCTAAACCACTAGTACCAATTTGTTTGGTAGAGTGTTCTAGGACAGCATTAAGGGATTTCTTTCCCGTAAGAAACTTTTGCAAAGAAGCTCTTAACTTAGCATTATCATCACTAAGGTTAATGAAAGTAGAAGATAAACTAGCAAGATCATCTCTAGCGTGCAATAGTTCGGCCTCTAAACATAGGGCTTTAGTATGAAAAGAATCACGTTCTAAAGCAGTGCTAGCTACCTCATTACTTTGCAAAATAGGTCTAGATGAAAGGTCGTTGACTTGAGCAAGAAACTTAGCATTTTCAGATTTAGGAAAAAGAATTTCCTTTTGATAAGCATGAGTTTCTTGCTTCCTAGCTTCATCAATGAGATTAAATTCTACATTTTCAGTCTTAAGAATATCTATCTCATCTTGGCATCTTTGGTTATCTTCCTTAAGATCTGAAATAGTCTTAAGATAGACACAATTCTCAACCTCTACTCTATTGTATTAGAGCTCAATGTCAAGAAATTGCCCTTGCAAATAATCTATGCTATCAAGGAGTAGTTTTTCATTTTTATCAAGAATCTCAATTTTAGCATAAAGATCATCTATTATCTTGCCTAACCTTTTCCTTTTATATTTGCATTTAGTGAAAGATGACCAACAATCATTAAGCATATAAATAAGAGTTTCCTTATACGAATCATGCAAATTGACTTCACTTACCTCACTTACCTCACCTACATCTTTACTTGTGGAGGCCATGAGAGCAAGGTGGCATTCTCCATCTTTGGAACTTGAAGAGCTTGAGGAAGACTCCTCCCAAGCTGCATCTTTGCTTCTTCTTTCTATCTTCTCCTTTCTCTTGTATTTGCCTTCTCTCTTGTACTCCTTGTCTTTCTTGTGGCTTCTCTTGTGATGGCTCTTCTTAGCCTTGGGGCAGTCACTCTTGTAATGGCCCTTTTGGACACACTCATAGCATCTAGGAGTTGATGAAGAAGGCTTCCCCTTGAAGTGTTTTCCCTTTGAGTAGTTTTCTTCATGCTCATTTGGGCCTTCATCTTCACTTGAGGAAGGAGTAGGGGACTTGAGAGCAAGTTGTTGCTTCCAAACCATCTCTTCAATTTGAGCTTTGAAGGTTGTGTCCTTGAACTTCTTGGACTACTTCTCTTCTCTCTTTTCTTCTTCTTCTTTCTTATCAAGAATTGATTCATGGGATTGAAGGTTTCCAACCATCTCCTCAGTTGACAATTCACTAAGATTGTACACTTCTTCAATGGATGTAACCTAGGGCTCCCATCTCTTTGGAAGAGATCTTAAGATCTTGGAGTTGATAGTGCCTTTGTCCATCGCACTACCAAGGGCTGCCAATCCATTGATGATGACATTGAGCCTAGTGTACATATCAGCCACTCTTTCATTCTTACCCATCTTGAAGTTCTCAAGAAGACCAGCAAGCATTAGATGTTGGCTTCCTTCACTTGCTTCGTTCCTTCATAGGTGACACAAAGCTTGTTCCAAATCTCATGTGCGGTGACCCAAGAGGAGATCTGGTTGAACTCGGATGGGGTGAGGGGTGAATAGATGATGCTCACTACTTTGGCATTGAGTTGAGCTTGCTTCATTTGGGCTTCTATCCATGTGGAGATTTCCCCCTTTGGATCTTCATACTTGAGGTGCACCACCTTCCACATCTCATAGCTCACACCTTGGAGATCGAACTGCATTCTTCTCTTCCAATAGAGGAAGTTGGTGTCGTTGAAGACCGGAGGTCGCATGGAGAAGCTTCTTTCCAAGTTGAGGGATCCAAGTGCGAAATCACCCATCTTCTCCTACTTGTAGAAGTAACTTGGAGAAGACTTGATCTGATACCACTTTTTGGATCAAGGGCTCTAGAGGGGGAGGTGAATAGAGCTTCACAATTCTAACAAAATGGATTAGACAACCAAATTATATTAATTGTAGAAACTTAAACAAACATCAATTTGATGTCTTAACTAGCAAGCATAGCAAGGATGAGAAACAAGGAAGAGAATGCACTTGGACAAGGTGTTTTAGAGTGGTTCCATGTCCTAACTAGGAGCAATGTTAGTCCACTACCTAGAGGTGGTTAATCTCTAGGATTTGAAATCTTGGTACTCTTATATTCCATCATAAGATTACAAAACAAGACCACATTCATCCAAGGGCTTAGTACCTCAAGCAAGAATCTTCAACCTATAGAAGGAGCTTACCCACTTGAACCATGGAGTCTTCAGCCATCAACATGGACTTACCCAGTCCTTCTTCAAGTCTTCGGCCTTCAAGGGATTACCTATTCTTCTTGAGCGTCGCCTTGCCTATCTCCTTCACTTGGAGATCTGGAACACCATGCTTTCTTCAACCTTGAAGAATAGCAACTCCTTCTCCTTCACTCGAAGAAGATCTTCAACATTTTCTTCAAAAGGAAAGAGGGTAGGAAGATGGAGGTGGAGAGCTTTACATCAATACAGGGAGTAGCTCTCTTATAAAGGAACCTATCTCACTCATACTCACAAATTTGACTTGAAGGTAGTGAGAGAAAGGGGCTCAACGGGTTGGAACACTCTCCACTATGCTAGGACCAAGCATGTAGTGAATAACCAACCTTGGAATGAACTCCAAGAGGTCCTATTTATAGCTGAGGGTGCCCCTTTGGGTTGGGGTACACTTTGGGCTGAAATATAGCCATTTTTTCTCAAAGCAACGACTCTATTTTCGATCAAATAACACACCAACGATTACAATCACTTTTTCTGCAAATTCCATACAGTGCAATTGGTCGAGTTTCAATAAAGGTAACTGGACCGATAGAGTAAAAGACAAAGCCAATTTTCAAACCATCGGTCGAGTTTGTCCTGAGGAAACTCGACCTACCGATAAAAATCAAATTGGTCGGTTACTTGATCGGTCGAGTTCTGTGAAACCACAACTCGATCGATGCACTCTTTAGAGAATTGATCCAATAGGATCGGTCGAGATTCAAACTCGACCGATTGACTGCCTCTGATCAATTTTCTAAAGTGCATCAAAAGTGATTAAAACTTGGTGTTTAGTGTCCCAATCAATTTTCTCATCTTATTTACAAGCCAATTCATTAATACAAGTGATTACAAAAATATTCAAAGTTCATTTACATGGATTTCCCAAAATACACACTTGTATAGCTTTTGGCTTGAACTTGTACAAATTAGGGCTTTTGATTTTTGATCCTTTTCATGTACCTAATACCTGAAATCAATTTTGAATACACACATTAGATACATATGAATGGAATGGTTAAGTCATTATCAAAATATGGAGAATGTATAACCTCTAAGTCAACATACAATTCTTGGATAGATGATACACACAACTCTTTTCCATAATCATCTACATGCCTCTGGTGCCTGGTCTCACCAATTTATCACCAGTTAAGTCCAACCCTAAAGCCATCACGATAGGCTATGTACCCTGCTTTGGCAAATATACATGCCTACCATCACACTTCCGCAAGATAGATGGCATATCACAATTTGGTGTAAACTACACTTGGTCGATCAAGACTTTCATGTGTTCTTCTTATGGAAGGCATCTCAAACTTAATATTATATAAAGGGATTTTGTATAATACATATACATTAACCAATCACCACATATATATAGTACATATCATATACATGCTATAACCTACAACAAAAACATGCAATAAATGAAAAGAGATGGTTATGGCCAGCCTAATGTAATTCCTTAATGCCACAAGGATTTACCACATCTAGGTCCACATCACATGTAGAAACCTATTGTTGATGAAGATCCATGCTTGCCAATCTGGGTTGATCGGTTCAACCCTTAAATCGATCGGCTCACCTCCTGGCCGGTTGTTAGGTCATCTCAATGTTCGTTTGGTCTTTTACATAATTATTGAGAAACCTCGAGTTACTTTTGAGGGGATAAAAGGTAGGGTAGAATAATACTTTTACATTGGGAAGATAAGGTAGAGGCTCAGTTTGCAGACCGAGATAAATAGGATAAACCAACCACACAACCATACACATATAATAGGGGTTATTGGCCATAACCATCCTACACATCCACTATCAAAACTCTCTTTTAGGGAAAAATGTGTAACTTGCATATATATCATATCATATATATACCTTCGTTTGGGTTATTATGTGGTGATTAGTTGGACGTGCACATCAACCAGTTTAAATATTCGTATCACATGCAATAAATAAACTCAATAAAACCAAAAATTCAATCATATCGATCATCCCAAAAATAATTAATTGATGTGGCTGTGATACCATTGTTGGGAAATACAACATCACATAAGCAGTAGAAACAAAACTTTTACTGACGTATTTCCCGTAAACCAACGGATGGTGTCAATAACTATACAATGGTAAGGATGGTTTCATGAAGATATACTTAGTCCCGGAGCAAGTCTAGCGACAATCCTCATCGATGCAGATGCACACTCTTATCTTGGATGGTGTTTGTGTAGCTCCTAGATGCATTTGGACTCATTTGACTGCTCCTCCTAGGACATCAGACTCAAACAACTAATTCAACGGCTTATTTGATCTCACCACAAACTACGAGTTGATGTTTCCCTCCTAGCAACAACCAAAGGACTCCTATGTCTAAAGTAGTCCACACGGACCAATTAGAACTCTTGTCATCTTGCTAGACCAAACAGGAAGGAGTTGTCCCTCCGATTGGCGTACTAGTCGCCAACCTGCTCTCCCACAACAATGATCCTTAGTTGTTTCTCTCCTGTAGCTATCCCTCCCTAGTCGGTTAGGACTTGCTTGAGCTCTCTTAGTTAACACAACTATAGGGGACAACATTTTTAAGAGAAATTATTTCTAAATTGTCTATGTTGTGTTCTGGGAAGCCTGCAATACCAATCTATTTAAAGGTGGGGTTTGGGTCCAAGTTCCTAGTCGATGTAGGTAAGGGACCGGAAGATCTTGAATTTTTGCAACAATTATGGAAATCTCACAAACTATTACAGCCCAGACGGTCATCTAGAAACCCATTTGATTGAATGGCATGACAAACAATCATTTGGCATAGCCCAGGCGAGCAGTTGGTTGTTTCCCATCCGTACACAAAATTGGAAACTCAATTCCCATCAATGTTTGACATTTATTTCCTTACACAACAAGTAATGTATAAGCGAAACAAATAGGGAAATGTCTAGAACCTTCCCTTGACCAAACTGGACTATCTCTCCCATGCAAGATGGTCATCTTGGTCACCCAGACAGTTGTCTGGAGACTCTCGAGCCAGCTGGTTGGGTTAGTTCACCTCTTGGCCAATTTCTACTCAAATCAACCCAACTCTCGAGACACCCGTCTCAACACTTGAGACGTCCGTTTGAAACTCTCCAGATGTCCGTTTCAACAATTGAGATGGCCTTTTGGTAGTGTTCTCAGACTATTTATTATGTGAATCATTTACCGAAACATTTTAGCAATTAATTAAATTGTCATTCAAGATTCAACTCCTCTTCTAGATGAGTTCCTATGTGTGGGACCCTATACATCCCATATTACATTGGCAGTGAATGTCCATAACACTTTATGATGTCCATGGAGTTGACACTTGGAAAGGATTTCAGACCAATTTCGATCGAGAATGTTGTAGCGCGTGTGCTTGTGAGATTGATTAGCAACAGGCTTGCCAATATCATCCCAACCTTGATCAGCCCACACCAAGGAGCATATGTTCGAGGAAGGGACATTGCGAACCACATCAAGCTCGCCAGAGAAATTACATGACATTAAAAAGGGGGTATTCATCTGAATGTTGTAGTTAAGTATGACATCTCTCGGGCTTATGATACAGTCTCCTAGCCGTTTCTCAGAAGAGTCCTCAGTCGCTTTGGTATGACCGAGAATGCAATTAATTTGTGCATGGAGTTCTTCATGCGATCTTGGGCCACAGTCACGATAAATGACTTCTCTGCGGGTTTCTTTTCGAGTGGGATAGGGCTCAAATAAGGAAACCCTTTATCGCCACTCCTCTTCATTCTGTTCGAAGAAGTTCTGGGTAGGCGTCTCAACTTGGAGGTGTAAATGAACAACTTCCCGCGCTTCGTCACGTGTGGGAAAGGCGACGCCCCACCGATCTTGATGTACACAGACGACATCATGGTTTTCTTCAATGGATCCCTGGGAGGAGGGCAGGTGATTAACGAAATCCTTGCACAATATGAAAGAGCGACTGGCCAGAAGATTAACAGAACTAAATCGGGCTTTCTTGCTGGCTCGAATCAATGCGCCATCACGAATAGAATTGAGATGGAATTGGGAGTTCCCAAGTTCGATAATTTCTTTATGTACCTTGGTGTTCCGGTCGTTGTGGGAAGACATTGCATAGCACACTTTGATTTCTTGATTGAAAAAGTGACAGACAAAGTAGCCACATGGAAGTCCAAATTTCTCTCATTCACAGGTAGAAGACTGTTGATCAAGCATGTGCTCAACTCTACGACATTACATGTCGTCGCTACAGCTGACTTGCGGGTGGGCGTGATGAAGAGAATAAATTCAATCTTCTCCTGCTTCCTATGGGCCGATAGATAGAACCGATCGAAGCGAGCTTGGGTCGCATGGGATCGAATCACTAGCCCTACACAGGAGTGTAGTTTGGGCATCCCGTCGCTACATCTCACCGCTAAGGCCTTCAAATTTAAGGCATGTTGGGAGGAGATTCAAGGGGATTCGGCTTGGGCAACCTTTGTGAGAGATAAATACAGATATGATTATAAGAATCAAGCTGTCTGTTATCCATCGTATTTGAAGAAAGACTCTTTCGCATCACCCTACTGGAAGAAACTGTGGACTACATTCCCTGAGGTCATTCCAAGATGCAGATGGTTCATAGGAAGGGGGGACATCTCCTTCTGGGAGTTGAGATGGTGCCAAGGTATGCTACAAGACTTCACCATCAGGCAGGCAGACATCCATTTGGACATCAGGGTCAGAGACTTCTGGCAAGAAGATATAGGCTGGAACTAGAATGCTCTTAATTCAATCTTATTACCGCAAGGGATTGAGTTAATACAGATGTCCATGGCAGTGATTTCAGATACAGAGGATAGTTTGATTTGGACCCCGACAGAAGATGGATTGTTCAGCCTAAGATCAGCAAAGGCAGTCATCTCACGCATACAAGGTACTAACGCCCTACCTCGCAGAGACCTGGATTGGATCTGGTCATCATCTGTTCCCAGAGCCAGTGCTATTCTATGGAAGGCCATTAATGGGGCACTGCCTACGGATGACCGCATAAGGAGCTGCTGCATCCCCACTGTTTCTATGTGTTCCTATTGCGAACAGCCGGAGGAGGAGACCATCTCCCACCTGCTCTTTGATAGACAGTTGGCCAGAAACATGTGGATGCATTTCTCTGAGATTTTTGAATCGAGACCATGCTCCATCACAAGTCTGAGATTACTTAGAAAATCTACATCTCTAGAAACATGGCTCCAAAATGAGATGATCATTCTTACCATATGGATGATATGGAGAGCAAGATGTGACAAACGTTTTAAAAAAAAGAACAGCAAGCCTGAGAAGATGTGGGATGATATCTGTTTCATACTTAATAAAAGCATGACTAGAAAAACTTTCAATGGAAAAGAGGACGCTGCATTGCATGTCAAGCTGGAAGCCAAAGGCATCGAAGCATACATATCGAGGATTAGGTCCATTAACCTCATCAGATGGGTACCTCCCAACATGGCAAACTTGAAGTTGAACCTTACCGTTGGAACATGTAAGAACTTTATGGGTATACAACGTAGATGGGTTGCAGGCATCATCAGAAACCGGCATAGCCATGTGAGATTGGCCTTCAGATACTGGCTAGTCGAGAAGGAGTACAGTGTGGCATACATCCAAGAGTGTCTAATTGCTTTGAAAATTTCCAATGACCATAACCTGACGATATCTTGCTTTGAAATTGATGATCAGAAAACATATGAGTGTCTATGGGATAGCGCCTCAGGCCCGTGGAGAGAAACACCATACATGACAGAGATCAAAAAGGTGATAGCAGAAGAGGCGATTATGGGTTTCCTAGTCCCTAAGATTATCAACTCCGCACCGCGATACCTGGGTAATTGGGGTAATCGCCTGAGGAAGGAAAAGTATGGACATAGCAGATGAATCTCCCTATACGTATTAGAGGTATGATATACCTGGAGAAGAAGTGAATCCCCCACATACTCACCAGATGGACAAATATAGGTTGAGGATGATAAGATAGTAAGCATGATAGGGTCCTTTCCCGTGTTAATAGGCAGTATGCGTTTGTAATGAACCATCTGGATGATTGATAGTTTGCCCATTGCGGATCATGGGATGAATATAAAGAATCTGTTTATGTGAAAAAAAAAGACATCACATGCAATGAGTGGTGCCTACCACACATGACTGCTACCCAAGTAAATGGAAATTTGGAGAATAAGTTCAACCTACAATATGTGTATGGTGTTACAATGTTTGTATAGTTCCTTTGTCACTGATATCCAAATTGAACTAAAGGCATGAAGTAGTCATCGTCATTATTATTCAATCTTGTTCTTTGAACCTAAGTAGGCTGTTTGAGATATATGTAAGATCAACATATTGACTCACATGTGCATGCATGCATTTCTCAGTCTCGCTAATCAAGAGGCCTAGGAGGGACAAATCTCATATCTATCACTCATAGTCAATCCCCATGTGTCACGATCACCCAATCATCACCTTTATAACAACCCATGTTTTAGGACTGCATTTGATGATGTCAAATCTTATTGAACAACATGTGATGAATGCAGTGATTTCAGGTCTAAGAACCACAACCACCACCATCATTGTGAGAGATGACTATGACTTCTATTATGATGGCTTCCATGTGTCAGTCTCATCATGAGTCTGTCTGATACATTGTTCTCTAACATGTCTCTATGTGCTTAGTGTGATATCGACATATCATGACTAATGAGATTCTATCATCAACCAAATCACACTCCTATTTTATGTGTTATTGTTTTCTATCTACCTTCCACAACAACAACAACTGATTAAGGACATAATGAGACTTATATATTCTTAAAATTCATATGATCTCATTTTTCCAAGTCACATACATCATTGACTAATATCATTTGCTAGACATTTATTATGTTATTCCATTATCTCATAATTGAACAACATAATAAATTGGAATCTTGTCTTTTATTAATAATCAAACCATTTTCATCTATGCCATTAGAATCATCACATGATTGACTCTTTGGGCATATACACCAACTGTAAGGCCCCTAAACTTGCTTAATGAGTTGAATAAGCTCAATTATCATAATTGAATTCTTATAACACTAATATAACCTTGTTATATGCTTTTAAAACATGAGACAAACTTAAGTTTCAAATTTGGTCCAATTTGGACACTGTTTGAGCAAGTTATGCAATTTTATGTACATTTTGGACTTTTCTACAATTTACCCAATTGAGAGGTTTTCTTTGCAATTTATCACTTGCATTATGTTCCTTGGATATTATGTCATCATTCTTGATCTTGTTGATCAATGTTTGGCCTATTTAAACCTTGGTTTGAAAGTGTTTTCTCTAAGGGTATTTTAGGGTTTACCCCTTCACAGATGAGCTATCTTTAGTAGCTATCAACTAATGAATTATTTGTTTTTCTTGGAAATTCAGTAAAAAAGGGATAAGAATGCCTCTATGGATGGTGGGGGATATTCTTGTGTGCGTGATTGTATATTCTTAATAGTTTAAGGCCATGGATACTTGGAAAGATACTAGAAATTCAACTTTTTCTTTTTCTTTATCTTAAAGTTTCATATACTTATCTCTAAGAACCAAAATGATCCATTTTCTCTCCACCACTCCCCTTGTTATACAAACCTTGTCCTTCCTCTATGCTTCTGCAAAATTCCTATCTAAGGAAGAAGAAAGAGGGGACCTTCTTGGAAAAAGAATCTAGGGTTGCAATTGACTTCCTTTTAGGGTTTAAAAAGCTTCCTTCTAGTGATCTTGGCCTAAAAGAGTAATAATCCCCTTATTTCCTCCATTTATTTCTTTGTTATCCTTCCTCCTACCTTTATCCAGCTCGGAACCTTGCTGTTCCATGGTAGAAATTGCTCTAAAGCCTTAAAACCCTACCTTTCTTGCTCCTTATGCTTAGGGTTTGCTCATTTGATGAAGAAAGGTGCCAGATGGACGAGTTCACAGCTTATACTTGAATTTTCTACCCTACCTGCTCGAGTTTTGTTCTGTTTGGGATTTCATCTTCTCATTAGTGGCAAGTTTTATAAATTGCTCCATGTTTATTGCTTACCATTAGCTTGCTAGCTCATATTCTTGCTTGAAAATGATGATCCATGCACTAAAAAGCTATGCTTGACTTGGATTTCAATTTTTATATTATTCCCTATTCTGATTTCAGTTCTAGGTGAACCTGTGATCATGTGTAAATTATTCCTAAGGTATAATATGACTTATATTAGACTGGTTTGACAACCTATGGTGCTAAGTACCTATCAACCAATGGTGAATTTTAGGGTTTAAAGTTGATTTCTTGTATAAACCCATGACCCGATGATGGTACTATTGCAACAATCCTATGGTGTTGTCTTCTTGACAACTGATGGTCAAGATCAAAGGTGTCATATGATGGTGACAACATATGGTCACCCCCTTAGGTCAGGTTTTGGATCAATTAGAAGTTTAATGATCAACCATTAAGTACCCTACTGATGTTATCAATCATTGATGACATTAGCTTAATAATGGATGCTAATTAATGAATATAGTGCTGATATAATAACCTATGGTGACTTAATGGTCACTAAATATGGTGGATCAGGTCTGCACAACCTATGGTGAGTTAATCATATAGTTGTACCATCGATTAAGCCTTAGACCTATGGTTTCTTGGGTCACTTGATGCAATGGTCAGACCTATACTGTAATTGAAGGTTTTAATATATGAACTAATGTTTGTTCCTCCAATAAAGTGGAATGATGGCTAATTTAATATGTTGGTCCTAATAATGTTATTTATATGGTTTCCTTTTTATGATCAACTTAAGGAGCTTACTTGTTGACAATGGATGGCTTGTTTTAAATGAACAGTCGATTGTGGGTTTTACCCTACTTTCAATGGAACTTTTTGTGTTGTTAATCAAGGGATGTCTAGGGTTATATTGTGACTCTTTCTAGAGCACAAATCAAGGACTTAATAGGTGGTTTATCCAAGGTGTTTACTTATGTAAACAACCAATGATCTTACCTTTTAAACATCCAATGGTTCTGGGTGACATTGTGATATGGTGATATGGGTTGAATGATGATTAAACAAATGGAGGGTTACCCTTAATAAGGTAGTATTACCTATTCACTCATATGAAGGGATGATAACCATATTATGTTGATATGTAACCCTAATGAGGTATATCTTGTTATACCTAGATTTAATATAACTAAATGAGGGTAATTGGGTATGAATAGTCCTTGAATGATTAATACAATCATAGAGTACTCTCTTATTGTTGTTGAAACCCTAGTATTCTATAACCCAATGGCTACACCTTGATTTATTCATACTTGAGAATAGTATGGAATGTGATGGTGATGCTTCACCTTATGTATCCATGATCCAATGGAGATTCCACGAGTTAGGATTTGGGTATAAGTGCTAATTAGTAAAATTAATATAATTTATCTTGTTGAACCTAACTCTAATGCAAATAGATAAAGATGAGTATTCATGTTTAACATTCTTATATGATGGCATGATGGTGAAATACCCTCCTTAATATGATCATAACCTTAATGTGTTGATTGGTGGTTATCATAGACACATGGTTGATACTTTCATATGATAAACATGTGCATTATGAATATGATGAGGGTTAATCATATCTAGATTCTTTGCATGTTGATGTAATAAAGGAATGTTCTTAATGTTAATATAACCATGATATGATTGTTTATGAATATCTCCAGGTTCATTAACACAATGTTGTGTTGATCTGGTGTATTATATATAAGTGATGTTGTTGAGCCTTGTTATAAGGCATGCAAAGATAATTATGATCTTGCAGGGAATAGTATGATGGTCTTAATGACCTTTAGGCATGGTTGAACCCTGAATGAGGTGTAATCCTCTTGTGTTGATAAGGGTTGATACCCTATGATATTGTGAAAAGGATTTATATCCTGTGATATTATGATGGTCTTAATGACCTTTGGGCATGGTTGAGCCCTGAATGAGGTGTAATCCTCTTGTGTTGATAAGGGTTGATACCCTGTGATATTACGAAAAAGATTTATATCTTGTGATAGTATGATGACTAGTTTAGTCTCATGAATGGCAAGTGAATTGTACCATGTGATAATGAGATGATAAATTATGTTCCACACATTTTATATCTTTTAAAAGTTGCGATATTTATATGCTTGCTAGAAGTGAATTAGGGTTTGTATGTCCACTTGTTTGATGCAGCCTTAATTCACCCAATTGGCATGACTAATCAAGTGTAACTATAATCATGTAGTGCCTTGTGCCGTAGTGCCATCTTCATTGTAAGAACTTTCTGGATGGTGAAATGAGTATTCCTAAGGGAAACTTGAAGTGCATACTGTTGAGTATGTGGGGGTGGTAGGTTGAGGATATATCCTTGTCATCCACAACACAGATTGTAGAGGATGGCTATGGTCATGCCTCATACATTTAATGTGATTTAGAATGGCTATGTTCGTGTCTCAGTGATTATAATGTGATGTGATTAGAGGACAACTGTGGTTGTACCTCAATGATTGGGTTTGAATACCCTAGATCCTAGCACTGTGACATGTACCAAGGTGGGCTTGTTATAGGACTATATATCACTGTGGTGGCAGCTCTGACTAATATGTCACTACCTTTTTACTCATACTGACCGAGGGGAAGAGATATTAGGATACCAGCACTCCTAGATGTTGTATGAAACTGAATAGCCCTTTGCAGGGGTCAGTTGGACTTTGGATGGTACAATTCAAATTCCCAGGGCATAATAAAAGATGTAAGACAGCCATGTAGCATATTTGTTTAGGGTTATACACAACACTTCATATTGGATGATGACCCTTGTTTTCTTTCTTTTCACTGAGATCATGTATAGTACAATAAGAGATAATAGATAATCTTATGATGTAGTTATGCTCATGTTGTAAACATGCTTATGTTGTCAAATATACTGACACTGATGGTTAAGATGTAGCTGCTAGCTATGTTTAATATTGCTAGCCATGCCTATGTAATTAGAAATTCTTAAACTATTAATCATGCCTATGTAGTTCATTGTGTTATGATGTTTGTTCTACTTATGATATAGATATGTTCCCTTTAGTTGAGATGACAATATTGATAACCATGTTATGTTACTAGACATATACATGATGTCAGGGATGATTATGCTACTAGATTTCTTGTGTTGTTAGCAAGGAATATGATGATAGTCAAATTAATGATAATGATTTTTATTAGATTCAATTTGATGATATTTGAGTAGATATCTATCCAAAGAAATTGATATATTTGTTATCTATATATGCATTTATGATCATACTTGTTGATCAGATTAATTGCTTAATCTATTTAGCATACTTGACCTTTTCAATCTGTTCAATTGATTATTATATACTCCAACTGCTTAGTTATCTACTATTTAAAATGTTATAATCAATAAGCATTGTTGGAGGTTATATCTCTTGCTGGAACATGGGTCTCACCCTTGTAGTTTGCCACATTTTTTTAGGTAATCTGAAGTGATGAAAATAAATATGTGGAAGCAAAGAAGAGCTATAGTAATGAATCTTTGAGAAAGTTGATTAGATGTCTAGTGTGTCCTAGAGTCATCCTGTACTCTCAGGTTCGGGCATTAAAAGTTTGTATATGGTGTTTCAAATGAATCAGACTTTTGTTAGCATATTAGTGCTTGTTTGTGTGGCATATATGAATATTGTTCTCCTGTGTATATATGTTGCGGCTAAGTCAATAAAACAATTTGTATCAAATTCTTGGCATAGTATGGATATAAGAAAGATGTTGGGCTCTTATGCAAATGTGTCTGAGCGGGTGCTGACGTTGAAATCGGTTTTAATTTACCCATATTTTTGGGTATGTGATTAATTAGTGATTGATTGTGTTTTATGTTGTGAGTAATCTCATTTGTGTAATGGGTTCTCACACCAACACTTACAATCATGTGTGAACTTATATATTAAAAGTTGGCAACCTTGCATGAAAAGTGACTCTTCCTGGAATAATTCTTCTCATTAAAGTTAGACCCTTTCTTTCATTTTTTGTCTTCTAATCATATTAATATTATTTGGTAAGTGTGACATAAAATGTGGTACCATTAGATATATCTTGTACTATGGTGTTTAAATGTAGGTTTATTTTCTTGAGGTTGATGCCTTGAGAGAAATTATATGGTTTCTATCATTTGGATAATGAAAAAAGCCAATGTCTAATGTTTTAATCCATGTTTGTATATGAATAAAATATAAGATGAAAAGGTGTGAAACTTTTAGGTCTAAAAACTATGCTGTCTTATGTGTGTTATACACTTGAGGACATGCACTTCATAAATATCATGTGGACCCTAGAAGAGAGATGCATTGATGATTAATAACCTTTTAACAAAATGTTTCTTATAAGAAACATATTGTGATAGCCCTTCATGATAATCTTCACACTGGATTAATGATGGATAATTTGTGTTAAATGATTATGTCATATTTTCAATGACAATTATGATAATTCCTAGACATGGAATAATGACCTACCTTATGTGATTCTTTTATGCATATTTAATATAATGGTGGAATAAAAACACATCATTTTGATGCCTTGTTTAATACTAATGTACACTATATGTGGCATAAATAGGCATTTGGCCGGGATGTTAAGCCTAATGGGTGGCTCTAAGTGAGCATAGTGATGATTATTAGCATGTGGCCTAATTTTTAGGAAATGGAATATTAAAAATTAATTTTATTAATATCTCCTCTCCATGTAATGTTCACCTTACATAGATCTTAGTCTTAACCTACTTAATATATTGCTTTTGTATGATAATTATAAGACAATAATTAGTAATTGAGCCAGACTAAGCAAGATAGTTGTTGTTGGATGAAATGGATCTAAAAGATGAGTGGTTGGACTAAAAATTAAAGTGGAACTTTAATTATGTAGTGTTTTATTTGCCACATTAATACTATGCCATTATTTATAAGATAGGTTGGTGAACTTGTATCCTTGTAGAAACTTGAGGGTTGACAGCATGTAAGAAAAGTTATACACTACTAAATACATGTGATATGATAAAATTTTGTTTTCTTCCACATCTTTTGTGGATATCTATATGAGTTTGGATGAGGGTGTATCTTTAATGTCTATGGAATCCCTACCAATCATGTGATAAAAAAGAAAGTAATATGTTTAATATGAAATGTTATATACACAAGTTGTCCTAGCCATGTGATGGGTGTTGTGGGTTGTGTATCCAGGATGGAGCAATGTTCTAGGTTGGCTTTTGAGTTCCCACGAGTAGGTTTGTCTGA
This sequence comes from Alisma plantago-aquatica, assembly GCA_963693085.1. Classification (NCBI taxonomy): domain Eukaryota; kingdom Viridiplantae; phylum Streptophyta; class Magnoliopsida; order Alismatales; family Alismataceae; genus Alisma; species Alisma plantago-aquatica. The sequence continues at coordinate 415,601,527 of OY856410.1, forward strand.
TGTGTCCACTACTCTTAATACATACACTGAGTGGGGCATGGATTAATTCTTATGATACCACCTCCTCCTTAGTTCATTACCTTACGGTGGGGTTGGAGAATTCACACCCATAAATTTGTACTTGGATGGTACATTCCAAACTAACTAGGGCATGATTCTTATATAATATAAAGTTTAGTATTTAAATGAAAATCTAATCATGAGATTTGTAGGATATTTGTATTGATCATCTAATGCACTATAAGTGATGTCATTTCCCTTCTACTTAAGATGGTAAAAATATGTGAATATTATTATGATAATCTAAAATGTTTCATACCTTAAGGTAAAGGTATATTGGTCTGAACTGTGAGATTAAGATGATAATTGGAAATGACAGTGGATGATTTGTATTTTCTCGCTTCCTACAAGTCACTCAATACTCTACTTCCTACGATTCACTTCATACTCTATGTATATATGTTTAGATCTTGGTGGGATTAGTCATCCTAGTGGGACTCTTTATGTGCAATATGTTTTAGGAATGACAGTGCATTGGGAAGTACTTGGTTATCAAGAGTCAACAATAGAGAAATAGTTATGTGTAGAGTGTCCTTGTAAGCACACTTTCATGAGTAAAGGGTGCATATTTGTTTTTATATGTGACAATTTGTTTCACTTTGTGTTTCCTTATGGTTATAAGTTGTAAACTAGTTTGGGTTTCATATGTAGTAGTATCCTCATGCATATTGAAGATCTTTTCACCTAATATGATGACATTAATAAATAGGATCTGACTTGTTCATCCGTCGGAACGTATTTTACCAATGATGTTTATGATAAGAAGTATAATGTATATTGCATCATTAATAGGCCAGATGTGTCTACTAGTTCAAATAAAATCAGAATCAAGTGATAACTAAGTGATATACATGACTTGGTCATATGCATGATACTTGAACTTAGTGTTTGGATGCCCTTGTTAGGTATCTGAATGTTGAGGGAGAGTTAGTATGGATCTATGTGGTTGTTCTCCCTCTGAGTACTCTGACGAAGTAGTTAGTTGGGAAACAAACATTAAGTATAATAAGATACGATATTGGGATGTAAAGAAGGAGACTAAAGATAAAGAGAGATGCACGACATGGATTAAGTGTAAAGATGTAGAATAAGAACTAAATACAAAACTAGATAAAAAGTTAAGAAATATAATAGTAGAATCACCTAATAAGAATAAACTACCATTTTCAAACTCATTAGAACATAAGAATTTAATTATTGGAGATGACATGAAAAAATGATGCTCTATGTGAATGTAAGTAATCTAAAAAGGAGTTATTGATCCTAAAGGAGTGATTTTATTGGTAGGAATCCCTTTTTTGAATGTTTGATTATATGGAATGATGAGATTCATTGAAAATGAATTAAAAAATAAATCCTTAGTTATGTCAATTAGTTAGGACTACCTAGAAGTAGTTCTAAAAATTGTAGGGAAGTATACATGGAAATCATGGAGAATACATGTTATATATAGGATTTAAGATGTAAGTTCTCTATAGAAGAATGGCAACTCAGAAAATGAGTGGTATTCAAGATGATAAGATGTAGGGCGACTGTTGAGAGGTGTGAAACCCAAGTTAGTCTATGACTGGACAACACATGTTATGGAAGGGTTGAAGTAAATAACCATAAGACATGAAACAAAATGTAAAATGAGGAACTGAGCCTTCAAGGAGATCAAGACACTTAATGTAGACACACTCTAGAAACAAAACAATAAGTTTATTAGAGCATTTACTTGGAAAATAATCATTCATAGATGGAATTATATGATGAATTGTGATAACTAGGAACTTCACCACTTTTATGTAACTTCCAAATTTGACATTGCTCGTGGTATCACCTCCAGTTTCATGTTTGAATTTGTTCTTGTGCACAATTGGTCCATCTAGTATACATGTACCACATAGACATTGCTCAATTTGAATGAAAATCAAAGTTACCTTCATGTAACACATCATCCTCTCTCTCTTGAATTTTTGATCATATCCTTGTGTAAATCTATACTCTTTTCTTATATACAAGAGTAGAGGACAATCTCAAGTTTCTAACACACCTAAATTTGCTCAATTCTGAGCTAGTGTCAGAGAGATATGATCATTTGAAATTTTCTTTGTATTAACTTTATTTTGTTTCATTTAAATCAAATTTAACCCAATTGGGATTTATTTGCTAGGCATGAATCCCAATCACCCCTCCCTTTCCCCAACAATCCACACCCCTTCCTTTTAACCAATTGCTAGCCTCAAATGTTTTGATATTGAATATCAACCCCTACTTTCACCTACCACAGATCAACCTTGACCAGGCGGATCAGATTTCACCCCCTAGATTTGCATGCTCCATCCGTACAATGGACGTTGGCCATCACCTACCATGGTCGAGCTCCACCTATACCATCACATGAGTCTCCTTTTCACCATCTAACCATATATTTGCCTATAAAATTTCTCCCTGAACCCATTCCCTCTATTTTCTTTTCCTTTTATGCCTCCTAGATCTTGTTCCAACTTCATCTCTAACCTCTAAAACCCTAGAATGCTCTATGACAGCCACCGCCCACCACCTCATGCTACAACCTCTGACTTCCTCTCATCATGGAAAGCCCGCCATCATCATCGCACAACCCAGGCGGGGATGTCTGACCCTAGATCAAGGGGTTCAAGTCCTAGACTCCTCCAACCTACCTTCTCTGGTGAGCACCAGATGCTAATGCCACCATGTTGCTATGCAGAGGTTTGCACAAGTGCAAGACATGCTAGCCTGCAGCAGTGGCCAACAATTTGTAGGCATGGGCTGGCAGTCTACTACGATTGTAGGAGGCCCCACACCAGGAGTCTGATATCCCTTGGTGAAACCACATGCCCCAATGGACCCACCCATAATGCACATGAGGCATGATGGAAATACTGTAGGATCGCAAATCGACACTCCAGATCTTTTGATAAATTCCATGGTAACGCCCCAACCACCTTTTTCCTATAGTTCAATGTAAAAATGCCAGAAATCATATGTTGCACATCCCTTGGCCAAATCTGGCATATGATATATGAATTTTAATCTTCTCGATGAGATCTATCCAATGGAACTACTTTTAGAATATAAGTATTCTTCATTTTCTCTTGATGTCCTTAGAGGCATATCTTGTAAGCACTTTTTGAATGTTTTGGTGGTGTATCTTGCTCCAAAATAGTATTTTTGCATCACATATCATTATCAGACCTTAGACCAGTAACTTCTATCCACTACTTGATTTGAATTATGAAATGTACCACCTTAATGCACTTATGGTTACATTGTTGACCTAAAAGGGCTCTTTTATGCATGTTCATGATGCCACTTGTCTAATGTTGGAACTTTGATTTCTTTTGATCATCAAATGACTATTCCACTTCAAAATCAGTAACCTATATGTTCTATTGTGACATGAGTTAATAAGATCCTATTTCTTTTTTCAAAAAGGATTCACTCTTAAACCTTGTTATGTCCTAAAGTATTATGTCAGAATGCTTAAATGCTTGAAGCTTTCAAAATGATGCTAAATGTCTAACCATGTACGTTTGCTTTCAGATCATACCCTATTATGACTTGTGACACTAAATTCCATGTAATTTTCTCATGTATTCCCTTGACTACTTGTGACATGTGTATGACCCCTAACATGTTTTGATGCATATGTTGATTGTTGGGCTCTAACCTTGCTACATCTTATCTAATGGTATTCATGATATCTTAATGACTTCAAATCAGTAGATACATCACACTAGTATAACTAATATCAACTTGATCTATCCTATGTTCTTTTAGAATATTATGACTTGGAAATATTAGACTATTGCATGAAATTGATCTAGTATGGCTAGTCATGATCTTATATGATTAAACCTCGATGTAAATCTAAATATCATGTTTCCATAAATCCAAATCAGAAATGATATCACTTTTACATCTAACCTAGTGTGGATGGTTCACTTAGATCCAGGACTTATTGTTAATACTTGTGCTATGTGGAATCATTGCATGCATGATTGGAACTTTGGAAACTATGTTTGAATTTAGTGAAACCTAGATCTAGGGAAACATCTAAATGACTCATATGATGTTTGGATTATCAATGCCCTATTGATCTAAGACCCACTATTATGCCTTTTTATATCTTCTGTCCCCAATGGATTGGACCTACTCTAAAATCTACTCATGGATCATAAATTGTACTCTACTCACAAGGTACACTAAATCTCTTGACCCTACTATGATATTGGCTTGTTTGTATGTATGCTCATATGAATTCTTGGTTACATAATTACTTGCTTGAACTACTGTTTCCTACAAATACTACTTTCATGTTGATTATACTACGTTGACACCTTAAACATAATTTAGATAAATCCATTATATATCCTGGTGCACCTTCCTGAAGTTTTGGGGTAAGGACACCAGGTTCGACGTTTTACTTGAGATGTCAATATAAGGCATACAATTACTATACAAGGGTTATCTCTTTGCGATGGCCTTGAGGTCCCTTACAGATAGGGTTATCTAATCTTGAGCACCCTTATAGACTCTTCCAATGGGTAGTTAGTCAAAAGGCATACAGTTGATATAATGTATAAAGAAACTAAAAAATGCATTGTATAGAGCAACATCATTAAGTGTTCTTTCCTCAATTATACTTTTTGCTTATGGGATGTTTCTATTGAAGAAACTTTTATGTTACTCTTAAACTGTGGTTACATGTTTTTCACAGCGTATTCAATGCACTTGCATTCATATATTTTGCTTATTGAATTTTTAGTTTCCAAATAAAGATCTATTGCACTCAAGTCTCTAACATCTAAAATGAAACACCAATTGGTTATCATGAAATAGATATGAGTACATGCTTCTCTACCACCTTTTATTATCTTGGTATATATTGTTGTTACTGGTTATACATATGTATTGCATGTGTGAAATATTTGTGCCATTCTACGGACAGATGCCCAAATCCACTCACCTTTGCCTTTGTATCCATTAGGGGTGTGTACTTAGGTCATGTTTGGTTTGTGGGAAGGAATTCGAATGGGATGGGGAGAAGGATAGCATGGGAAAGTATAGGTGAAAGATGGTATTGGGTATCCTAACCCATGTTTGGATGCAACTAAGGATAGGATTTGCTTGAATGAAATGTTAATCAATTCTACCATTAATTTTAGTATATGCTATTTTTCTCAATTTTCATACAAAATTTGATACTATGACTCATTTATCAAAATATTAACTTAAATATATGAAATGAAAATTTATAATTCTACCCTCATATTACAAATGTAACGATGTGTGCCAAATTGATTGATGCACTAATATTAGTACCATGAAATTTATTCCCATATTTTTCATATAATAAAACCAAATTTACCTTTTTAATAAAAATATAAAAATGAAATAACAATTTACAATATATCATGTAATAATATCATTAAGCTCTGTTCACATTCACATATTTTTGAAAACATAATGAAGCACACCATTTAATATGATCCACCAAGAGATTGTAATATTAAAATTGTGCCACCTTAAAAAAATAATCTCACAAGGAATTTGAAATATATAAGAATCTGAAACTAGGTAAAGTTTCATACAAGTGAAGCATAACAAAAAATAAAATTCATGAACGAAGTCTAAATGGAAGATATTGAGAAAAATACTAAATTAAAACTAATATGCTAGTTCTTATTCAGTTGGCTCTTTAGAAATATTTCTCTTTCTTCTTCAGTCAACTGGAAATATTCTTGGCATAGAGATTCTTTGCAGTCCATAGGATAATAGCTGAGATCTTCTCTATCCCTGTAAGATTGCCTAGTTTCCTTACCTGCTGTCCAATAGTTTGTTTTTGTTTCTCAAACTTTGTCACCATTGACTCACCTAGTGTTTCTGCTGAAGTTTTAATATCTTCTCCAAGACACTTCGCCACATGTAGAAACACACTTGCAAAGTCACTATCATTTCTTTTCTGCCCCGAATTATGACTCTCCATACTTTTATCATTTCTACCCATTGGAGAAAATGTTTGACCATTTTCACTTTCATATAAATCTTCAACATGAACATCATCTCCATTTTGTTGTTGGTTTTCCAATTATGTCACCATGTCATCTGCGTCTTACACATTTCTTCCGATTTCTTGATCCTTCCCAAAAATAAGACAAAGCTTATTAAAGTGAGGGAAAATTTTATTTCTCCAATTATCTGCTTCAAGATGACTCTACAAATTAAGAATAGAAAAATTAGATAGTCACAAAATATGATATTGATAAAGGATGAGTTAAATATGTTTACCATTATGTAGTTGTCCCAAACACTCTTCTCAGCCTCCACACAATGGGTATTATCATTAAATTCAATCCCACTTGTGCTTCCATTCAAAATATCATATATAATATTGAATTCTCTTTTCAATACTTTGATCTTTGACTCAATGTACGATTTTCCTTTCAAACCACAACCTGTTAGCTTTTGTTCAAGGTCTTTTTCTAATGCCATCATAAACCCAGGCTTGAACCATTTTCAGCTTTATATTTTTCTGAAACAACCATATCTTTCAGTGCCTCAATCAATTTATCCTCTTCCTCAGATTTCTAAATTCTCTTGGGTTTTTATTTGCTTTCCCTCCATCTTGATTTGGAACTTGTGCATGTTGTTGTTTGACTTGTTGCTTATAGCTACTTACCACAATTTGGTTATGAGTTTGCTCATTTTTATCCATCCCTAAATAACGAAAAAAACATATTTACAATTTAGAGAAAGATATTACAAAGAAAAAAAATTGAATTTTACGTTACAATAAAATTATGTACAACACGTAAATTAATGAATCTCAAAATAATAAGTGTGTTTTAGAAATTGATCGACTCAAATTAAATAATGTCACCATATTTTTGAAAGGTTTGGTACAATACATGAATATATGCATATAAATCGATTTCTATGACTAGTCCAAATGTGACCATTCATTGTACATTTGTTTTGTAAAAGTATGTTGGTAAAGAGTCCACTCATCACTTGGTTCCACAGTTTGCACGTCTTCTTCCTGATGCCCATCATTTGTAACTATCTCAGGGACTTCTTCCTCCATCGGGTCACTTGACATTTCTCGTATGACAAACAACATGCTAGGATAGTTTTAACTGGATAAAATGATGAACTTCTTAGTATCCCCCATCTTTGTTTGAGCAGCCCAAAAGTTCTTTTAATACCATTACGCATAGAAGCATGTCTAAGATTAAAAAGCTCCTTTGCATAACAAGGTTGTTGACTTGTTCTCCATTCATTGAGATGATATCGTTGCCCTCTGCATGGCCCTAAAAACCCTTCACCATTGACCTAGCCCACATCTTCCTATAGTCATATCCATAAAGAAAATTGAATATTATATATATAGAAAAAATACTTGTGAATTATATATGTAATATATATACATTTGTGGATTTTACCATGTGGAACACGGAGTCCATGTTGTCTAGACATGGCATCTTTGAGAACTCTCATGTTTGTTGTTGAACCCTCCCAACCCGATAATACTTACAAAAACTGTAGATCTTTATTGCAAACTCCAAGAGCATTCGTTGCAATAAATCTTTTTCTATTCCTATATCTCTCTCTATCTACCTCAGGGACATACATTTCAATATATGTGCCATCCAATGCTCCAAGACATCCCTAGATAAGGAATTATATTATTATAATACTGAATTGATAATATATTTTAGTGAAATAAAAGTGCTTACTTTAAACCATTTCCAACGACCATCATTTGAATTTTCAAGAATTGGCTCAGTCTTTCGATACAATTCTTTATGTGACCTGATCACAATATTTAACACTTCATAGAAGTATCTCACAATCTCACCAGATCTGAAGAAATCATTTCGAATTATCCTTTTTTTTGTGTGGTGAGATAGAATATAAAGGAAAATAGCAACATTTTCATTAATGATTGCATTTTTACTACTTGTGAGTTTTCCAACCAAACGTAGGTAACAAACACAAACGTTGAAATGTTTGGTAGCCCATTCTAAGCTTTTTAATACAGTTTTTTGTCATTCTTATAGACCAATATATCAATCAAGTTACTCCTATTTTCATACTGACCAGTTAAACTATATCTTGATCTTAGAACTTTACGCTCATATGTCCATGAAACTATAATGATAATGACAACCATCAAAAAAATTACTTCATGCATAGCATGAAGGAACAGTTGGACATTGATTCTCTTGTTCCGGATAAGTTTATCTCGTTTTGATAAATGCGCCATTGCTGCATATAAAATTATGACCCATAATTTTTCCTAATAAGAATTAGTCAAGAGGTACATTTATAAGTGTTTCAAGTTTAAAAATTTTATAAGACATAAAGAATTCTTGTACATAATATTGCTAAAAATATCATGGTGTTTACGACACTCATTAACGGTTTCTTGATTGGTCTCTCAAAAAGTGAAATTGGATGTGAAGCTTCATATGAAAATTTTATTACCATCAAAGAAAATGACGATTTGAGTAAAGGAATACCTTATTAAAAATCCAATCCATTTAAAAAATTGATCTCATAATTAAACTGATATCTAGCGGCCGATACTTGGTAACAATGTGAACGTTTAATGTGTGTATATATATATATATATATATATATATATATATATATATATATATATATATATATATATATATATATATATATATATATATATATATGTGACGTTCATTCGTTGCCCGCGCGGGTAGCCTGGATTTTCACTACCCGACAGCCAAAAAAGTAACTCTCCTGGCCTAAAAAGTAACTCTGCTGTCAACAAAGTAACTATGGTGAACATAAAGTAACTACACGAATAAAAGAGTAACTCTGTACAAAATATATAGAAGATATATATAAGGATGGGTTTTTTTATTTTGGAGGGGCAAATGGTATTATTTTTGGCTAAAATTTTTTGGAGAGCTAGACAAAATAGTCCTCTACAATTGTGAATTTTTTTTAAAAAAAAAGTGGTCGGAAGGGTGGGCGGGTAGCTACCCGCGCGGATAATAAAGATGGGCCCATATATATATATATATATATATATATATATATATATATATATATATATATATATATATATATATATATATATATATATATATATATATATATATATATATATATATATATATATATGGCGTTCATTCGTTGCCCGCGCGGGTAGCCTGAATTTTCACTACCCGGCAACAAAAAATGTAACTCTCCTGGCCAAAAAAGTAACTCTGCTGTCAAAAAAGTAACTATGGTGAACAGAAAGTAACTACACGAATAAAAGAGTAACTCTGTACAAAATATACAACATATATATATAAGGACGAGTTTTTTGATTTTGGAGGGGCAAATGATATTATTTTTGGCTAATTTTTTTTGGAGAGCTAGACAAAATAGTCCTCTACAATTACGATTTTTTTTTAAAAAAAATGATCGGAAGGGTGGGCGGGTAGCTACCCGCGCGGGCAATAAAGATGGACCCATATATATATATATATATATATATATATATATATATATATATATATATATATATATATATATATATATATATATATATATGGGCCCATCTTTATTGCCCGCGCGGGTAGCTACCCGCCCACCCTTCCGATCATTATTTTTCAAAAAAAAATTTTCGAAATTGTAGAGGACTATTTTGTCTAGCTCTCCAAAAAATTTGAGCCAAAAATGATATCATTTGCCCCTCCAAAATAAAAAAACCCGTCCTTATATATATATGCTGTATATTTTGTACAGAGTTACTTTTTTTGCCAGCAGAGTTACTTTTTTGACACCATAGTTACTTTTTTTACAGCAGAGTTACTTTCTTAGCTAGGAGAGTTACTTTTTTGGCTGCAGGGTAGCGAAAATCAATGCTACCCGTGCGGGCAATGAATGAACACCATATATATATATATATATATATATATATATATATATATATATATATATATATATATATATATATATAATTGCACAAAAAATTAGGTTCAAAAAGACACTAGTTCATCAAAAATATAGATCAATATTTTGTTGTATAATGACTTATGTATATAATGGTAAGTATAAATCATGATCATAAAATTTTGCATACCTTTCGGACAGGCAGCTTCCGATAAAGAGTTGCCAAAGAAGATTCTAGGATAGCATGTGGACTTGTCGACGAAGAAGCCGTACGTCTGTGGTGTTGTATGGAAATAATAGTTTTTTAAACAATGATCTTGCAGTCACAAACAGTGTTCAGACGAAGCAGCGTGCAATTGCCTAGTGGGGGAACAACTGCGAGAAGACGTCCGCACAAACACTTGTCGGTTTCGAAGGAAGAAAAATGGAGCTGGCTGGAGAGGGAGCGGGCTGTAAAGAGAAGCACGCTGAACGATGATTAGCCCGTGACGAAAAGAATCCTAAACAGGCTGAACGTGATTAAGAAGTGACGAGGTGAATAGGCTGAACGTGATTAACCAATGACGAGAACAACATACAGGAAGTTGTGCAGCAGGAAACCACGATGATCTTGCTTCTCCAAGGGGAAAATACAATGCCTCTCCAAGGGAAAAGCACGGCAGCCGCCCGCTAGGAAGGGGAGAGGACGGTCGCTGGAAAAGGAAAAGACGGAGGAAGCACTGTGCCCGTGAGAGAAAATTTTCAGGAGAGGGTTCCTCTGCTAGTCGGGGTCGATTAGTCGTGGTCTTGAGATCTATCCCGAGCGAATACCAGGGGGTCCGGAACTAACCAGTCCTGACTATTCAGGACTGCACTATCACGTATATCCCATCCTAATACTACTATTTACACAACCAAACATAGAATTCAGATTTGATTAGGATTGAGAGTCATATCCTTCATTGAGTCCTTCAAAGTAAACCTGCCCTTAGGGTAATAAACAGTTCCATGACATGAATAATAATAATAAGTTAAGGAAAGGGGTAATCAAAGAAGCCTAAGGTACGAATTATTTTCCAAAATTCAATAACACTGGAGGGATTTTTTCCCCTACAAAAAAAAAAAGGAATTGAAGTAAGATTGAATGAAAATGAGTAAACATGAACCTTGATGTTATACTGAATCATATTCCAATCAAGGATAGTTGATGATAAATAAGGTGGAATTTGAGATTAATGAGGGATAACCGTAAGATCTTGCTACAATAATCATGAATTCAATAGCTCAAATATGTGAAGAAAGAAGAATAAGTGATGACATGAAAATTTAATATGATGTGGACAAAATCTTTTGTATGATGGAGGATGACACGATAAAGAATGGGATGTTTTAAAAGGAAGGCTTGTCTTTCAAGGACATGATACATCTATAGAACAAAGTCAAGATGGAGATGAGCGACATGAATGGTGGGAAAAAGTAGGGTGTGTCAATGTAATGATGAGTTATCTGTAAATTTTAACAATATGAAGGTTGTGACATGAAGAATGAAAATGCATGTGTAAGGAAGTTTCCATTTATTGGATGAACTATTAGGAACACATAGACTAATCTTTCTAATGCAAGAAGATCTAAGCACAAATATTTGATAAGAAGAGCAAGTGACAAAAGATGAAGACAAATAATGATGAAACTACCCTTAATGGGTAAATAACAAGTACATAATATCTAAAGAGATGTGTATACTATAAATAAAAAATAAAAACATACAAAGGCGAATGATAATACTACTAACAGTTGAGCATATGTAAAAAATCCCTTGATACATAGTGAGTGATGCATAAGAAGCCTAAATTAAAATTAACTATAGAAGGATTCACATTGTTTATTAAAAAGAATATTTATGATAATTAAATATTAACATTGATAAGTAACATAAGTTGTGCCTTGATACTCCAAAGAAAGAGTTACATGTTGCTTGTTGCTTATCTCTGTCCTAGTTTTGGGATTCTGGGATAATCATTGTTAGGGTTTAATAGTTTTAAAGTTTGTGAACTATATTAGACTCTAATATTGTTTTCTAAACTGTGATTAAATGAATTGTTGATATTTGAAATAAATTTATTATCAGGAAATCCTAATTTGGGTCAATTTGCACTTCATTCGTCTAACTTTTGTTCATCCACTTTCATGTATTCCTAAAATATCGACAAACAAAACATCGGTCAGTATAAATATTATACTGATATGTAGTAGCAACCAATATCTTGCACATATATTGTAACAACCTAGTCACACCAAATATTTGTTAACAATCAAGGATTATGTTTTAATTATAACTTCTCAACCATTTTTACCCATCCTCCGATATACCCTCTCTTAGGGTTTAGTCCTTGCAATGGACTTTAGGCTACCTTCTCCATTCTGAGCTTGGTACCTTGTGGGCCACCTCTTTAGGTCCCATGTAGTCTTTCCATCCAGGGCTTGACCACATATGACCTTCCCTCTAGGGCTTGGTCCTCATAAATCATAAATCATAAATCATATATCCAGAGATGGTATGTAGGTTCAGGCAAGTCAATAATAATTATATTGTGATAATCATAATCATGTTATAGATTGTAGGAAATAAAGTCATCCAAACATTTAATTTCAAGCAATCAATAAATCCTTGGAAAACACCATGAGACTAAAGTGAGTAATCATAAATATAACCACATAACTGATTTGGAGATCTCACAGAATCAAGCAAAGTATCCAATCCAATCAGGTAGTCCAATCAACCAATCAATCAAATCACACAAACAAATCTAAATCCTAAAAAGCATGCGTAAGGAGGCGGGATCACCCCCTTACTAAAGATTTGAAGAATAGAACATCCATTCCAAACACACTCAAAGGTATGCTGGAATAGGTGTAACATTTTCAAATTTCAATAAATGGTATTCAAAACAACCAAAGTATAGCAGCGGAATAAGAATGTTGACTATATTTAATTTATCACAAGGTTATTATAAAAGAACATCATAATCTCCCACAAAGGGTTTACATGTATGATACAACATAAGGATCTAAGTAGAGGGAAATCTAAACCTTAACAACTTTGTCTCCAAGCTTTAACTCCTTAAGCTAGTCCAAAACTTCATGCCTTATCATCCAAGTCCTTCACCTAGGATTGGAAGCATATCCCAGCAAGCAGAGAAGATAGATGACATCAGAAAAGGCTGGTTTGTGCATACTAAATAGGAAAATTGAGCTATATATGGAATAAAGGACAACAAATATAAAAGGCTTCCCATAGAAAGGATAAGGACCACCCAAATGGGTATCAAGAGAAAAGGAATTGAAATCATATGATAACAAAAGAATATTGTCCATTAATAAAACATAAAGATTGTGCCACACAAGCACATGTAAAGAATTAGGGCACACACCCCATATCATCAACCTACACTCATGTGACATAAACATAGCCCTAGAACAATATAAACACAAAGGCGGCCAAGTCTCATAAACTTGAAACCTGATAGAGAAAGGAATACTGCCAATCTCCCAAATATATAAAACATGGGCCAAGAATCACACATCTTTCCCTGGTTATGAGGTTCCTTTCCATCCCAAAAAAGAAGGAAATATCACATCTGCTTGGCAGGAAATAACACATCTCCCATAAAAACCAATGCAATTACACTACTCTAGTGCTACTGAATCATATAACATGTTAAATGTAGAGAGAAGTAGAAAGTATAGTCAAAATATATAAACTAGTCACCACATAAGTGACCAACATATACATCCACCTCATAAGTGGACAAAAGACATCACATGCCATCTTTTAGAGTTCCATCATGAAAAAGTACAAGATAAGAGTTCAAAAGAATATTCATGATCACATGATAAATATAAAATAAGGTAGTTCATATGAACCATGATTTTCAAAAGAAAATTCATTGTGTATAGGCTAATGTCCATAGGATAAAGAGAATGAATAAGCATAGGTGAATTTCTCAAAATAGAAGAATAGGGGATACATCATACCTCAACTTTAGAGTCTAAATAGTCCAAGTAAAGCCTATGACTCCAAAAAACCTCTAGGGAAGGTGGACAGGTCCAATAAGTAAGGTTCCCAAGCTTAGAGAAGCTAGTTTCTCCAACACAACTCTTATCTCCAGTAAGAAGCACCTTCTCTACTTTAGAGGTGAAAAACCCTAACAAAAGAACATGGAGATGAGGTGTTTATAGGTTTTAGGTGGGGTTTCACCATAGAAGGCCATGGTTTCGACCTGAAGGAAGGTGGAAAGAAGACTAACAACATGAAAATAGGCAAGGAAAGGAGGATACTTACTAGTTTTGGTCAAAATCACCAAGGATGAGCTTAAGAAATCCTAAATAGAGAAATTTGGAACCCTAGGAGCCTTCTTCACCAAGGTGGGCACCTCCTTTTACCTTGGGACAACATCTTAGTGACAAAACAGAGTAGGAATGATGCTCTAAGCTAGAGGAAATAAAGGAGAGAGAGAATTTTTGAATTGGGAGTTGGGAAGGGGTAGATATGGCTATATAAAGAAAGAGATCAAGTATGAGGTGTCTATGAGACTTTCCATGTGTCATGTACAAGGGTGTCCATGGACATGCAAGAATTCATGGATAAGGAAGAAATCAAGAACGAGGTGTCAAGTTACTTTTCATGTGTACAATACTAAGGGTGCCTATGGACATACAAACCTTTATGGATAAGGAAAAAGTTAAACATGAGGTGTCCATGGAGTTTTCCATGTGTCCTTAGCCTAGGGATTTCATGGCCATGCAAGAGGAAAGCTTATAGAGGCTTCTTGAATATCAAATGTCATTTTATGGAAACTTATAGGCCATTCCAAGCGACCTCCAATCAAAAAAATAACCCCATTAGTTGATAGCTTCTAAAGATAAGCTCATTTATAAAGAGAGTAATCCCTAAAATTCCCTTGGAAAGAAAAACCTTCAAACCAAGGTGCAACTAGGTGCCCCATGGTTCAAAAACTAAATAATGGTAAGGGAATATATAAGGATTATAATGAATGTGAAAATTTGCAAAGAAAACCTCCCAATTGGTTAAATTACAAAAAAGTCCATAATGTACCTAAAATTGCATAACTTGCACAAACAACATCCAAATTGGACCAAACTTCATCCATAGTTATCTTTGATGTGTTGAATATGAATTTACCATTATTCCTATATTTTGAAGTTATATAATCACATTATTCATTATTTATTCCTTTTACTCATTTTCTCTTTCCTAAACTTATCCTAATATTTCAAGGCTATCTAAATTAGATGGAATTTGACATGTAAGCTAATTTTATTATCAAGATTTCGAATTTGAAGTTTTTTTCCACTTTTGAGACTTATTTTTATTGGATATGTCATATGGCCCATTAACGAACCATTATCTAAATTATTCATCCAATTAAGTTTCTTATCTTCATATTACCACCAAAATGAGTTATGTGGCATATTTTATGTATCCATTATAAACCTAAGATTAATTTTAGAACATTAGGTTATATTAAGGTGATATATACATGTATTATCTCATTAGAGTTATACTAAACATCTATTTAGGTCTAACCTTCAACCTTGTTTAGCTAAGTCCAAAATGTCAACTTCCATGGTAGGGTACGAGATCTAGTATGTTACAGCATACCAACCCTTAAAGGGATTTCATCCTCAAAATCAAAACATATAGATATAAGAAAACAACTTATTCACCACCCCTTAAAGGATTTAACCTACCTCGCCAAACTAATATAGAGATAAAAGGGTGAGTCTAACTAGACCATATACCAGATCCATCACGCTTCACTTCGCACTCTGATTGCTTACTCAACACCAAACTTCAAAGTCTAGGTTATAGGGATAACCATCCAAACATGTGGTTCTATGGGTCATAAGGGAACTATATTGGGTATCCATCCTCAAACAAATCATTACACTCGGGAGACTATTCAATATATTAGGGTCCCTAAAGATAAATCATATAGATGTCTAAAGATACTATTGCCTAAAAGAATACTATTTTGGACAATTCATATCAGCTAAGGCCAGGCCGGTATCATATGGATTCAGGAGTCCTCGTAAACCAAACTAGTGGTGTGGAGGAAAATTTTGCCAGCCCCGAAACCCTGATCCTTTCTAGACACTTTTTCTTTCAACTTCATGCCCTAGTAGCTGCCTAAAGGCCAAGCTAAACAACCTCAAGTTACTATGGTTACTTATGCATCTTTTACTTGTAAGTATTTTACAGATCTATTCATCATTATTCTAATGTGAAACTATAGGATCCTAAATCAACCCTTCATCATCTATTGATCAACTCTAGGGCAAACATTTCACGTAAAGGTAAGGCAAGTATTCTAACTAGGGAAACAAAATTGAAATAGTCAGATTCCGACTACTATGGGCTCTGATACCATGCTGTAAGGAGACGGGATCAACCCCTTACTAAAGATTTAAAGAATATAGCATCCATTCGAAACACAGTCAAAGGTATGTTGGAATAGGTGTAACATTTTCAAATTTCAATAAATGGTATTCAAAACAACCAAAGTATAGAAGCGGAATAAGAATGTTGACTATATTCATTTTATCACAAGGTTATTACAAAAGAACATCATAATATCCCACAAAGGGTTTACATGTATGATACAACATAAGGATCTAAGTAGAGGGAAATATAAACCATTACAACTTTGTCCCCAAGCTTTAACTCCTTAAGCTAGTCCAAAACTTCATGCTTTATCATCCAAGTCCTTCATGTAGGGTTGTAAGCATACCCCAACAAGAAGAGAAGATAGATGACATCAGCAACGGTTGGTATGTGCATAGTAAATAGGAAAATTGAGCTATATATGGAATAAAGGACAACACATATAAAAGGCTTCCCATAGAAAGGATAACGACCAGCCAAATGGGTATCAAGAGAAAAGGAATTGAAATCATATGATAACAAAGAATACTTGCCATTAATAAAACATAAATATTTTGCCACACAAGCACATGTAAAGAATTAGGGCACACACCCCATATCATCAACCTGCATGCATGTGACATAAACATATCCCTAGAACAATATAAACACAAAGGTGGCCAGGTCTCATAAACTTGAAACCTGATAGAGAAAGGAATACTACCAATCTCCCAAATATATAAAACATATGCCAAGAATCACACATCTTGCCCTGGGTATGAGGTTCCTTTCCATCCCAAAAAAGAAGGAAATATCACGTTTTCTCGGCAGGAAATAACACATCTGCCATAAAAACCAATACAATTACACTACTCTAGTTCTACTGAATCACATAGCATGTTAAATGTAGAGGCAAGTAGAAAGTATAGTCAAAATATATAAATTAGTCACCACATAAGTGACCAACATATACATCCACCTTATAAGTGGGTAAAAGACATCACATGTCATCTTTTAGAGTTCCACAATGAACAAAGCATAAGATAAGCGTTCAAAGGAATATTGTGATGACCCCATTTTTAAGTTTGACATAACCAATTCAATATTTTAGGTCCAAGGATAATCCTGGTTGGTTGAACCCAAATTAGGGTGACTTTTATTCAACAATGGACTCTTTTGACCCATACGTATAACTATAATGTTAGTAAAGGTAAATTGAAGAATTGCTCCTTTCATTATTGACCCTTTTCACTCAAAAAGTGTAACCAGATATGCAATTGGTGACTAGCAGACCTGATTTAGTTCAATTATAGCGATTTTTTTTTATTAATTGACTTGGGTAGTCATGAGGCCCAAGGTCCCATTTAAGAGTGTCAATGGACTCAAGTGGTATATTGGTGAACTCTGAGATATGATAGGACCATAATATGTATTTTGGACTCATTGTACAAGATTGGATGATTCATTGAATATTATTAAAGGTTTATGTAACTATTTAGAAGGTTGTTTATTGAATATATTTACATGACCAAGTGATGGAGGCATGGTATCAAATATCTTTGGAAGCTATATTATATGATGAGAAACTATTTTTTAAAATGTCACGACATTTGGATGAGCCATTGAAGAATATAAAGTTTTGAAATAGGATCAAATTATTAATTAATTTTGGACCTAAGTTGTTTCCAAATAACCTTGTCACACAAACTGTCACTTAAGCAAGATGTGTGGCACCCTACTATTCATTACCCAGGAAGGATGGGCTATTCCCTGGTCATCCCTCACCTTCGAGATTTGAGGAACAGAAAGCATTGAGGTGTTATCAGATCCAGTATAAGTGGGGAGATCACATAAAGTCATGATCTACACAACAACCTGAGAATATTGACCCCTCATTCTACAAGAATGGTACCACATCAAGGATGAATGGGTCGTTGTAACGACCGCACCTCCCGGTAACCCCCAATTAAGGGAGACCAACAAGTCAGAGTCGGTATCCCAATTAACAGGATCAATGGTTCAACAAATAATTAATAATAATTATAAAATTCTACCAAAACTATACTAAAAGCTGGAATAAAACAAAACTTTGCATACCTTTCTCATAAACTTGGATTTCTACTTCTATCCACAACTAGAGTCTATTCTAACTAATCCTCCTTTGCACTTTAATGCTTAATTTCACAACATGCCACTTTATTGTTTGTCCTTTTCAAACTTGTACCTAAAACATTGACAAACAAAATGTCGGTCAGCATAAATGAATATGCCGATATGTGGGGACAACCAAAATTTCACAAATATGGCTAACAATCTAAATATCACAATCAAGTTAATTAACAAGGCAATTTATGCTTTCAATGTGACATTCTCCACTACTTTAGCCCTAACCCTGGAATACCCTCTTTAGAATTTTTCTTTTGCCATTGACATAAGGCCATCTTCTCAATCCCGAGCTTGGTGCCTAGGGTCACCTCTCATGGTGCCCATTATTCATGCAATAAAGACCACCTTCTCAATCCCGAGCTTGGTGTCTGGGGTCACCACTCATGGTGCCCATGGGTCTTCCCTCCTGGGCTTGACCTTTTGGCATCATCCATCAGGGTGGCATGCAGGTGTGAGAATACACTTATATTATTATTGTGATAATCATAGTGACTTTATGATTTGCAAGTATGAACATCCAAACTGATAAGTTGCATTCAATGTGATTAACCATCCGAAAAACCTTCGGGAAACTAATGTGAATGACCATAATTCACCACATACCTGATCCAGAGTAACTTGATGTCCAAGCAATAATATTCAAGAATAATCAAACAAGAAATCAATAATATCTAGAAATTAATGCATAACACCCAAGTGTTATAGTTTATCCAAAACATTCTCAAGATAGACTTGGATTCCACCATAGGCTTTCTAGACCACTAGGGTTTTATTAGGGTTTTAGCCTCCCTAATACTTTTATCATGTTTAATACTCTTTTACACTAAAACTACCATCTTCATCCTTTTAAGTTATTTCAAGATCATTAAACTCAATTATCACCTTTAGTTTCTTTCGAATTGACAACTCATCTTTCATATAGTCTAGTTCATATATAAACTCTATTTATCATTAATTCCACATTAATCCACTAGAAAACCCTAATTACTAAATTAAGGCTATTTATCCACAATTAGGAACTTTTATACTCAAAATAGCTTAGAACCATCAAATCTCAGCTTTATACATGAATTTGACCAATTAAAGCCATTAAGAAACATAATTACTAACATTAGGGTTTCAAGGCCCATTAAAGCTTATTTATGTACATGGAACCCTAAAGTAATAAAATTATGCACAAAGTTCATCCTTTTAGATCTAATTTGCCTTTATATAATCAACATGTTAATATCAACTTTAATCATCCATATAACCGTTCTTAATACATTAATCATCTTAAATTAGGGTTTCTTAATCATTAATGCACTAAAGTTGATAACTTCTACTACCTTTAGAATTACAAGAGAAATTAGCTTCTAAATCTATTTTTATTGGATTCCTCACATTTTTCTAAGAAAATTTCTTATATTATTCTTCTTATTATGAGCCACCATTAATTTTCTACGAAATTTGCAAAACTATTACCTTTCAACCAAAGATAGCATGGCACGTGTCTTGTCTCTCGCTCGTGGATCCTCCACATGGTCCGAGTAATGAGTAACCCGATCGGGCTTCCCTTATTCTTCTTATTCACAGAACGGGGCTCTAGTCCCCTGTTTCCTCTGTAAAATAGAGGATGGGGAGCGGTCGCCGTCCTACGCACGTCACAAGCCTTCAACGCTCACCGCGAGTGCCTGGTGGAACCATCTGCCAACCTAGTTTCCCCCACTTTGCCTCGCCATGGTTTCCTTGATCGTCCAGGTGGCTACGCCAATGACTAGTTGTTTGCCTCCTCCTAGCCAATGACAAGCTTCCATGGATAGGCACCGACGACGAGCGAAAATCACATCCACTGCCCACCGGATTGTCCCTCATCCACCACCCCTGACCGATCATACCCAGCGGAGTCCTTCGGTATCCTCTATGTTCGTCGAAGAAGGCTAGAGTCCCAACAACATGGTCCAGTTTTATTAAAAGATTTCTTTTCAAGGATTTCTCTTTATCTTTAATTTCCTTTTTCCTCTTTTCCATTAGAAATCATATGTAAATGAAATTTATTCAATTGTGGCCATTAATGCCACTTTCTAGAGATTTCTAAATATTTTTAATAAATATTTTGCTTAATATCCATTATCTTTTATCTTTTTCTATTATTTAGACTTTTCTTCTCTTTTATATCCATTATTGGATTAATATAGTAATAGGAACCACACAATTCCTATCAAAAGGGAGTTTTGCAAAGAAATCCCGTCTTTGAAGCAAAGCATACAACCTTTTCAATTATTTTCAAATTCATAAAATCATTACATTTCAATTATGAAAACATATGCAAAATTGGGGTTGTAACATCCTTCCCCTCTTATAGGAATTTTTCCTTCAAAATTCCCTATACAAACAAATAGGATAAGACTTCCTCATGTCCATCATGGCTCCCATGTGGTTTTACCCTCTCCATGGTGCCTCCCAAGAACCTTCATCATCTCATATTATTGCATCTGATTTCTTTCTCACCTTGGTACCTTGTACCCTCATAGGTGACTCAGGACATTTTAGCTTCTCTCAAAGCTAACTTGGTTCATGGGTCAACACATGGCTTGGGGTACCTCACATAGTTCTCTAGATCGGACTCGTGGAACACATCACATTATCCTGAGGGGTAAGACTAAACATAACCATCTCCACCAATCCATCTCAAAAGGACCCATATATCGGAGACTCAGCTTTCTTAGTTGTAGCTTAGAGGGGTCGGATTTTCACATCGCATATTCTCCCACAGTGGAGTGTGTGTCAGTTTGCTTTGCATCATCTCATGACTCATGTCACCCCTGGGCTTCCTCAACCATCGCATGATCAAAGAAACTTCATCTACACACACTGTGGTCCTTTTCTAACCTTCACGAGGTCCCTTCACCAACATTATCTTAATGAAGTGGTGACCGACGCAACCTCCCGTACAGAGCTTCTTTACATCCCAATACTGGCTATGGTGGTTATCATCACATCTCTCATTGGGAAAGAACTGCCCCCCATGTATCACCCTGAATGAGCACACCTACTTTTATCATACCCTCTTGTCTGGATCATACTAACCATTAGTTAGGGGTGATAAGCTTTACTCACATCGAGTTCTTCATGTATCTACTTCCAACTCATGGAAGTGAATCTTTAGGTTATACTCAAGAACTTTTGAATTCACATCATGGTGTAGTTGAACCATCTCTCTCCCATATGTAGTTCAATTGGATCTGTCCCTTGATAGTATTCTTTCTCTTTCTCTTAGAGTATGTCATCTAGGTAAGGTGATCTACCATAACCCATATTGCATCTTGACCTTCCTTGGTTCAGGGGAGACTTACCACGACATCCATTGTGATGAACTCCCATTCTCTCTCAGGGACTTTTTATCCTTTGTATTTACTTATTGGGTTATTGGTGTTCCTCCTTCACCTCCTGACATGCATGGTGACAAGCCACATACAACTTCCTCTTAGACATCCAAAGTACTACTGAAACTTACCATCTTAGTAATACCATGGTGTATGGTGACTTATAATCATGATCTCCTATATGTCATGATCCCTCAAGATTGATTCCTCGGAAACCCTAAACCTCTCTAGTCGGGGTTTCATCACCTTCTTTTCCAGATAAGTGTGTTTGAGGTTCTACAACCATCCTTTTATTGCATCAAGGCCTAAGCTGGCTAACCAAACAACCACTAACTTGATCAATAGATCCCGTTACATCTGAGTGTTATCCAAACACATCTCATGAACTTAGGATTCACCTAACCACCTCTTCCAGCCTTTCCACTAGTTAGACTAGGCAGCTGCATCTTAAGAAGAGCATCCATCACCACCTCACATCCTTATGTGTATGGTAATGTTGAAGACATGCACCTCCATGTATTCCACTTATCATCTCATCTCAGACTTTAGGTCTATCTTGAATAAGAAAACTTTGGTTATCGAAATCATCCTTGTATATCACATAGCTCATGATAAAAACATCCTCACAAGATGACTACCTTAGTTCTCTTAGTGTTTGTAAACCATCCATGCATCATTCACTCCACAAGGGTATGTTATCATCTCTGTCCTCATACCTCATGGCAACGTTCCAACTCACATCATCTTTATCCTTGGTGTGTGGCATGCATACTATCCTATCTCTCACTCCCATAACAAGAGGAAATAAGCATTTGGCTACAGTCCAAATACAGAGTTCTTCCCATTCCAAGAGTAGAGATGGTACATCCCACCTTACCAGCACACCTTCAAATCTAAGTTGAAATGTGCAACATATGTCTCTACATCACGATCATCTCCATATCAAAGTTACTTCCATGGAAAATTGGTCTCGAACCTACTTGGGTCACCACATAATCCTTGGTCATCTCCTCTAGGTCTGTAGGGTGCCGACATTTTTAGGGTTATCCCTCTTCCCTTATGCATCCAGAGAGTGCCATCCTCATCTACCCTTTGGGTCCCATGAGTTCATGAAGGTGATCAATCTCCTAACCCATGGCCCTCAGACAGTGATAGTTGTTACCTCCCGACCCTATGGTCATGTGCAACTAGGGAATTAGGCAACTCCTACTTCCATCGGTCTTATCCCTACTTGACCCTAGGATAGACTTAGGATTCTAACACAGTACATGTCCAACTTAGAACCTTACCCAAGTCCCCATCATCATCTCTCTACATTCAAGGGCTGACTTTCATCCTTTCATAAGGGTCAGGGCGACCTGCCTTCCTTGGTCAGGCCCCATATTGGTTACTTCTATGGTAACACATCCACATGCACTTAGAGATGGTTATCTATGGGTCTACAAGTTCATTCTCTTACCATTTACCCTTCACTTAGCTTCTCAATACTCTATTAGACCTCCATAGGTTACCTCAAAACCAACAAAACTGGTATACACCCTACAAAAGGGTCCCTCTCCCAGGATGGGAGAAAACTACATCAAAGGTCACAAATGTGCTTATGTCTAGGGTTTACATCCACATGAGCATGCTTGACCCTAGCAAGCTACTAAGGCACCAAAAAACCACTTACTAGTCCATGCTAGGTCATACTTGTTCTCATTCCTCAACATTAGACCAAGAACACGCCTTCCCATGTCACTAACTTAGCTGTGAGGGGTTGATCAAACATACCTTAGACTTAAGGGGTTTCCCTTTCCTCTAAACATGAGGATTTCCATGTTCGAATCTATAGAAACTCAATTCTCGTCATGAGCATCATGTACACCTCTTCCCCTCTTAGGCCAAGGAACCCTAGGTTCAATGTTTAGATGTCCCACTGCATGCTCAACCTTTTTAACCATGAACCAAGCATGTACAAGGTATGACATGCACTTACCATGATCCTTCTACTTGAAAGACACTTCAGAGTGGAGTCCTCCTCAAGGACAACCAACTAGGTAAAAGGCCTCACAACTTGCTACTAAACCTGTTCATGATCTTAAGGAACTCGTCTTCTTAATCCTAGAAGGTAAACACCTATACCATATGCACAGAGGTACCATCAGTCTCATCTTCTCTCTAGGGTTTGGTTCCTCTAAAGGCAACAAAGATACCATCATCCTCCAGGGATCATGCATGAGGAAACTGCTACCATCCACTTAGGTCACATCATCCTCAACTCCCCACTATTCCTCATATCTCAGAGTATAAGCTTCCAACCTTCCTGTTGGGGTCTTGCTCTCTCTCTCTCTCTGTTATGACCCACTTCCTGATTAACTAATAAATACCTCGAATTACGTAAAACACCGTAATTAGTGTTGAGTATCAAATTAAATATCATGGATAATCAAAATAAGTTAATATATGAATCAATAGTTGAGTTTGAATCACCTAAGGCGACTAATGATATTAATGTTGATTAATTAGTTAATTAGGTTGAGTTGAATACCCAATGTTGCAATTAAGTGATTTGACCTGATGTGATAAGCTAGTTAACATGATTTTATGCCCTGGGATGATAGAGAATCTTGTGCTTGAGAGGTTGCAAGAAAAATCACCCGAAACCGACTTCCGGGTTAAAAGATACGGGCATTTGAGTGTTCAGGGACCTAGTTGTAATTACCAAAAACGATTGGGCATTTTGCATTCCGGCCCCTCCGCGAACCGACCCTTCTCTTCTTCTTCTTTTGCCCGATAGAACAGGGAAACGGAGTGGCCGACAGAGCAACGGAGAGAAAGGGGGAGCAGGGGCGATTGAGGGGCGATTTTCGCGGTCCTTCACCTCCGACCAGCAGCGCCTTGCTCCACCCTTCTTCTTCCTCTACCTTCCTTCCTCAACCTCGCCCATCCAAGCAGCCCGAGCTGCTAGGGCGCCGGCCAGCAGCAGCCGGCCAGCTGCAGGGCACCGGCCAGGAGCCGCCTTAGGCACGACCAGCAGTACAAAAACGCCGCCCCTGAGCTCGGCTTGAAGTTCAGATCACGAATCTGCAACCACCTAGCTTCGATTCAGCCCGTAGCCAAGATTTCCGGTTGTGCGTGAAGCTGCTGTTGCAGCAGGTTCGTAAACTGGAAAAGACCAGAGGTAGAAGACGATCCGAAATCGTCTAGAATCTGGCCCTGGACGCATTGCTGGATGAATCCAGACGTTTCGAACCCCGGTGAGTAGTATCTCACTCATTTATCACTTTTAACTCAAAACAGGATGTTTTGGTTGAATCGACATTAGTTGCGGGTAACGTCAT
Source organism: Alisma plantago-aquatica (assembly GCA_963693085.1). Taxonomy (NCBI): domain Eukaryota; kingdom Viridiplantae; phylum Streptophyta; class Magnoliopsida; order Alismatales; family Alismataceae; genus Alisma; species Alisma plantago-aquatica. The sequence continues at coordinate 415,626,795 of OY856410.1, forward strand.
GTACCCGGGTGCCAGGCAGTGCCGGCACCGCTCAATTTTTAGGTTGCGCATTTCAATTGTTAATTTCTGCTCAACATTAGTTAGTTAATTAATATGCGCGAGGTAAATTAGTAAAATTGAATGATTTATCGAAACTTAACTTGTTCGACTAAATGTTACCCAGTAGCACACGACCAGAAACTGGACAGTTTGGGCATAAACTCGGGTTGTATGATTTTTAATAAATTAATTGAGTTAAATGATGCACGACTCAGAATTAGGGTTGATGTGCACATATTTTGAGGGATTCTAGTTGTTTGGCAAATGTTGTTGATGGTTGCATATAAATAGATTAAATTGTTTTATTAGCTTGTTACAATGATTTATTGTATGATTTCAATGTAAATATGCCAAGTGACATGAATATTATTATTTGAGAATTTCTAGTCTGCCTGCATGCTTATAAAAGTTGATATTTTAGAAATGTCAAGTGGACATGCATTTAGATTATTCAAGAACTTGAAATCTGCCTACATGTTTACTATGTTGAATCTCGTGGTATTTGAAATACCTGAGTATACAGCTTGCTCAGTTTAGTATGATATTCGTGTAATGTGATAAGCTTCAACTAAATTGAAGAGATACCATAGCGGTACTAAAGTCAAGTATAAATGAGAAAAAGACACCATACAGTAAGAGAGAGATTGAATTATTGTATGAGCTTTCCTAGAATATTAAAATAATAGACTTAAGGGCCCTAACACCGTAGAACCCCTTTGACAGATCTGCTTCTTAGGGGTGAAACTCGTGTTGCAACATTATCCGTGCGATGTCATGGAGACACGAGGATAGAGAGGCAGTGTCCAACAATAACGCGTGCGATGTCACGGTGGCACTGAAGAAAATTGGGGGTTATTGCAACAAGATCCGTGCGATGTCATGGAGGTAACCCCGTGAGACTCTCCGCTTGTGTACTCAAGTTAGAGGAGGAGTCTAGAGCACTTGATGTAGTGCAGTGAGGCCGATGAGCCTGGGGTCCTGTAGCAGAACAGGGCTGGCGTCAGACTTAGCATTTCCCGGGTGTGTCGCTAAGTCTTGTACGGTGGGATCGTAGCATGAACTTGCTACGGATCTTCATATGCAGAGTACACTGCATATGATTAGGGCATAATAATAATATGAATAAGTAATCATGTAGGATCACAGTAAATTTATATAACTGTTTATTTACCTGAATTATCTGTTGATGCTTAGAAATGTGATTAATATCTGTATATCTGCTATGTATTTAGAACTGCCTTGCTTAGTTCTGCATTTATGTTTAATTTCAATTTATAAACCTGATGAGTTGTTTAGTGATAGCTAAGTGAAATACTATTCACTGAGCGAGTAGGCTCATACCTCTACTCAAAACATTTTCAGGTTATCATCAGCAGCAGGAAATCAGAAGGATCGATTTATCCTTACGCCTAGTCGATAGAAGGTTCGTAGTTAGTAGTTAGAGGTCTCTTAGTCCCTTCCCCTCGGTCCTTGGGACATGGTGTGGGTGAGAGAGAGTATGTATGGCGAATGTGTAAAAGATGTAAATTAACTGTTATGTTTTACTTTCTGTTAAACAATGTTACATGTTGTAAACTATGTTTATGTTCTCTATCCAGTTTAATTGAAATGCTTCCGCAATAGTTATTTATGTTTTAGTTTACATCAATAATCCGGATATCATTACGAGGTTTTAAAAAGAAAAAGTTCTCAGTTATTTGTTTATGTGATAATCCCTCCGTCGCGCCCTAATCTCGTGATTAGTGGTTAGTGAGAGATCGGGGTGTGACAGCTTTGGTATCAGAGCCTAGGTCTGAGTACTTAGTTACTCAAGGTCAGGGGACGATAAGAGACCAATAGGATTAAGGTTTAGGTGTCTTTCTTCTATCTGTAATTTTCTAACAGGAAGTGTTCTGTTATACTATTGCAGGTAGCAGAAAGAGGATGTGGTCACGAGAATCAAGTAATGAGCTTAAGTTGAGTCATTAAGAATCATTAAGGTCAAAAGATAAAGTTATAAGTAAGACGAATAATAAATGATGAGTTTTAGCTCTGGAAGGTCTGAGTGTTTGGATACCCTGGCCAGGTGTCTGAATACTTAGATTGACCAGTATCAAGCTACTCTGTTTGTTCTTCTCTGGATGCCCTGGCCAGGTATGCAGAGGAAGGATAGGCTAGAGAAAAACCCTAGAAATCTTAGGGTTAAGAAATCAGAAATTAATGTAGGAGTAAGAGATTTAAATAAAGGATGTGATATAACTCCTACCTTATATTGCTTATTGAATAAAGATCACTGGAAACACTCTTATATGCATGAATTTAGACTTCCAGTTGTACAATAAGTATGATTCTTGTATATTGTTGTGACATGAAGTGAATTGTTTAATGTTTGTTTTCTTTGTATTAAAGTAGATCCGAAATCATGTATAAGTAAGTTGCCCTAAGTGGATATTCTTTCCACATGTTTAAGATTAATAGGGGTTGATTAATCCCGACTCCCGAGTAGCTCTTGGCTTCAGGACTACAGGTTCGGCCTGGTCCGGCTGGTAGGATGCGTTACTGGGATCTAATGACTCCTATTAACAAGTAAAATAGGAATAGAAGTCTAAATGTTCTTTTATCTTGAAAATTAGGGTTTGAGAAGCATCGACCCTAATTGGCCCAAATTAGGATTTTAATAACACATGAATACAGAATTTGATAAATAGAATGTCTCACTAGATAATTTTTATTATTTTATGTGTAACTCTAATTTGGCTAAAATTGGGATATGATTTGGATATATGAAATATAAACAACATTGGAAGATATCAGAATTTTTGAAAAATGTTCTGACCTGTTCATCGGCTGAGTTTCAAACTCGACCGATCACATTTTCGGATTCATATAGCAGTGTTGTAATTGAATTTTATCTTTTTATTGGTATATCCAATTGATCTAAAATTTTAACTGTGCTTGAACAATACAATTTTAGACACTCTATTAATTTGGCGTAAATTTTGAATGACTTTTGATCTCTACAGTAAGGTGTCGGTCGAGTTGCAACTCGACCGAATCTGCTGCAGACTGCTATATAGCAGCGCACTGTTTGATTTTTAATTAATTATTGGTAACTTGAAATGACCTGAAATTTTTACTGGAGGTCTAAAACTTCATTAGGTACAACATATAAAATTTTCAAAATTTTTGGAGTTTCTGTTTACAGTTTAATAAACGAATTACAGAAACTATTATAAAACTGAATTTTCAGCTAAATGTAATTAAAGTTGAGTGTTGGATTAATATGCTATTGATCCAAGCAAATCAATTTGATATATATGATCGACCACACACATACAATAATGCTATGATATTGATTTAGACCAAAACCCTAGGATGATTAGGGTTGAAGTAGTTTAAAGGATATCATTAGTGATGTAACCTTGTATACCAATATCTTTGTTAAATAAAGATCTTGAGATTTGTTCTATGAAAAGTAAACTGGCTTTGATAACGATCTAGGGTTTTGAAGAAGATAACCCGATCGGTACATGAACAACATGAGATGATTTAGAGGAATGAGTAAGACATAAACCTAAAATGTAACAATAAGTAAGTAACATAGGAAGCGGAATATTATCCGATTATGATATAAAGATAGCTGATGTAGTCCATGTTTTAAAGATATGGTGTCACTATCTTTATGATGTGACAATAGATTATCACCCTGGTAAAGAGAATGTGGTGGATGATGCTTTCAGTAGAAAGTCAAGTTCAACAGTTAATGCATTCTCTACGGCAGGTTTCAATTGAGACCTGCTAGTAGAAATGTGGGAGTTGAACCTAGACTTAGGGGTGACAGCACAGAGTGATTTGATTGTACAGATGTAAGTTAAGCTTACTTCTTATGATCAGATCAAGGAACTACAATAGGGTGATAGTGAGTTAAACCAGACTATGCATGACATGATAGAAGGAAAAGAGACTAGAGTTTAAGTTTTTAGATGATAATATGTTGATTTAGCGTGACATGTTGTGTGTATCTCGAGATGGAGTAAAATTCTTTTAAGGGGAAAAGCCTAAAAGAAAAGATTCTTATGGAAATGTATGTATTGATGTACGCTATGCTTTCAGGAAAATACTAAGATGTATATGAATTCCAAGAAGTTGAAATGGATGGTCAGATATGCAGAAGGATGTAGCTGGGTATGTAGTTAAAAGTAGTGTGTATCAGTAGGTTAGGGCTGAACCCTAAAATCTATAGCTACCTTGTAATCTTTTTCTATACCTGTATGGGAATGGGAATTTATCACAATGGATTTTGTGGTAAGATTACCCAGGACACCTAGAGGTTGTGATTTGATATAAATGATTGTGGATAGACTAATTTAGTCTGCTCGCTTTCTTCATATTAAGTCGACCTTTGATGTCTCGAAACTTGACTAAGATACATGGATAAAATAATTAGGTTGCTTGGTAATCCAGATTCAATCATATCATTTTGAGAACCTAAGTTCACATCTAGGTTGTGGAAACAGTTGCATCGTGCTTCGGGCACAAAGTTAAGATTCGATATAACCTTTTCATCCGCAGACGGATGGTTAGTTTGAGAGAACCATTCAGACTCTTGAGTACATGCTAAGAGCATGTGTTTTGCTTTTCAGTGGAAGTTGGGAAGAACATTTAAATCTTATAGAGTTTGCTTAGTGTGAATGATGAGTTTAGAAATACACAAACGATAATGGTACAGTTTGGGTATAAGCCCGGACAATACAGATTTAGTAAATCATTAGATGCATGATTTCAAGCTAGCAAGACAGCATTAAAATATGCGAATAAATCTAGTTGCATGCTTCCTGTTATGGTAATGTGTATGACTTAAAATTTGTATGAATTGGCGCATTTCTCTGAAGATATTCTCAAGTACTATTAAATATTTGTGATATGATACGTAAATAACTCTTAATTGAGTTATGTGGTGCATAAACCAGGAAATTTGGTTAATATGCACGTACTTCGAGAAATTGCAGACAATTGATAAATATTATAGATGGTTTCTTATAGGCGAAGTAAATTACTCTTATTGGTGTAATAAGATGTTCAATTGCATGAATTTAGTATGTATGTGCCAAAAATTGATTTGAGTTTGGGGTATTTATGAAATTTTTTAATCTGCCTGCATGCATGATATAAACATTACTCAGTAATTACAATGATTTGAAGTATACTGCTCTGCCAGTTTTACAATGATACCGTATTGTGAATTTAATTGCAATCAAACAGATGAGATAACCCTAAGAGTAGGGTGTTGCCATGTGATTAATGAATGAGATAACCCTAAGAGTAGGGTGTTGGCATGTGATGAATGAATAAGGCAAATGAAACCCTAAGGATAGGGTGTACGATGAATCAAGTATTTTAATATCAATTTTCATTATGAGATGTGATGATGTTTAACAGTTAAATTGCATGAAGTTATTTTAGTACCAAATTGACATGCATTCTGTTTATTTAAGAATTTAAAATGTTTGTCTGCATGAATAGTATGATAATTTCTCAGTAGTTATCATAAATTGAGATACTGTTATAACGATTCTGGAAAGACAATGTTTTGTGGTTTGATCTGGGATCAGATCAGATGTGTCCCATGTTGAGGGACCAATACCGATAGTTGATCAGTGGATCAAGAAACTCAAGAATCGTGATATACCATTAGTGAAAGTTTTGTGGAGAAATCTTAACCTAGAGGGAGTTACGTAGGAATACGAGTCAGAAATGAGTAACTCGTTTCCTTTCTCTTTTAGGAATTTCGGGACGAAATTCTTTTAAGGGGAAAAGGTTGTTATGACCCACTTCCTGATTAACTAATAAATACCTCGAATTACGTAAAACACCGTAATTAGTGTTGAGTATCAAATTAAATATCATGGATAATCAAAATAAGTTAATATATGAATCAATAGTTGAGTTTGAATCACCTAAGGCGACTAATGATATTAATGTTGATTAATTAGTTAATTAGGTTGAGTTGAATACCCAATGTTGCAATTAAGTGATTTGACCTGATGTGATAAGCTAGTTAACATGATTTTATGCCCTAGGATGATAGAGAATCTTGTGTTTGAGAGGTTGCAAGAAAAATCACCCGAAACCGACTTCCGAGTTAAAAGATATGGGCATTTGAGTGTTCAGGGACCTAGTTGTAATTACCAAAAACGATTGGGCATTTTGCATTCCGGCCCCTCCGCGAACCGACCCTTCTCTTCTTCTTCTTTTGCCCGATAGAACAGGGAAACGGAGTGGCCGACAGAGCAACGGAGAGAAAGGGGGAGCAGGGGCGATTGAGGGGCGATTTTCGCGGTCCTTCACCTCCGACCAGCAGCGCCTTGCTCCACCCTTCTTCTTCCTCTACCTTCCTTCCTCAACCTCGCCCATCCAAGCAGCCCGAGCTGCTAGGGCGCCGGCCAGCAGCAGCCGGCCAGCTGCAGGGCACCGGCCAGGAGCCGCCTTAGGCACGACCAGCAGTACAAAAACGCCGCCCCTGAGCTCGGCTTGAAGTTCAGATCACGAATCTGCAACCACCTAGCTTCGATTCAGCCCGTAGCCAAGATTTCCGGTTGTGCGTGAAGCTGCTGTTGCAGCAGGTTCGTAAACTGGAAAAGACCAGAGGTAGAAGACGATCCGAAATCGTCTAGAATCTGGCCCTGGACGCATTGCTGGATGAATCCAGACGTTTCGAACCCCGGTGAGTAGTATCTCACTCATTTATCACTTTTAACTCAAAACAGGATGTTTTGGTTGAATCGACATTAGTTGCGGGTAACGTCATGTACCCGGGTGCCAGGCAGTGCCGGCACCGCTCAATTTTTAGGTTGCGCGTTTCAATTGTTAATTTCTGCTCAACATTAGTTAGTTAATTAATATGTGCGAGGTAAATTAGTAAAATTGAATGATTTATCGAAACTTAACTTGTTCGACTAAATGTTACCCAGTAGCACACGACCAGAAACTGGACAGTTTGGGCATAAACTCGGGTTGTATGATTTTTAATAAATTAATTGAGTTAAATGATGCACGACTCAGAATTAGGGTTGATGTGCACATATTTTGAGGGATTCTAGTTGTTTGGCAAATGTTGTTGATGGTTGCATATAAATAGATTAAATTGTTTTATTAGCTTGTTACAATGATTTATTGTATGATTTCAATGTAAATATGCCAAGTGACATGAATATTATTATTTGAGAATTTCTAGTCTGCCTGCATGCTTATAAAAGTTGATATTTTAGAAATGTCAAGTGGACATGCATTTAGATTATTCAAGAACTTGAAATCTGCCTACATGTTTACTATGTTGAATCTCGTGGTATTTGAAATACCTGAGTATACAGCTTGCTCAGTTTAGTATGATATTCGTGTAATGTGATAAGCTTCAACTAAATTGAAGAGATACCATAGCGGTACTAAAGTCAAGTATAAATGAGAAAAAGACACCATACAGTAAGAGAGAGATTGAATTATTGTATGAGCTTTCCTAGAATATTAAAATAATAGACTTAAGGGCCCTAACACCGTAGAACCCCTTTGACAGATCTGCTTCTTAGGGGTGAAACTCGTGTTGCAACATTATCCGTGCGATGTCATGGAGACACGAGGATAGAGAGGCAGTGTCCAACAATAACGCGTGCGATGTCACGGTGGCACTGAAGAAAATTGGGGGTTATTGCAACAAGATCCGTGCGATGTCATGGAGGTAACCCCGTGAGACTCTCCGCTTGTGTACTCAAGTTAGAGGAGGAGTCTAGAGCACTTGATGTAGTGCAGTGAGGCCGATGAGCCTGGGGTCCTGTAGCAGAACAGGGCTGGCGTCAGACTTAGCATTTCCCGGGTGTGTCGCTAAGTCTTGTACGGTGGGATCGTAGCATGAACTTGCTACGGATCTTCATATGCAGAGTACACTGCATATGATTAGGGCATAATAATAATATGAATAAGTAATCATGTAGGATCACAGTAAATTTATATAACTGTTTATTTACCTGAATTATCTGTTGATGCTTAGAAATGTGATTAATATCTGTATATCTGCTATGTATTTAGAACTGCCTTGCTTAGTTCTGCATTTATGTTTAATTTCAATTTATAAACCTGATGAGTTGTTTAGTGATAGCTAAGTGAAATACTATTCACTGAGCGAGTAGGCTCATACCTCTACTCAAAACATTTTCAGGTTATCATCAGCAGCAGGAAATCAGAAGGATCGATTTATCCTTACGCCTAGTCGATAGAAGGTTCGTAGTTAGTAGTTAGAGGTCTCTTAGTCCCTTCCCCTCGGTCCTTGGGACATGGTGTGGGTGAGAGAGAGTATGTATGGAGAATGTGTAAAAGATGTAAATTAACTGTTATGTTTTACTTTCTGTTAAACAATGTTACATGTTGTAAACTATGTTTATGTTCTCTATCCAGTTTAATTGAAATGCTTCCGCAATAGTTATTTATGTTTTAGTTTACATCAATAATCCGGATATCATTACGAGGTTTTAAAAAGAAAAAGTTCTCAGTTATTTGTTTATGTGATAATCCCTCCGTCGCGCCCTAATCTCGTGATTAGTGGTTAGTGAGAGATCGGGGTGTGACACTCTCTCTAGAGATACCCTTACAAACAGTCTTACTACTAGAGGTTCTCTCTCCCTAAAGGATCAAGCTCAGAAGCATACCCCTACAAGGGTGAAGCCTATGTTCAAACTTATGTTTGCTCAAGATTATCCAAAGACCTTTATGCTTATCTCATAAGCTATCCAACATACTCTCATGGCCAGGGTTTCAATCTACTACCCACACTACTGATGTACTTTGGGTGCATACTAAGCCATGCTCCTATAAGCCCATAGGATTTTTATTGGTTCTTCACTAACCTCATCATTGAAGGAGCCATCCTTCACTTTAACATGCACGACCATTTCCAGGGTTGGCTCGCCAAAGGGACTAGGTCATCCAACCTCACATGGCTCATATCGTCATGGGTATCCAAAAGCATGTCCACACACCTGGTCTATCATGACATCTAACTCATCATGCCATCTCTCTCTCTAACCACCACTTAGGCTTAGGGTTAGCATCATCCTCAAAGGATGTGCCAGGTCTCTACTTATAATGGAGGTCTCTACCTCCAAGACTAACTCTCTCTACTCATCCTCCAGATAAGAAGGTCTAGCCTCAGGTTTCTCCTGAGGGCATGACAACTCATGTAATACGACCTAAGCATGCAACTATTCTTCAGTTTACGCTTAAACTATTAAGCTTATGTCAATGACATCTTATTTACATGCTTTTTATTAATTTTGGTGGAGTATTCCTTAACCTTATCATGCATACCCTATCCATAAGAGGGTGAGGAAGAGAGAGGAAACCCTAAACCTTATAATCCTAATAGAAATAAGGTTGAGAAGGGACAAACTCCTAAAGGTAACTTATTTTGAGTCATATCCTAATACATCGGCCAGGTAGTCACACAGATCCGAGAGTCCTCATATTCCGACTAGCGGTGAGGAGGAAAATATTGCCAGCCCCTAGACGTGATCTTTTTCTAAACACCTCTGTCTTTTGGAAAATCCTCTAATAACTCCCTTGGGTTCTACAGAGTTTGTAAAATTTAATAATTACTAATGATTAAATGAGGAATCAGTGCTCTGATACCAAATGTAATGACCCCACCTCCCGGTAACCCCCAATTAAGGGAGACCAACAGGTCAGAGCCGTTATCCCAATTAATAGGATCAATGGTTCAACAAATAATCAATAATAATTATAAATTCTACCAAAACTATACTGAAAGCTGGAATAAAACAAAACTTTGCATACCTTTTTCATAAACTTGGATATCTACTTCTATCCACAATTGGAGTCTATTCTAACTAATCCAAATTTGCACTTTAATACTTAAATTCACAATATGCCACTTTACTGTTTGTACTTTTCAAACTTGTACCTCAACATAAATGAATATGCCGGTATGTGGGGACAACCAAAATTTCACAAATATAGGTAACAATCTAAACATCACAATCAAGTTAATTAACTAGCCAATTTACACTTTCAATGTGACATTCTCCACCGCTTTTTCCCTAACCCTGGAATACCCTCTTTAGGGTTTGTCTTTTGCCATTGATTTAAGGCCACCTTCTCAATCCTGAGCTTGGTGCCTGGGGTCCCCTCTCATGGTGCCCATTAGTCGTGCAATAAAGACCACCTTCTCAATCTCGAGCTTAGTGTCTGGGGTCACCACTCATGGTGCCCATGGGTCTTCCCTCCTGGGCTTGACCTTTTGTCATCATCCATTAAGGTGGCATGTAGGTGCAAGAATGCACACTTATATTATTATTGTGATAATCATAGTGACTTTATGATTTGCAAGTATGAACATCCAAACTGATAAGTTGCATTCAATGCGATTAACCATCCGAAAAACCTTCAGGAAACTAATGTCATTAACCATAATTAACCACATACTTGATCCAGAGCAACTTGATGTCCAACCAATAATATTCAAGAATAATCAAACAACCAATCAACAATATCTGGAAATTAATGCATAACACCCAAGTGTTATAGTTTATCCAAAACATTCTCAAGATAGAATTGGATTCCACCATAGGCTTTCTAGGCCACTCTCGGGTTTTATTAGGGTTTTAGCCTCCCTAATACTTTTATCACGTTTAATACTCTTTTACACTAAAACTACCATCTTCATCCTTTTAAGTTATTTCAAGATCATTAAACTCAATTATCACCTTTAGTTTCTTTTGAATTGACAACTCATCTTTCATATAGTCTAATTCATATATGAACTCTATTTATCATTAATTCCACATTAATCCACTAGAAAACCCTAATTACTAAATAAAGGGTATTTATCCACAATTAGGAACTTTTATACTCAAAATAGCTTAGAACCATCAAATCTTAGCTTTATACATGAATTTGACCAATTAAAGCCATTAAGAAACATAATTATTAACATTAGGGTTTCAAGGCCCATTAAAGCTTAGTTATGTACATGGAACTCTAAATTAATAAAATTATGCATAAAGTTCATCCTTTTAGATCTAATGTGTCTTTATATAATCAATAGGTTAATATCAACTTTAATCATCCATATAACCCTTCTTAATACATTAATCATCTTAAATTAGGGTTTCTTAATCATTAATGCACTAAAGTTGATAACTTCTACTACCTTTTGAATTGAAAGAGGAATTAGATTCTAAATATATTTTTAATGGATTCCTCACATTTTTCTAAGAAAATTTCATATATTATTCTTCTTATTATGAGCCACCATTAATTTTCTATGAAAGTTGCAAAACTATTACCTTTCAACCAAAGATATATATATATATATATATATATATATATATATATATATATATATATATATATATATATATATATATATATATATATATATATATATTAACGAAGCCAGGGGGCTGTTTATTCATCCCACCCCCCTCGTGTGGGCAAAAATGTTGTCAACAAAAAAACCTCTCCTGCTTATAAATGCAGGTGTATACCCGACCATATGTACCCCAACATAAAAAGGCATATCAAACCAAAAAAGGAACCAACCTTCATCAAGAATAGAAACCTATCTTATTTTACCAACATATGGAACAACTCGCCTATCCAGAATAAGATAACCCCTGATCTTCATGGGCAGAAGTGCATTTTCAGTGCAAATGAAAGTATCACTCATTATGCATCCCCATCTACCAAGCTCTCTAGGCGTTGAATTGATGAGCTTGTGAACATGTTGGCCCATGATGGCCTGCTCTTGAACAAAAGAGTGAATGCCTCTAGTAGGAGAGATTTCCCTCCATGGCTCAGGAACATCAGACCAGATGACGTTATGTGTGACAATATCATCTATCTCCACTACAGAAATGTTAATATTTCTTTCATCAGCAATTTTAAGAGCTATGACACATGCAACCAGATAAGCACAAGTATAGTCCTCCTCGACTAACCAGACTCTGAAGGCAAGTTTCATCCTACAAGCTGAGTCTCGGATGATCCCAGCGGCCCAACGTCTGCGCCTACCATTTGGGTCCATGTCTCGCCCCACCGCGAGATTAAGTTTCATGTTTATAATATCAGGAGGCATCCACCGCATTAAAAAGATGCTCTTCAAACTAGTTAGTGGTTTCTTGATGCCATGAGTCTCCAATCTTCTGTAGAAATCAGACGATTCCACCTTTGTGAAGGATATGTTCTTGAGAAGATGATTAATCAAATAAATGATAAAATTCCATTGAGAATGTAGGCTAGCGTTTCTATCTTCAAACCTACACGTGCATCTGTTGCACTATATGGACCATGAAATGAGACCACAAAGTTGTCCATGTATCCAAGTCATAGCAGAGACGTGTTGCTTTGCATAGCTGCACATGTCCAAAATATCAACAATATTGGAAGGAGGAATCCGATCAGAAATAGCAGCAAACTTCTTCCAGAAGAAAGATGATGTATGCCCTTCGAAGAACAGATAATGCATAGTCTCGACCGAAGGAGATTCACAACATGATTATCTAGACGGTAACATGACATGACACCTAACAATGTTGTCGTCAGTAGGTATGGCTTTGTGAACTATATTCCAAAGTAGCGTACATGCTTTAGGAAATCTAATCATCCACATGCTATTGTGTTGACTATGTGGGGGGAGGAGAATGGCAGCATAAAGGATATTCTTCTTCACCGATTGAACAGAGAAATGTCCTCGCGATGTAGGTGCCCATATCATGTTGTCTTCATGATCAGAAATAATCGTTTTGTTGTTTCTAATAATGGCCACACCTTCTTCATTAAAAATGTGACCAAGCGATACCCAGTCCCAACTAGAGTTACATAACCAAAAGTCAGAAAGTTGAAAATCCAACCTTCTATCATTCTCATTAAGAGTGTAGTCCGCAAGAGATTCACCACACCATCTATAATCCCAAATTGATATGTTTCCTCTTCCAACTATCCAACGACATGAGGAAATAAAGATGGGAAAAGACCTCCAGATCAGCTTCCATTGTGGAGATGCATAGGAACTCTCAATTTGAGATATGGAGGATATAAACCAGCTTGGTTGGAAAGAGATGAGAAGTATTTGTCTCTACAGAACAAGGCCCATGGTGATGACCAATAATAAATCTCCCAACACGCCTTGTATGTGAATGCTCTGTCAATGATTCTTGTGGAGTCTAGCCCTAGATCTCCACAATTGATAGGAGAAGTGACCTTATGCCACGAAACCCAAGCTTTTCTTCTTTGAGCATCTCTACCGGACCAAAGGAACTTGGACATGAGCCTATCGAGCCTATCACATATACCAGCGGGGATGTTGATGGCTGCAGTAGTGTACATCGCCGTTGATGCAAGCACATGCTTGATAAGAAGACGTCACCCATCAAAGGATAACATATTAGATTTCCAAGATGCAATCTTGGTGTTCATCTTCTCCAAAAGAAAATCAAAATGAATTAGCTTGGTATGTCCAGGGATGATGGGAACCCCAAGATAAGAGATGGGCCCTTCTTACAACACGATGTTGAGTGAGTTTGCAATACTAGTCACAGTAGATAGATCATTACCCCCAATCAAGCATGTAGATTTGCCTCTATTAACCACCTATCCAAAAACTCTTTCATATCTACTCATGATCTCGTTTATGCCCACCACAGTGTTCGGATCAGCATTATTGAAAATAATAACATCATCAGCGTATAAGAGGATGATAGGTGCCATGCCATTTCCCCGAGTGTGAAATTTGCAGATGTTGTTTCTATCAACAGTAGCCTCCATAGCTCTGGCAAGAAATTCTTCAAAAATAACAAAAAGATAGGGTGACATTGGGTTTCCTTGTTT